>OX297854.1:34263034-34790337 GCA_946477585.1 Cheilosia urbana
TGTCGATTCGGCGCCGTTCCCAGCAGTAAGGATTTGTGCGTAAAGCCTTTTAAGATACAGCTTGTGCAAGAACTAAAGCCAGCCGACCTACCACAACGCCGAATTTTTGGTGAATGGGCTCTTGGAAAGCTGGCCGAGGATCCGCTTTTTTATCGAAAAATTGTGTTCAGCGATGAGGCTCATTTTTGGTTGAATGGGTACGTAAATAAGCAAAATTGCCGCATTTGGAGTGAAGATCAGCCAGAAGCATTGCAACAGCTACCAATGCATCCCGAAAAAGCCAATGTTTGGTGCGGTTTATGGGCCGGCGGCATTATTGGGCCATATTTCTTCAAAGATGATGCGAATCGCAGCGTTACTGTCAATGGTGAACGCTACCGAGCGATGATAACAAACTTTTTTTTGCCCGAAATGGAAGTTCTTGACTTGCATGATACGTGGTTTCAACAAGACGGTGCCACATGCCACACAGCACGCGAAACAATGGCGCAATTGCGAGGCGAGTTTGGTGAACAGTTAATTTCACGTTTCGGGCCGGTCAATTGGCCGCCTAGATCGTGCGATTTGACACCATTAGATTATTTTTTGTGGGGGTATGTCAAGGCCTATGTGTATAGGGACAAGCCCGCTTCGATTGACGCACTGGAAGCCAACATCCATGCATTCATTCGTGAGATACCGGCCGATATGTGTGAAAGAGTATGCCAAAATTGGACTCAGCGGATGGACTACCTGAGACGCAGCCGCGGTCAACATTTGCATGAAATTATCTTTAAACATTAAATTGCAAGGTTCAAACTATCGATTAAAATAAATATTTCATTCATTTTTTCGAATTTTTTGTGTTTTTTTTTTTTTAAAAGTTCTAAACCTCTTAAAAAATCACCCGTTATAATGTCATTGCTCTAAATTTGTTTTGCATCGGGAAAATGTTCAAATGAAGAGGACTAAGCGATGAGAAATCAAAATATAACCACACATTTTCGTACTTGGTCGCATTATATCGTAGCTCTAGCCAGTCTTAATCAGTAATTCAAAAAGGTTCCTGATATTTTAGGTATTAACAAAAATTGTCTAATCAATCCCATCAAACAAATCAAGTAAATCGTTCCCAAGACTCAATTGAATGACTGACAACTCCGCTAGCTTATCTGAAATTTTAGAGATGAAATTATTCTAAAGCAGTTCACACAAATGACAACTTTCACTAATTTGGACCGCAAACTGATCCCAATCAGCCAATTGGCAAAGTCCTCGCTTGCTGCTAAAATGACAGAAATCATCAGAAAATACCACATAAATTACAGACGGCACATTCGACACGGCACTCGGGTATTAGGTGCGCGAATTCACATGTTAAGCTGCAGTTTGGAATTTCTAAATTATTCACAATGTATGTGTTGTGCATGTGCATACTGGCGATAGTTGCCACAGTGCTACGCGTAATTGTAAAGGATCCTGGTTAAGCAGATATGCCTTTCGGCAATTAACTGGAAATCGTTTTCGCCTATATATGAGTGTGCAGGTGTTATTGCCATAATGTTCTAGTTGACTTTGATGAGTGTGCCAATGCAACAAAGGATGTGCTGTATTTTGATATACCTAACCAAATATAATGGGCGACTGTTATTATTGAAGGATTTCAGCCCAATTATTGGCCAATTTATGGAAAAGCCAAAAGTGGTTTCCTTCTAATTAGTTATTGCCTCTCTATTGAGAACACGCTGATTAGAAAGTACTTTAGTCTGGATTAGATATCCACTTTCGCAGAAGACATTCAATAAATCAAATCAATTTAATTACTAGGTACAATGCATAACACTAGTAGTCATGGTGGTGCTTCAACTTATGCTGGAATGCTCCCACTGACTTTGAAACTTAACAGTTCCAAGTCCTTACATTAAAAAAAAAAATGATTTCTGATCAAGCAATAACCTCTTCCGATTGGCTGTTGGATTTACTATAATTCTTGGTTGTGCTAAGTGTTTTCATATGATGGAAGAAGCCCGTGAAATCGTAGTTGGAAGCCAAATCTTATGGGCTAGCTATGAAACTTATTATTCCTACTGTTCGTATTGACTAAGAAAAATAAAAATCGAACTGATTTAAAAATAAAAACTGGGTCACACAAAACCGCCCCGTTTATTTGTAGGGTTGTCCAATTCAATTTATTCAATTTAATTTGGAAGGCACATTGGCTTAGTGGTTAGTATGTTGAACTACTAAGTGGTCCCAAGTTTGATTCCCAACAAAAAAAAAAAAAAAAGTTATAAATTTAAATTAGTTTTTTTTTTATAATTTTTTTTTTCTCGTCTTCTAGTTACATAAGGTCCATTCGCGTACCTGGTTTAAGTCGCAATCGGTATAAATCTTACGCAATTCCACAAAATCTACACTCGTTCTCATTAAAAATGAAAGAAAAAGAGAAAATAAGCAAATTAACGAGTACGTAATGAGTAGCTCCTCTTTTGGCTAGAAACAGCTCAGAGAATTTCAACCGGCAAGTAATGATAAGTACGTCAAATGCACAAATTTGACAAGAAACAAACTCAAAATAAATTCTTTGAAAATAAGGACATTTCGATGGGGGTCGAATGGGGTTGGGGTCAAAATTATTTTTACAAAATTTTGCTTTAAAAATTCTGCTTTTCAAAATGTTGCTTTAGAAAATTCTGTAAACAATAAAAAAAGGTTTGGAAAGTGTTCAAAAGCGCGCGTTTTTTAACACTTTCCAAACATTTTTGTATTGTTTGCAAAATTTTGTAGAGACAATCCTCTCACTTCTTTAAGCATAAAGTGTAGAACAATTTAGCTAAGCATAATGAATGTCTCAATCGTTAAATACAATAAAGGGAAAGATATGTTGGATGGGGAGAAATTAAAAAAGAAAAGGAAAATTATTTTGTTAGTTTCTTAATTTTTTTGGTAGTTTCAAGTGTGAAATGATATGCTTCTTCTGGATTTTTTTTCATGTAATTTATTATTAAAATCTGAAATACATTATAATATTATAATGAAAAAATATTTTTTTGTTCATGTTCATATTCGTTCTTTGTTAAAGCAGAATAAGCAGAATTTTATTGCTTAGAATTTGAGAGGCAGCATTTTGCAAAGCAGAATTTTGAAATCAGAGTCGAATGTCCTCCTAGAACATTCCAAAAGTTGCAAATATTTATTTGTTAAATGGATAAGATTTCAAAGATGAAAGCGACTCAAAGTAGCTCAAATTCTATGTACGTATTTTTGGGTATATTTTCAGCTCTCTGAGAGAATTTCGCTCAATATTTTGAGTTTGACAGAATTTTAGTGTTTGGCTCGGTCAAGTACGCGAGAAAGCCTATTATTTATTAGTTGGAAAAAATCAGAATAAGCTGAATTGTATTGCTTTAAATTTGAAAATCAGAATTTTTTAAAGCAGAATTAAAGAAAACTTAATTTCGTAATGTAGAATTTTTGTGTGAGAGAGAATGTTTGTGTGACAGAATTTGAAAACAGAAATTTGAAAGCAGAATTTCGACCGGATCCGCTTAGTGCGGATTGCGATTTTTATTTTATCGTGTTTCTTTTTCTGTGTTATATTTCATGGCGGCGCTAGTAGCTGTAACATGGAGTGCTGAATGCAAATGAAGATGCAAGGGGTTACTCTAAGGCAGGTCGAAAAAAGTAGATAGTTTTGTGGGGGGCTAGAATGTCAGTAAATTACCCGAAACTAAAAAAAAAAAAAAAAAAAAACAAAAGTTACTTGAGGAACAAAATAAAAGTAGGTATAAAAAAAGGTCGCCAAGACCAAATAAAAAGGCTGGTGATCGAAAAAATGTTGGTTCTTAAAAGTTTTTTTTATCAAGTGAATTGTGAATTTGTTCATCATGTTTTTTTTTAATACATTTTCGTAAAACTGGAGTTTTTTTTTAATCAGTGTTACAACTTATCCCCGCCTATGTTAAGTTATAACAAACCCTCTTTTTTAAGAAAAGGCATTTTTTTTTTAAATTTTCTGACTTTATTGGCCCTTTTTCGTGAATTTATAGCTTAGGTATATTATAAAGGGTTTTTCAATAAGAGATGTTATTGTGAAAGGATATGATCCTGTGTGCGTGCTCGTGGTGGCCATTTGGCTGATGTTGTTTTTCAGTATTAACGGCATACCTTCCTCTTTATGTATTATGAAATAAACATCCGATCATTTATCTAAAAAAAATGGCATTTTTCTTTGAATAGCAAAATAACACCTCTTATTGGAAAACCTTTTATTTTATTATATTTCAGTGACCCATTTGCAAAATCTAAGGAGCAGGTTGAAATTAATTCGAAAGTGCTACTTCTAGCCCCGCTCTCTCTCTCTTAAATTTAAACAAGTAAATGCAATTTATTTTCTCCTGCCGATAACCATTTCGCACACATTGCCACCCACCAGTACCCGGAAAATAAAATAAACGAATAAACGCAAAAAGTTAAACCAACTGGAACTGTGACGGATTACATTAATTCCACTCGCACATGTGCACCCAGGGGAATTTATTTCTCCCACCCCGCATAGCTAGTTTCATCCAGGACTAGCTCTAGCTCTTGTCTTTAGTCACTTCACCGCTTGTTCTGCTATCAAAACTTTACCCCTACAAAAACCTAAGCAGATTGTTGTATGTAGAATATTTCATTTCATATATTCGTATCATATTTTAATAAATTACACGGCAACATTTCAGGTCCAAGCTGGTGGATTACAGCCCGACGACGCCAGGAGCACCTCGATTAATTAAATTTATTTTGGGGTTCTTAAAGTCATAGTTTTCGTGACTCGTCCTGGCCCCCATCATGATGGTTTCGATCAAAACTATCATCCCTCACTTAGAGTGGTGTATTTTTATCCTGCTTCGAATATTATTCGTAAGCACAACATAAGAGTAGTGGGGGGAGTTCCAAAGTTTAGGGATCGTTCAGTTAGGCTGCCTGTATTCAAATGGAAATAAGTTCAACTGGGAATTACCAAAGCGACTACAAGGAGCAACATGCCACGATTTGAATATTCATTTGGGTTGAATAATATGAAAAACGTTCTAGAATTGCGAAACCATATAAAACAGACACACACGCATATTTATAAATTTGTGGTACTACCAGGAGAGAGAGATAGAGATCCTTACTTTGGATAGGAAGTTTTAGCCGAACATTTACTCCACCAAGGGTAGTAGGAATAGCAACGTCAACGTTCGTGTGTTATTTCTAATTGAGATGAAAACGATGTAAAATGGCGGAAAATGGTGAAACACACTGATTACGTAAACGCATTAACTGAGATGATGTTGTTCAATATTCTTTGCGGCGTGTAGTCCACCCTGATGGGATGAATGTAAATGGTTATGATGGGTGGGCGTTCCTAGTTTGCATAAGCACGTGTGTGCAAAATACAACTGACAACATCGTCAGTAGGTTGTACACACGAAAAAAAAGAGAGGAAAGAAACCCTTCCATCAAGGATGTGTGTGAAAAGGGTTCTCTGCTCTATTTTCAATCCCTAATCTATTTTCGGTGTCGTAACGAAGGGAAGGATGATTTTCGAAAATAAATCAAAATTTTCAACTTCCTCTTTGATTTGATTATGCGAGTCTCTGCTTAATAAACAGAATATTTGTTTGTATGCAAATTGGCAGTATAAAGGATTTGGGCGAGATATGAACAAATGGACCAATTGAGGTGGAAGTTGTGAACTTGAGGACTTTCGGATTGGACATGGGAGTAGGTTGTGGTTCCGTGTCTCATAAGTAGCTTAGCGTAATTGGAATAAATCTGTTTAAAAGGGATTGCCAATATGGGCGTCTGCTTAATTTGGACATTGACATTGACATGAGCCTAGCCAAAGCGGTTGTGTTTAAAATTGATTGAAATGAATAGTTAAGGGACTATGCGAACTACCTAACTCAGGCTCGTGGATAAGCTTGGTTGCAACTTTAATTATGAATTAGAGTGATTATGGTCAGCAAATGAATAGTTGAAATTATTCCCTTACCTTTGTCCTTCCTCTGCTAAACCCACCATCATCGTGTGGTCGTCCTGGACGCTGACCCGGCTGCAAAAAAAAAAAAAAAACAAACGAAAAATTGTTGATGAGACATAGTTTTCGATAATTCTCAAGCCAAATATATGGTGGAAATACGCTTTTGTCCGCCTGTTGGGTTGGACAGTGCGGGGTGAAAATTGCCATTGGGACCGCCAAAACTAAAAATGACATGAGCCTACAATCTTCTCCTGTCACTTGAGCTGATTTTTTGAAATTTGTTGTTGGAAACTTGTTTGAAAGTGCAAGGCTGATGGAATTCTGATGTGGTTGCAGTGACTGGCTGGCTTCAATCCGAACTACCTCGGGATGGCACAACTATGTCGGAGAACGAGAATATTTACATGCCTCTCGCTACTTGGAAACGTAATAAAAGCTACCTAGCACAGATCTGGCCCGTGCTGAATCTCAAGCGAGCCAGTAGTATAATAAGGCTATAATAAGGGATATTTTATGAGAGACTGTATCATTTGGAGGCAATCCCTCAGATCGGGTAGTCCTGCAAACGCTTTACACAACAGCTGCAAGGATGTGGTGGAGACTATTCTTTACCTCCTATGCACCTGCATAGGTCTTTCTAGTCGGAGGAGACTGCATGCAGAAATATATTTCTTTGACGATTCAGGCAAACGATTCAGGCAAACTTACTTATATAAGTTCCTGTTGGAACTACCCGTTGAAATTTTGATATGACTGGACTTTGTTACAGTGGGCTTTCTTTGGCCCAACCAACCTAAGAAAAAAAAAAAAAAAAAAACAACCTAGATTGTTTTATATTTCAACAGGACAAACTGCCAACAGACCCGAGTTAATGTACACTTTAAATATATAGCAGCCTCCGATTGGTGTCATTTTGGCGCTAAACAGATGTCGCCATATTTTATTTTACTACCCCGCGGTAGTCCTGGGATTCTGTTCTTGTCGCAGTTGCCAAAATAATAAACGCGAGTCGTGAAATATCAACAGTCTGTAGAACATGACATCATCGTGGGTTCAGGATTGACAGCTAAGATAATAGCTACAGAAAAAAGCCACAACAACATATGCCACGGAAATAAGCTATACTACCTGACAACGACCAGCTTGGTCGATTCAGATAACGACGACCGTAGCAATCAATACAAGGACATTTTAGTTTTAACATTAATATTCCCACGAAGTCGTTAGGAAATTAAAAAGGTCACCTCATTCATCTAGAAACCATATTGAAAAATCTAGATCAATGCTTTAAATCGTTTTTAGGTGATACTTTTCTGAGTATGTTAAGCTATCAAATACGACTATTCAATTTTTCTTCTTTTTTTTTTTTTTCGAAAATAGGGTAAAATCAGTCTTAGTCTCTGATTATTGCAGAAGGTTCCCTCGCGTATATACCTTTGCAGAGTCTTTCAATGAAGTTTCCTTACTCCACTTTGTACAGTATCATTCGTCTAAAACCTTTGTCGAACGCATCTACATTAACCTATCAGCAAAACCTGCTGAAAATTAGTTGCAATGTTAGTAATGTAGTCGCAGTAGCTTAGTGGTTAGTGTGTTGGACTGCTATGCGGGGGTTCAAGGTTCGAATCCCACAAAAACCCAATTCCGCATTTGTAGGGTTTTTTCCGCTGCGCTACCTCTCGCGAACGTCTGACAAACATCCGAGAGTATAAATGTCTTGTAAGAGCTTGTCAATTAGCCGTTCGGAGTCGGCATTAAATTGTAGATCCCTTCCATTCGTTCCAAAAATGAAAAACTCACACAAAACGAATGGTTGTGAGAAGCTAGGCATAGGGTCTCTCCGGACCTGTTGCGCCAACTATTTATTTTTTTTTTGTTAGTAATTTATCTCAGAACCTTACTTCGAGCAAAAATAGAAGCGGAACACTATTTTCCTAATAAGGGAAAAACCGAACGAAATCGAATTTTTTAGACGTGCTACTAAAAATTTGACGCACTATTATTCAACCAGAAGCTAAGAAGATCTACGCTACGACCCTTACATGAGTGCGCAGAAAAGTATATACCTAAGTTAGGTATGCCGCTCAAAGGTATCAGATTCAAACGTCAGAGGAGCCGTGCGGCAGATAGCATCTCCTGTCCTATCGTATCGACTATATTGTACAAATGCCTCAACTTCTCGTGCATAAAACCACAGCAAAAAGGACAGGCTATTTATTGGTGATATTTTTTCCAGAGACGTTGACAACCGATCAATTGTCTGTAGTTTGACAAAGCTTAAAATCTACGCAATACAAGGTCGACAATACATAAGTGAGGACTTAACGAGGGCTTTTACAGACATGAGCTACTCAAAGCTATAAAAGGTTTCAGCAACCTAATGATAGAGAAATCTGTCAAAGTCAGCAAGCACACCGTACCCTTTGGTATTGAAAAATAGTTTAAGAACAGGTAGTGCTCAATAAAATGTAGCTTATATTATATACACCTTTTAACCAATTGCACGAAACGCAAAGGCTCATATTGAGGCACAATTCTTTATAAACCTGCTAGCAAATGCCCCTGACAAGCTTGATTGGATTTAAGGGGCTGTAAGGTAGCTTCATCTCTACGCAGCGGAACGGATCTGAACGGGCTTTCATATTACCCCCAGATCTATCCCGGACTTCAAATTAAAAGTAATTAAAACCAATACTCTGAAAAGTCATTGCCGAAAGCCTCATGTACCTCCCCTATACGCAGCAACGTTTTATAATTGTGGACATTTTTTAGGACACATCCTTCAGAGCTGAGATTTGATTTGGTGCACAAATCAACGCCTTTTTCTTAGCTTCCATCAAGTGAACTAAGAATTCCAGAGGACAAAAATCTGTCGATTCACCGAAGTGTACAGAAATTAGAGCTGTATATGCGGAAGACTTTCGGAAACGACTTTTATCTAGCCCTGAATTCAGTATGTATGAACTGGAATCAGTTGGAAGTGGATACCTAGGTCTCTTTTAGTCGGCGCAGTCGCTTAGTGTGTTGGATTACTAAGCGCGGGATTCCAGGTTCGTATCCCGAGAAAAAAATTCCACTTAGGGTTTTTTCCACTGCCCCACCTCTCGCGAACGTCTGACAAACATCCGAGAGTATAACTGTCTTGAAAGAGCTCAATTAGCCGTTTGGAACCGGCATGAAATTGTAGATCCCTTCCATTATTTCCAAATATGAAAAACTCATTAAAAATGTATGGTTGTCAGAAGCTAGGCCTAGGGTCCCTAACGACCTGTTGCGCCAACTATTTATGTTATATTCTATTTTACATACATAGGTCTCTTTTAACCGGTTGTCGTATTTGCATTAAAAGAACCCACCAATAGCATTGCTGGAAGACGTGTCCCAGGGAAGGTAAAACTGATGCTTCCGAATTGCGAATTAACTAATAATATCCCCCACGATGAATAACTATATAATCATTGTTCCTTTTGAGATCTGACTCAGTCGGAATCAGCGTCTATGTGACAATCAAATTGATATGACATCAAAAACTCTCACCAAAAGTTCGCTATCTTTGAAAATCCAAGACCTATCCCGTTTTGACATCTTAGAGAACCCGCAATGTGACCAAATTCAAAAGGAAGCCCCACAACAACTTCTAAAGGTGAAAGATAATAAAAAGGCCAACAGCAACAGCACATCCCCTAACGCTTAATTAAAAAAAAATACATCACAAAAACAATACACGTGCAACTAGGGTTCACCCGGGCGCGCTTCAATCGTCACACAGCAAGAATCTAACTGTGGTTAAAAATAAAAATAAAAATAAAAATGAAAAGAAAGCCAACCCCCCTCCGAAGACATTATACACAACAAAGGCAAGGACGAAACCAATGAACAATATAGCCGACCGTTGCGTTGTGTTTTTATAGGTCCATGTCCATGTCAATAAATCTCTATAAATTCTAGAAATGGCGGCATTAAGAAGATTGATTACAACCGAATACGATTTGATTAATCAGTTTGTCGCCCAATCTGTAACTGAAAGGGCTTTTTGGGTATACGGTAGACGGTATAACGTACTCGTATATACGTCACACTCTCTCGCACACACAGAGACAGTAAGCCCTTGCGGAAAGCTAAATCCTGATTTATCGTATCAAAGCAGTTTCATTTGATGATCCTTCTTGTAGATTTGTTTGCCGTTCGACGACTCGGTTGGGTATATTGTTTTACTTCTCAATCTCATTGGGGTTGTTTCACAGCAGCAGCGGTTGGGTTATTCAACTACTGTCACCTGACATCGATGCGAATTGGACTTGGGAATCGAATTGTTTTGTTATTTGTACTGTGACAATGCAGCCAAACCCACGTCTAAGTCCCCAACCCCAATGACTGATTACATACTAATCAATCTAATCACATTGGCCTGTTGAAACTTTTCTGGTAGATTTCTTATACGCGCATCTTGTACGTATGGGCGGTCCGAGAGGTATATGCACCCATACAAGGCGATAAGATTAATACTCTTGGCAGTCAAAGTTTTGACAACGGAGCGATTTGAAATCGAAGATATTAACGATTTGTGGTTGATTTTTCAAACTTTATCCAGAGGTCTCTGCACCTAGCACTTTGAAATATTAAGAAATTGAGTGCAGACAAACTGATAAGGAGTGATTTATTTATGTGACTGGATAGGGCTGGTTCCGGCCCAGTAGATCAACGATGGATCTACATTTAAAACTGCGACAAATCCTAGAAGAGACTAATGAATTTGAAGTATAAATATGCCACTTATTCAACGGCTTTAAAGTGCCTAATGACAGTATTTATCAGATGGCTTATGCGATGCTCGATGGCAGTGTAAGGCGTAGTTAATGAACAGCTATTGCTAAGAAATGCGAATTTTGGCATGAGGATAATGCGCGTCGTGAAGGAGATACGGCGCCGCTCTTAACAAGGGTACAGTCTCCAAGTTCCGCTACTCATTGTCAGATTCCTCACAGAACTAAACTGTGTAAAGTGCTCGAAGGTGGATATCGGTGCCGTGACATAAAGCCATGCGACAAAAGGCCATATTTCAAAAAACTATACATGATTTTGATTATATTGTCAATAATTATAAAAAAAAATGTTTAATATTATTTTCTAAAACAGAAAGCTGGTAACAAAACGCTCCGTACTTTCTTTAGAGTTGGAAATTGCGAAGTTTTAATTATTAATTACTCTAAAATGAGTCGATGTATCACTTCCATTGGTATTTGCCGCTTAACTAGAGGTTATACTGGATGTTGTGTGCAAATGTCAGCCTTCTACGTCGATTAGTTTCTGAGATACACCTAGGTATAAAATTGGTCGAGTATGTTCGGACAGACGAACAAAAGCAAAACTAATAAGCTTCCGTTTTTTCCCTTTGGGTACGGAATATTAAAAGGTCAATGAATTTCGGGTCTGCACGTGGAATATTCGAAGCTTGAACAGCACACTTGCAGCCGAAAAATCAGCGGAAGCCCTGGACTGCTAAGATAGAAGGATGAAAAACTGTGACATCTACTACGGTGATTGCTACAGGGAGAAGAAACAGCGTGGATAGCAATATCCAAGCTCCAACAAAGCTGCTGAACCAGACGGCTTCCCTACCGAGCTCTTCACGGCAGCTGGAGATGACTTTGTAAAGAGCATGCACTAGATCATTTCCAAGATTTGGTTAGAGGAAATTATGCCTGATAAATGAAACCATCGCATTGTTTGCCCGATCCACAAGAAAGGAGACCCTCTAAACTGCGCTAACTATAGAGGCATCAGTCTCCTTAACACTGCGTATAAGATCATGTCTGCTGTACTGTGTGAACGCCTGAAACCTTTCGTCAACGACCTGATAGGTACCTATAAGTGCGGTTTTAGGCCCGGTAAGTCCATGACCGATCAAATATTCACACTACGGCAGATCCTTGAGAAAACCCAAGAATACCAGATCGATACTCACCATCTTTTTATCGATTTTAAGGCCGCATATGACAGCATTTATAGAGACGAGCTATACAGAGCCATGTCTAGTTTTGGCATCCCTACCAAACTTGTCAGATTGTGCAGAATGACGATGGAGAACGCTCGCTGCTCCGTAAAGGTCGGAAACAATCTCACCGAGACCTTTGATGTCAAAAAAGGATTTAGACAAGGTGACGCGCTGTCATTTGACTTTTTCAACATCATTCTTTAGAAGATTGTACGAAACTCACAAGCCAACACCAGAGGCACAATTTTCCAGAAGTCTGTGCAACTATTATTTATTTTGGAGGATGCATTCCTGAATGATGAATCGATCCATTTCTACACGGATGGTTCCAAAACAGTGGACGGTGTTGGTGGTGGTGTCTTCTCAGATAGACTAAATCTTAGTCTCTCCTTCCGTCTTCCTGATCACTGTAGCGTTTTTCAGGCGGAAATAATGGGGATAAAAGAAGTCTTATCTTGGCTAAGGGAAAACGTGATATCTGCTAAAGATATCCGTATCTTCTCTGATAGTCAAGCTGCCATCAAGTGCCTGGAATCGGTCTCCACAAACTCTATAACAGCCCAATCTGTCGTTAATCTCTTATAGAGATGGCGGAGCAGTTCAATATTCACCTCTGTTGGGTGCCGGGGCATAGGGACATCCCAGGTAACTGCAAGGCTGATGAACTCGCCAAACACGGAACTACAATACCTCTGCTTCCAATCAAGGATTCCATAGGTATTCCAATCGCTACTTGCAAACTCACAATTAAGCTGGATGCTATCGAAAGAACAAATCTCAGGTGGACAACCGGCTCAACATGTCTAGCGACAAAACAGATCTGGCCAAAGCTGGATCTAAAACGTTCTAAGCATATGATCTCCCTCGATAGGAAGCATATCAGTGCTATAATAGGTGTCATCATGGGACACTGCCTTATCGGTAGGCATGCAAAAAGGCTTGGCGTATTATGCAACGATTTTTGCAGAAGCTACTTTGACGAGGAGGAAGAAGAAACTATTCTTCATCTTCTCTGTACTTGTCCAGCTCTCTCACAAAGACGAAAACTCCACTTAGGAGCGTTCTACTTCAATGATCTGAACGATCTCACAAAGATAGATATTCGAAATCTCCTGCGCTTCATTAGAAGCTCCAACTGGTTCAACGAGTAGGAAGAATATGTATAGATTCATGTGGTATCACAAGGGACCTGATAAATGGTCTAAGTGTGTCGGCTAGCCGACAGCCACTTCAACCTAACCTAACTTAACCTAACCTGTGCAACTACTTGCAAACGCTGGTGACATCGACATCATTCGCAGAATACAGCGAGCTGGTGCGTTTGGCATTATTAGTGCAGCTAGCGCTCGTTAAATCTAAGAGTAGCAATGTATTTTAATCCATTGTTAATAAATATTAATAATAATAATAAAATATATGCTGTCACCAAGAAGGGACACATAACATCGACGAATCGGACAGAACGTCACGATAGACAGCTATAACTTTGAGGTAGTTCTGAAAATGATATCACCTCAGAAATCAAGCGAAGAATCACACTTGCCAACCGCTGTTATTTCGGTCTAAGAAGGCGATTGATAAGTAAGGCCTTGTCGAGTAATACTAAGGAGACTCTGTAGAAGACCCTCATCATCCCAGGCCTGCTTTATGATGCAAAAGCATGGGCGCTATCAAAGGCGGATGAAGATCTCCTTGGCTGTTTTGAACGCAAAATTCTTCGACTTATTTTTGGTCCTGTTTGCGTTGACGGGCTTTGGAGGAGGAGATTTAATAGCAAACTCTGCGAACTGTACAGCGACATCGACCTAGTCATAAAAGTACACATCAATCGTTTAAGATGGCTGCGACATGTAGCGCGAATGGACACCAACGCTCCGGCCCGAAGCGTCTTCGATTCCAACCCGGAGGGACAACGCAGTAAAGGATGACCTCGCCTTAGCTGAAGCGCGCAAGTGGAAGGGGATCTCAACCAGCTTGGAATGCGCAACTGGAGGCAACTGGAGGCTGTTATCTAAAGATTAGCCAGGAGAAGCATATTTGTTGAGGCCCAGGTCCACCCCGGACTGTAGCGCCACCTAAGTAAGTAAGTAAGTCTTTGCCATCAGCTTCGACACCTTGGTACAGGCAGTATATCACGGGAAAATAGTACCTACCTCATCTACAGCTAGACAGCTATAAAACCAACACCTATCTAACTGAGGAGCTGAAGATTTTCGAAACCCATTCCTGCCCAGGATACAGCAGAGGAATTTCTAAGAAACGGTTCGACATCTATTTCAGGAGAAATTGATTTTTCCGTGACTATCTAGTCTTGCAAGCTCGAGCTTATAACAGGGAGAGGTACGAAAAATCAATAATATGAATAATATGCCTAAACAGGGTTTCAAGCAACGGCCGAATACCTATTTCTCCAACGGACTTCATAACGACTCAGTATTGAAAGAGGGTCTCGTCTTCGCCAGCCCAGTACCAGTTACCTAGCCTTATTAAGCACTAAGCTCCGACAAGCTGCAGCATTGCTGTGGATAGTATGAGACTCTTTAAATCCTCTAGAACAACCAAGTTCACAAAGGCTTTTGCGGGCCTTTGCGATTTTTGCATATAAAAATTTAACTTCCAATTTCAGGTAATAGTGGGCGCAACAGGTCCATAGGAACCCTAGATCTAATTCCTCACAATCATTCGTTTTGTATGAGGTTTACATTTTTGGGACGAATGTGGCATCTTTGACCTCATGTCATTTATGCAATGGCATTTGCCATTCGTCTGCATAGCAACTGAAATATATTTTATCAGGCTAAGGTACTGTACTACTTGGCTCGCACTACCGAGGGCGTATAGAGATCAAATTCTAGATCAAAGTTTAAATAGCATTAGTAGAGTATTAACAGTTTTTTCTGTCAGCAGTTGGTTTTATCGACATTTAAATACTGGCTGCTAAGACAAATCGCTCGTTGAATTTGACCCTGAATCGTCAAAAGTCGCCTATTGTGTCATCTTACTTGAAATATTGATAAATTTATTTCGGGTAGTGCAAACAGATCTATGCCAGAGAATAACCGGATTTGTTTTATTTTTTTTTTGTAAACGAGAGTCCTTTTTTTTAAGCCCCAGGAATAATCTGAAAATGTAAATTTGTATACGACATTTTGTACCTACTCATCGTGTTAGATTAGGCATGAGTTTAAGCGGCAACAGCTTTCTGATTTTGCTATACTCCAAAAGTGCGTATATCTAAACGTTCCACGTAAACTTCCCGATACAATATTCCAATTTCAATTTAGGGGGAACTAAACGAAATCTCCCCCTTCAGCGTATACATTTCTTTGAATCGAAACCCCAGCTCATGTATATTATAAGGATTGGGTTTCGGATACAATATCACATATCTGCAATAGATATGAAAAGCAAAAATTATCATGTCCGGGAGCGCCATGAACACACGTACACACACAGCTTCTCCCTGCGGGATAAACATGTCCACCCCGCAACGAAGATGATGAAGTTCTGTTTTCGAACATGTTTTCCAAGAAAGTCTCCAAAATATTGTAACAGATATTTGATTATGCCCCCCATGGTGGTATTTGATCAAATTCAATATCCGTTTTATTTAAAATATGTTTATTCCGGTCCCACACCCACACGTTACCAGCAACGAGTATGTAATCAAAGTGTCATAATGGGCGAAGGTTTTTTTTTTATAATTTGATAAGATAGCGCACATTAAACTGAAAGATGCACATTAAAGCGAATTGGTTCTGCAAATGGCATTCACCTTCACGACGAGATAGGGATGAAAAGCAAAAACCTATCTGCATATATTTACAGACTTATTCGTATAGCCGGACAAACAAAGGGGACGAAAACACTTTCAATTTGCGGAAGGAAGCAAAAGGAATTCAATTTTCTTTTCTTGCTTTTAGTCGATGTGCTGTTGTTTTTATTTTTGTTTTTAAGTCCTTCTTTGCTATCTGGGGCTTGTCTTCATTTCCACTATCCATTTTCCTGTTGACTTACTTCTTGACCCAAAACTTGAAATAAGCGAAAGCAACATAAATAAAGACACCAAAACTGCTGCAACAATGCAAATATTCAAATAGTTTCTTGCCATTGAGCTGGTACTTGTTTTCAAAGGCGAACCGGAGAAGGAACGCACTTATAGATTTATCAAAACGAGGGTCTGTGTGAATAGGAGCAGGTTGTGAAATCTGACAGATGCGTTTACCAAGCACTATTTCAGTTTACAATTTGTTTTTAAAATACTGAGTTTGAAATAAAATACGTACTCACATGTGCAACGCTAAGGGAACTAAAACGTGAAATTGAATCCCTAAAACCTAAGAAAGCTCCTGGTTATGATTTATTCACGGGAGAAGTTCTCAAAGTTCTACCAAGAAAAGCATTAATTAAGCTTCTTCATATTATAAATGCCGCGCTCAGACTAAAACACGTGCCGAGCCAATGGAAAGTTGAGGAGGTCATAATGGTTTTAAAACCAGGAAAACCGCCAAATGAAGTAAAGTCGTATAGACCAATTTCCCTTCTTCCAGTTATATCCAAAGTTTTCGAGAGAATCTTACTAACGCGCCTACAACCGGTTATAGAAAACAATAATCTTATCCCTGACCACCAGTTTGGGTTCAGAACCAAGCACTCGACGATTGACCAAGTGCATAGAATTACTGACGTAATTGAGAAAGTATTTGAAGAAAAAAAGATATGCTCAAGCGTATTCCTTGACGTCTCACAAACCTTTGATAAGGTGTGGCAAGACGGCTTAAAATTTAAATTACGACAAGTTCTTCCCGTACGCCTATATGATATTTTAGAATCATATCTCGGGAATAGACTCTTCCGTGTAAGACATGGACACGAATACTCTGAGCTTAAGGAAATTTCGGCCGGCGCGGCGTGCCGCAAGGAAGTGTTCTTGGGCCCCTTCTCTATTTGTTACTCGCGATATACCAAGAGAAGATGGCACTACTCTCGCTACGTTCGCCGACGACACCGCTATCCTAGCAGTAGGTAATACAATTGAAGACACGACTGCAAAACTTCAAATCGCACTGAATAAGGTAAATGAATTGACGAGGGACTGGCGGATCGCCCTCAACGAAACTATATCTGTTCACGTGAATTTCACGTATAAGAAAACTTATGACTTGCCAATTTTCCTAAACTTGGCCCGAATACCCTTTGCAAACGAGGCCAAATACCTGGGAATGACACTCGACGCAAAGCTGAAATGGAATTCGCACGTAAAAATTAAACGTAAAGAACTCGATATCAAATATAGAGAAATTTACTGGTTAACCGGAAAACATTCCCAGCTCAGTACCGAAAACAAACTGCTTCTATACAAGCAAGTGCTAAAGCCGAGTGGACCTACGGTATACAACTCTGGGGTTGTACCAAGAAAACAAATGCCAATATTCTACATACTTTTCAAAATAAAGTGCTTAGAGAAATTGTACAAGCACCATGGTATATTAGAAACGACGATATCCACAGAGACCTCGGAATTCCAACAATTGAAGCTGAAACTAGAAGCTTCGCGAGAAAGCATAGAAACCGACTAATCGTACATGTTAACAATTCAGTCCGACAAATTTTGGACGAGAACAATTTATTGCGCCGACTACAAAGAACGAAACCGTTCGACTTGGCAAGATAGGATTAACCGCGTCTAAATTGCGGAACATGCAGGATCTTTCATTGGAAAGTAGCCTGTCAAAAGTTGTTATTTCGTTATAGAAAAATTGCTTGATAAGTTATATCTTAGTTGCAGTATCTAACAGTGTTTTTAGTCAGTAAAAATCTGACACTACTATGAGCACGCGCTTGCTATTCTCATAGTGTCTTTGAAAGATTTTCACTTACCCTCGGTTAAAAAAAAACAATTTTGAAATCCAGTCAAAATTTACATATCAGGATGTAACGTGTAAGTCATGGCAATATTAGTGCACAATAGGGTTTACTTACGTCGCCTAGCTCTATGAAACAGATGAATTTATCTGGTGAAAAGTGTATATAGTGCTCCTTTGGTAAGACTTGGTATCGTACAAAAGAGGAGAGTTAACAAAATGCTTAGATTCTTCGACACTGATGAATAGTGCACATGCACACATAGAGCGAATCATTGTTTATGATGATTAAAATATTGGTACATCACTGCTTTTATTGGGTTTCCTTGGAGCTTATGCGGAGCCGAGAAGTTGTGCATCTTTGAAGTCAAAGTTTGAGCTTACCTTTCCGAGGTAAGTCCCTAAGCTCAATAGAGCAATGGGGATGTTTTAGTTTTGACAAGATTTTTATAATTCCCTGAAAGGCTGTTACCCGTGGCATTACTTATTAATGATTTCCAATCGCACCAAGAGCTTAAGCTTAAAGCCAAGCTAAGAAAACTTTGTAATGATGCCTGCCAAATTGAGGTTTAATTCACCGAAGAGCAAAATGATGTTATGATAAAAAAATAAACGGCTCAAATTATTATTCATCCTTAGTCATGTTATACATTAAGTAACATATATGAAACTCAAGCCCTAAAACCGTTACCTAGTTAAGAGCTGATTAGCTAATGGCCATGGGGACCCTAGGCCTAGCTCCTCACAATCCTCCGTTTTGTGTGAGTTTTTTCATTTTTGGAACGAATGCCGATTCCAAAAGGCTAATTGAGGAGCTCCTTCAATACCCTCGGATGTTTGTGAGACGTTCACGAGTTGGAATTTGGGATTTTACGGGATTCAACCTGCGACCCCTCGCTTAGTAGTCCAACACACTTACCACCTGCGCCGTCCAGGTTACCTCAGGAAATAAAGTCAAAAGACGTCAGAAATTGACAATTTGAGAAACGAAGTATAGTAGTATAGTAGCACTTTAGGGACATGGATTTGGCAGATGTCGGAATTTTAGGGTCCTTTTTAAAATACTAAACACAAATTGAAGGCCGTTTGGTGAAGCCAACTTTTCCTGATAAATTGAGCGGGTATCCATCTATCCGACTACCTCGCTGTGGAGATTTTCGCTGCATTGTTAGGAGGGAAAACTCTACTTTTTTGCGAAATTTGGGGAATCCGCCTACCCTCCAAATTAAGCTCCACGATAGGAGTTTATAACATAACCTACTTATATGGGCGAAGATCTATAAAGAAAATACCAAAACTCACTGTTACAAAACTCACTTAACAGGCTCTGCAATAGAGGAAGGCACACATAAATGTCCGTTCGAGAAGACCAACTTTAACCTCCCGTCTTTGGCCACTTAAGAGACTAACCCCACGATCCTTGTTCATGAATGCCTACCAAAAATGCATTCGCTTAGAAAAAAAAAAAGACAATTTTGAGATTTAAAAAAAGGCAAAAAGTTCTTACTTTAAATACCTATCTATTATTTTTGAACAAGAACTCGGTTTTACTTTTTCGAGAACCAAGTGTTTAGCGTAAGAAAAATATATACCCTCCATAACTATTTTCTTATATCTTTGCCAACAAATTAATTTTTAAATCAAAAGTGTTGATATTTGGGTCCATTTTAACCAACGAAAAAATGTTGTTGGCAGTATCATCTCTAACAGCAATCTGGTTGATTCGCAGCAACGATGAAACAGCGTTGCCATAAAACACATTAGCGACAAAAAAGAAAATTCTGTACACATTTTTAATACCTACCAAAATTTTAAGAGAAACGATTTGAAGCCGAAATAAATAAACAAGCTAAAGGACTATCCTAATCTATTACGATCAAATTGCGGGAGTATTTTTCAGTTTTAATTTATTTCGACTGCGAATATTACAGAAGGAGATTAAAAATTCGCATATGTCTACTCTTGAAAAGGGTGGACGACTTTAAAAAATAAATTTTATGGCCTTATTCCGACAGTTTTGTACTGCAACTTAGTATGTCGTCTGCATATCAAATGATCTAATCTAAGGATACTGGAATAGATTCGAAGATTCGGTTTTTGACGAGTCTGTGCAACACCGGTTCTCCCTATAAAGAATGACAGTAGAAAATATCACAGCAATTAGGATAAGAAAAGTCTGAAAGACTTGGATCGGTTTTTTGAATCTGTGACGGTTCGAAACCTTTTAAAGGGGGACCGGTTTCTCTTGCTCATTCAAAGTCAATATATATGTCCTTGTATTATTAAACATTTCGTTGACCGTGCTTATGGACGATTGACGAAAAACATGTGTGTGGACGCTACTCAAAGGCAGAAAATGATGTAGAAGGCTCCAATGCAATTAAGTTCAGATGAAGATGATACACTGCAATCGAAATCGATTGCTCAAAAAATGTTTTCTATTTTTTGGATAACAAAATGGAAACTAGAAAAGTCTCTCAATTTCGAGTTGGTCTTGTTTTTTTTTTTTAATAATATTTTCGTCTTTAAAAACAATTTAGTCAGAATAAGTGTGCCTATGAATTACAAATAAGACATTAATTGCCAATTTAGTCATTATTTTTGGAAATTAATCTTCACCACAGAATATTCTTCTCCCAGCATTTGATGCCAATAAACTCACTCACCATTGCATACTCTGAAGCGTGAGCGGTACCCTAACACCTTTGAGTATGCAATGCTTATAGTAGCATTAAGCATTAAAGAAGTTTCGCTTCAATAAATCAAACAACATAATTCACCTATATCGTCTTTATTTCTTGAATTCTTCAATTCTTTACTGTAGGTATCAACGTATGTAGGTATGTACTATAACATCCATTAAAACAAAAACCTTGAACTCAATTTCTATATACACCACCATAAGTCCATCAGCGCACGTCAACAGCCATCTGCGCATTTCCTCAGAAACACATCGTCGCTGTTGATTACACACATTCACCTCGCATACTTCTCTTTCGTTTCACTTTTTTTGGAGAAAACACCACTCAGTTTTTTTTTCATATGAACGTGCTTGTGCTGTGCAATGTGCGCCACCCTCACCCTCGCTCACACCTTTGAGTATCCAATTATTAGCGTTAAACGTTTAACGCGACCTTGAGTTGGAAGTCGCATAAGAAGTTTCACTTCAAAAAAATGCGCATTTTTGATCTTCATTCTTGATTTTGGGTTTTTTTGACTCAACATTTTTTCAATTTGGCTCCATAAAAAAAATATATATATAGATGGGGCAATAGGTACGTAGGGAAAATAGACCTAGCTTCTCACAACCATTCGTTTTGTGTGAATTTTTCATTTTTGGAACAAATGGAAGGGATCTGCGCCGATTCCAATCTACTGAGAAGCTCTTTCAAGAAAGTTGTACTCTCGGATGTATGTCAGATCTCAGACGCTCGTGAGAGGTGGCGCAGTGGAAAAAAAAACAAGTTGAAATTTGGCTCCAAACCTCTTATAAAAGCAACAGTACAAACGTGGGAGTGGAGAATTGGTACGAAGCAATCTACTACAATTACCCACCATCATTTCGCAGCAGCTGTGTACTGCAAAACGAAAAGGAGAGCGAAATTTGTCGTTCATAATTTCGCTGTGTCACTTTTGTATGGGATTTTTCGTTCCGGAACAGCTGTGTACTAGGCTTAGTGCTATGAATAGAAAATAAAACACAATACCAGCATCATTGTCAAAAGTTTACCATGCAGGAGTTCGTTGAAATGTTTTTATTTACATTAAGTTCTGAATTCAAAATGGCGGCACAGTTAATTGTGACTTTCAAAAAAACTAATAGTGGATGACTGTATGTAAGGGGTTTTTCTACTGAATTTTCATAGCAGATAGCAACCCTGGATATCAAGCAAACAGGGTGCCTAGTAATGGGCAGCTTCAGAAATACACAGGCCAACTTCTTCTTAATGAAAAGCTACCTCAAACCCTTCGTTCGGCTTTCTAAAAATCCAAAATCAATCGCCATAAGCAGATGTTGGAAAATGTTGGGGGAACAAAAAAAAAATACAACAAATATTCATATCCATTGAATAACTGACAAGTCATCAGATTCTCATCGGATTTGCCTACAGATTGCAAGGCGAATGATGAAAGCCGTTGATAAGGGTATCCCTGGTGAATATACAGCACAACTTACTAACTGACTAGTGACTACGTTTGTAACGAAAATTCACCGTCGTTGCCGTTCTGCTTCTGATTGACGTAAACAAAATGATGAAGAGTGAGTGTGAAATGTTCATAGCCTTCAAAATTAAACCCAACTACAAGTTGTACAAACGTTTGAGAGTGGGAGTACCTATATCTGTTCAACATGACTGTCGTGTTTAAAGTATCTGAACCAATTTATGTGAACTGTGGTAGGTAGTGGTTATGATTCATTTTGGTTTTATGGTTGGGTGTACATGTACATGTAGATGATGTGGATGAACATACCGTTGTTGTGTTATTTGGATAAATATTACGTTTTCGTATAAGGTTTCGTACCTTTGGTGGGCTAACTTCTCTCGTCGATATGCCCATCTTTTCGTGATGGCGCAGCTGCACCGGATAAATGATTTGATAGTAATGGCCGCCGATACGACGCACCAGTTCCTGATTTTGTCTGTATTCCTTTAGGAGTCGTTCAACTTCACCTGCAACGAGAAAGAGAGAGAAAGAAAGGCAAATTAAATTCGATACACTCAGCCATAAGGGTATTTATTTCTGAATATTCAATTGTAAGAGAGATGATTTTTTTTTCCATTTCGCAAACATAAATGAAAGTAAAATAATACCGCTTGATTGCGCTGTTAACAACCCTCTTTATTTTTATCAAATGTTACGTTTTAGTCCCTAAAAGGGGTAAACAACATCCCTGTGTTTGGTCTAGGCAAATATTTAAACTATCCAATGTGCCGAAAACCATCAACCTTCAGATGGGCAAACAATGTCCAATTTACAAAAAGGATATTGTACTCACATCCGCCAACTAATGAAGGGCACAGAAAAACAGTCATTTTCCCATCTGATTTGTTTGCCTGTTTTTATAGTTTATTCAAATTACGCGCGCCGACAACGACAACACTGATGTAAAATACAGGTACCTAACGACTGTTGTTTAATTTGTATAATACGAAAAGTTTGGTGCACCATCCCCCCGTCGAAAGTTATCAAATCCGATGGTCGATATGACTTCATTGCAGTGATTTCCCTAAACGTCAATGTAATTTCCGTTTCTTGAAATTTGAATTAATTTTAATCCGTCTATTATACCTCAAGGGGGTATGAATGGACCTTCCCGCTCGACCAAAAGTTCTGCCGGCTTGTTCATCTTGAAATGTAATAGAATGACTGGGGTTTTGTATTTCCAAAGCACACGATACGATAATGTAGCAACAGCGATATAATCAGCATCAACATCAGTCCCGCAACGAAGTCGGTTGGTCTCCAAGGGTCTTAATCATCGTCATCGTCATCCTTCTGCTCTCTTCTCCTTCGCACAGAAGGAACAAGGAGGCAAATGATTGAATAGAAAATGGTGCTCTTACGTGAAAGATAAATTTAATATTCCGTTCCGAGGATATTTTACTTCTATCTGTCATCGAAATGATGTACACAGTTATGTTTGGTTGAGGCAGATGTTGGGCGGGACTGGATTGGGTCTTTGCTGGAATGGGCATCAGGCTTTCGTATTTATTTTGAATATAATAAGACCTGTGATCGAATTACACTCCATTATATTTATATTTTTATTAAGACTCTTACTCTTATATTCGCTTATGTTTTATTATTTATTGGATCAAGCCGCTTAAAATGTATTCATGTTCAATGTATTTATTAAATCGTATGATTTGCAGCTATTTATTCATGTCTCTAGCCAAAATAAAGTTATTCAGTTCGAGGTCAACAGCTGAGCGAATAAATAGACCTTAGTTAGGACTGTTAGGTATATAGCTTTGCTAAAGTTATAACTGGAGTGATGGTATTTTGTTTAGTAGGGCTGAAGAATATGTTCGTATTGTCATAAGTTTATTTTCCATCCAGGTAGTCTGTCAGCTCTCTAGGCTCTAGGAGTTACAAGGACAGCAATAGGAAGCTTAAGTGACTTTCGGAATATTATATTTGCAAGCAAATATAGGTGGGCGACTGGGTTCTATAAATCAATGACACTGCGTGGGGTATTTCAAAAGTGATTAGTAAAAATGGCTTGCTGTATAAGGGATGTTTTGAGCTTCTACATTAGACCTCAACTACAAAACTCCCTTGGCACACTCCAAAATGGTATATGATCTGCTTTTCAATTGCGTTGACCTCTGGGCTATAATTGAGGACTCTGCCGGCGTTAATATTCATATGTAAGCCCTGAGAATAGTGGCTGCTGTAGACCGAATTCTAAAAGATCTCTGGCGGGCTGAAGGATCTCCTTAAAGTGAACACCAAAAGTAAGCTGACATTAATTGCCTATGGATTGAAACGGTCATATGATGGGATTTTAAATAAAATCAATTTCGATGGTCCTATATGACTCCCATATGTGGATATACAGGGTGGTCCAAATAAGATTTTCTTTTTAAAAATGAAATAAAATGAACAAAATTATTTTTTGTTCATGTGTTATGGCTTAATTAGTAAGAGCAAACATTCCTATTAATTATGGAACACAACGTGGTTAAAGTAGTTCAAGTCGGCTGGCTTCGCAGTAGCGCATTCTGTCATTCCAATTTTCCAAGACTCGTTGATGGTTTCGGGCTGTAGCTCAAGGATTATTCGGATGATATTGACTTTAAGTGCTTGAATCTTTTCCGGATTTTTGGCACAACATCGGTCCTTCACGGTTTCTCACATAAAAAAAGTCCAAAGTGGTGAAATCGTAGCTCCGAGGTGGCCAATTGACATCGCCAAGACGGCTGATAACACGATTTGGGAATTTGATGCCCAAAAGACCCATTGTGGCATGGGCTGTGTGGCATGGAGCTCCATCCTGCACGAACCAGAGGTCGCCCAAATCTATATCTTCAATTTCAGTAAACAAAAAAGTCGGCTTACAGGGCTCTGTAACGCTGACGGTTGACCGAAACGTTGTTCCCAGCCTCATTTTAGAAGAAAAATGGTCCAATGATGCCACCACTCCACAATTCGCACCAAACTGTCACTCTCTGTGGATGCATTGGCATCTCGACAATAACGTGCGTTTTTTTTTGCTCCTAGATGCGGCAATTTTGTTTGCTAGCAAAGCCGCTGAAATGAAAATGCGCCTCGTCAGAAATGATGATTATTCGCCCACGCACTGTTCAAGCTACACAGCACTCCCTTTGGAAATATGTTTTCAATATTTTCCAAAGTTGTTCAAGCGTACAGCGATTTATTTCATTCCGCGGAGGTATGATACTGACTTTCTGTCAAGATTTCGAGCGGGAAACAACTGTCAGTGTCAAAATAACCCATGATTTTAAAAGAAACCACTAATGGCCCTCCCTTTACAAAAAATAAGGTAGACCCATCGCTTTGTCTGTATGCACCCATAAAATACCCATTGGGTATAATAACCCACAAACACCTCAGTTAAGCTCATCACAACACCACCCCAAATGGAAGAACGCTGGAAAACGGGAGATTATTTAAGCTACACAGAGGCGGTACAAAAATGATTGCCCCTGAGCACTTTAGCTCCTTGGTTTTTTAAAGATAGCCAGTTCCAGTATAAGCAATGGCTTATAATTAATTGAGTGGCAAATATTATTCTAAGGCAAAACCTATTCACAAACAAAATGCCAGACTTTTAAAATTTTTCCAACGAAATTTACTCCTCCGCTCAAGGCAGGGAAAATGGTCGAATTTTTAAAAACAACAAAAACCCCAGATAATAATTAATGCAAACATTCAAACAACCCGTGGTCATAGAAACTTGAGTTTCTGCATAATTTATTTTTTATTCAATCATCCTCTAGGCAGAGAAAAGATAGAATAGAATTCGTTGAATACGCCTAAGTCGAAAAATTAAGGAAAAATAAAAGAATAACCCCCTAAGAGTGATTATGAATACGAAGGCTAAATTTTTTTCTTTAATAATTAATTGCTAGTTCATTTATACATAAATATTCACTTTGATTAATTTACATAACTTAATAACTTTAAAATTATTCATAACATATTTTGTATACGTACCCTGGGTTCATTTAGCTTTTCGATGTTGCTTTTGTCAAAGAATTTCGTTACACTTTCGGCACATAACCAACGTTATATTTTTAATTCTGGCTGCAAGGTGTATGTTCGGAATAGATTAAAAAAGTACTGGACGAAATTGATTCCGGTGTTCACAGTTGCATTGAAAATTGTCGAGATTAGATTATAGAATACGTTTTACCATTATCCGCTGTCCGGAAACGGAAATCTAAGATAAGTTTTAATTTTAAAATACCTTCTAACTCCTAGCTTTGGAATGACTCATCCAAATGAAATAGCATTTTTTTTAATATAAAGTTCAATTATGTACAAAGATTTTAAGATATAAACCATCTTTGTACGTTATCCTGAAGTCGAACAATAAGCAATAAACTATAAATTTCATAAAATTCAATAAAGTAAAACGTTTCATTGAAGCTAAATCGTTGGAAATTCCCAGCGTTCAGTGGAGGAAATTTTGTATGTGTGTGTGCATGGTGGAACTCTGGTGAAGCAAGGCGATCACGGGTTAGCTAGTGAACTAATAATTCGAAGATAAGAAGCTGACCACCAAGGGAAAAAGCCGAACCTGTTTGGTTTGGCAAATGGGCTTCGTGCGTTTAAGCAAAGTTGATTCGGCCTCTTTCGTCTAGCAGCCACCAACAAAGCAACATCGCAAAAAGACCCATTGGGTAACGATTGCTAGATTTACTTGTCATTAATAACACGAAGTTTGTAACGTTTTTCGCGTTCTTATTATTGGCGTATGTCAAAACACAGAGTTTGAATTACAAGTCAGACGTCAGGTCAGACTGTTCTGAAAGTTCGACTCTATACATGCGAGTTTTCTTAGTATTAAATGTACGTAACAGTACAAGGGTATAGTTGGAAATAAAAAAATGAAACATTTGGCTATTTTCCAAACAAGTTTTACAAGGTTAATGAGACTAGGAACATGCTCTTGCTCAGATTCTTTTTGAACTCTTTAAAATCTGATGAAATGGCAAAAAATGTGTATCAAGTCTGCAAGACACTTCAATTTAATTTATATTATTAATGAGAAAATTACATAATCAAGCAAAAAATGGAGTTCATCTTTTAACGAAGCTTTACCTTTCTTGCATCTATGTCGGGGTTGTATTAAAAGTCGGCCATTTTGTGACTTGAAGATACAAATTAAAAGAAGACAAACGCTTTGGAAGACGTGTGTTTGGATGGAAAAAGGTGGAAGGCTGTGACATCTATTTTGGGGATTGTATTAAAAACAAGAGACAGGGCTTACGCGACAGTTCTTAAGCTTTTGGCTAACATTTGTCTAATATGAACTCACGCCCCTATACAGGTAAAGGAAAAGGACGACTCTTGGAGAAATTGTTCCGACGAGATCTTCATATACAGGGTGTCCGCCGGGAAGGTATACTACTTTGTTTTGCCGCCATTTTGGTAAACATTAGTCTTGACAGTTCATATTTGGCAGTCGTGAAGTAGACACGTGGCAAATTTAGTATGGAAAAGTATTCGATAAACCAACGTGTTTTAATCGTTAAAACATTTAATCAAAATCAATCATCGATTACTGTGACGATGAGAAAGTTACGTGAAATTTTTGGGAGAAACAACGTGCCAACAAAACGCATTATTTATCGTGTAGTGAACGATTTCGAAGAAAGAGGGTCTGTAGGTGATAGGCCCAGGCATGCACCACAACGTACTGCAAGATCGGCTGAAAACATTACTGCTGCTCAAGGAAGTGTGCAAAACAATCCATCAACCTCAATTCGACGCCGTGCTTAGGAGCTCAAAGAATAACTTTGGCGACAATTTTGCACATGGATTTGCATTTGTTTCCATTTAAAATTCAGTTGACACGAGACCTTCTTCCACAAGATCATTTACGCCGCCGTACATATGCCAATAGGATGTTACAGCTAGCCCATGACAACCCCGATTTTCATGAAAAAATCATAATGAGTGACTAGGCACATTTTTATTTTTCGGTCGCCTGATTTGACTGCTCCGGACTTCTTTTTATGGGGGTATCTTAAAAGCAAGGTTTATGCAACAAACAAACAAACCAGAAACGCTTGAGCAACTCAAACAAAATATTCGTGATGAAATTAATGAAATACCGCGTGAAATGTGTGAGAATGTAATGAAAAATGTGCTCAAAAGGGCTCGCATTTGTGAGACTAACAGAGGCGGACATTTACCTGATATTGTATTCCATACATAATTGCCGACATTAAGTAAAACATTTATCAATATAAGATCCATTCTGTTTCATTTAATCAAAAATTATAAACAAACAGAGTAGTATACCTTCCCGGCGGACACCCTGGATATTCTTTTATTTTCGAATGTCATTTTGAATGTTCATGTATATATAGGTGCGGTAAAAAAGCGAGACTACTAAGTTTAGCAATGGCCATGCAAGGCAGCTTAACCATACAGCCGCTATGGTAGCAAGTCCACGGTAGTTTTTGTCCCTATTCTTCATAACCCAATGCCCAATATATCGAACATTAGAATGCACATATGTTTGCGTCTTATTTCCAATATAATGAAAAATATCTTTAAAGTCTATTACCGACCGTAACAGAGACAGGATGCCACAATTTGAGATACACCACTCAACACCAACCCAGAACCAGAACCAACCGAGGCCCAGAACCAACCCAAACCCATAACCAACACATGCGACGATCGTGTTGAAGAAACTTTTATCCAATTTTTATACCAACCAAGGTTACCTTATGACACGCACTTATGAACACTTGAACTCGCCCAATTCTAGAAACTCTACTTACAAAGAACATTCTTATTTTTACACCCCACGTGCTGTAATTTTCCTTATCAAAGTCTATTGGGACCTACGTATCTGAAGGTTTGATTTTGGCTGTTGTACCTACCTTCATTCAAAATTAAATATTTATCCTTATATCGTTCAGTCCTCCATTGTTCAACTTTCCATTATTTAGTTGATCTTGATACCCAGAACTTGAACACTTGTGAAAAATAACAAAATAAAAATGCGTAACGAGGGTGGTCGCAATAATTGATTGCACTGACAGTGTTGCCAAGTCCGGTGACGGTCGCTTGACATTTGTATCAATCTTGATGACATTTCCATTTATAAGAAATAAAACATTAACATCTCTGAAAACGTGTTGAACGCCAGCGAATGTGTTCGCATTTATCTCAACGAAAAAAGACGGTACATTTCGATTTAGTTTCGGTTTCGGAGCCACCACTACTACCCTGTCCCTAACGACGAGGTACGAAATGAAAAGGTAGCTCCTTGCAAATTTATATTTACAAGAAGTGTAGCTGTCCCAGAAGCGCCTTCACACATTCTCCTCACTTAGGTGTGTTTGAAATTCATTTGAATTTTATTGTGATAAATGAAGAAGAAGAGGTAGAGGTTGCTCAATGCTTAATCCGCAACACATACACCTGGGTGCTCGCACTCAAACTGTGAACGCAATTAATTTACATCAAACATTTTTCGCATTTTCATTCGCCGGATTGCGTACGTTCATTAATCAAAATTAGAAAGCTACGCACCGAGCACACCGAACGCACACAAACACCATCGAAAGGGCTGTTCCTATATAGGAGTATAGTGTATAGCGCCCTATACGTCGTCGGTCGTCCTTGATTTAGGTGTTGCAAATAATTAAATCGTGAAAGTTCCAAAAACATAATCGCAGTTTGTTCGTTTAACTCTGGAATTTAATCACTGCCTAATTCCCACTAATTTTGCCTTGTTTTTGATTATTTTTTTTCTACTGCTTTTGGCGCAAAGAACATCTTGACAGTGTTTGAAATTCCATGGGAGATTAATTACTGGAGTACCACAAGCTCCCCATGGAATATAAGATTTGAAACTAATTATAGATCAAGTGCGTATTATGTCGGCTTTAAAGCAGTTGATGGATTTAAAGGAAAATCTACAAAAAAGAAAAAGAAAAGAAGGATAATATCCCATCAGAGGACTGTGTCATTAAAATTGAACGAGTTGAGAGTATATTGTTCTTCTAAACGACCCTATTCACACGCATACGCAGTCGCACGCACATCGAATCGAATCGAAACAAAGGCAAATATTTAATAAATCATCATCAACAATAATTGTCTCATTAGATTACCTGGGGGTGTAATGATGTTTTGTCAACTTTTATCCTTATTATGTATTATCACCATGACATTGTGCGAGTTGGTAATTTATTTACATAATAGTTTAGAAAATGTGCACCTCAGTGGAGCTATTGTGCTATGGCTATGGAGATCAAACAGACGAGGATAATCCAATAATCTCATGGGAACTGGCATTTGCGATGTTGATTATTGTTTGAACATTGTTGATTCTACAAGTGTGACTGAATGAGTGTTTTCTGATGTGGAACCAGTGGACAGAGCGCAAGAGTACGCACTTGGGATTTTCAAAACGAAATTGAAGTCACTTTCAAGGTCCAATTGTTACCCCCATGTGGGTGTTTCTCACCAGGTATACAGTCATTACTTGTTGACTTGTTCTGCATATCTCGGGACATGGATTTCCATAAGAAGTGTTAAATTTTCCGAACTCACAATGGCGAAATTTTTCATACAAATTGTGACCTACAAAAATATATAAGGCAAGGTTAAAAATGTTTGTTAGTAAGTCCCACTGACAACAAATTTCAATTTCAAATCTAACTTCACCAGTTTATACATAAATAAATAAAGAAATAAATAGTTGGCGCAACAGGTCCGGAGGAACCCTAGGCGTAGCTTCTCAAAACCATTCGTTTTGTGTGAGTTTTCATTTTTGGAACGAATGGAAAGGATCTACAATTTTATGCCGACTCCAAACGGCTAATTGGAAGCTCTTTCAAGACAGTCATACTCTCGGATGTTTGTCAGACGTTCGCGAGAGGTGGCGCAGTGAAAAAAACCATAAGTTGGAATTTGGGTTTTTGGGGGATTCGAACCTCGACCCCTAGCGTAGTAGTCCAACACACTAAGCACTAAGCCACTGCACATCACATGCTTATACATGTCAGGAATAAATCAGATATGACCAGCATCTACTAAAGATTTGCAGAATTTTGATAGCCAAAACGACTTATTTTGGAACTATAATCTCACTTTGCTCATCAGGAGATCCCATTAGATTTATTTGGAGGAGAGTGAAATGGGTGTAACCCTTAAAAGATCTAATCTTGCGCAGAGGAGTAAGCTATTGACGTCTAATTGTTCGACGATAAATATACAAAAAGTTGAAGGATGAGGGCCCTGGTTCCCAATTGCTTATGAGAACTGAATTTTTGAAAATACGTTTAAAAGACCCTTTATACAACTGACATCGTAGCTATCACCACAAATCACAATATAACCGTAAAAAAAAATGATCGAGTTATTATCGACGTTAGGCACTTCTTTCGTATTCTATATGTACCAATATTCAAGGCAATATATATACATTCGGATCGCTACACCTTGTTGAAGCCAAGATACAAATGTGGATACGTAAGAAACCAAATCAAGGGAAAGATACTTGAAGGGAGACCTAGCCAACCTTGAATGACTGCGGCGGCAACGAAGAGCAGAAATCTCTTTCGGTGGTAAATCCCTTTACCAATCGAGGAGTTTAATGGAGGCAGTAGCTCAAGTTACCAATGGCACCTAGACCCAAGACTCAAATGCAAAGGATGTGGGAGTTTATGATTTTGTAAGATCCAAGTGGTTGGAATTATCTTAAAGTGCGTATTCAAAATGGTTGAAAAAAAAAAAAAGAAGAAGTGGGTTATAAATATTTTCTAAAAAAAAGTTTTGCGTTTCTGTTATTGCATTTTTAATGGCTATTGCAATTTTAATTTCAAAGTGCGGTATTGAGTTTAAAAAATGTATATGAACACTGAACAGAGATCGGCTATATTAGTTTTTTTTTTTGCGAAAAACTAAGTATGCAATCATGTTAACCTCACCTACCTAAGCTCAGATAATGTCAATTATGGTTGAAATCGTCAGAGCCGTTTTCGAGATATTCAAACTGGTGCGAGCATTTTATATGGAAAGTACCATTAATATTGAGGTTACATTGAAAAAAAAAACGCCCAAAACTGTAGGCCCCCAAACTCCAAATCCGAAGTTTGAACGAAATCCGGGCAGCCGTTTAGGCTGTACGTCTCGGGAGATAAGGACAGAAAGACAGAAAGAATGACCGAATTTCAAGACCCACATTTTTGAGTTCTTCTATAATCATAATGTAGGCGCAGTGGCTTAGTGGTTAGTGTGTTGGACTAATATGCGAGGGGTTGAGGTTCGAATCCCGCAAAAACCAAAATTCCAACTTAGGGTTTTTTTCCACTGCGCCACCTCTCGCGATCGTCTGACAAACATCCGAGAGTATAATTGTCCTGAAAGAGCTTCTCAATTAGCCGTTTGGAGTCGGCCTAAAATTGTAGATCCCTTCTATACGTTCCAAAAATTAAGAACTCACACAAAACGAATGGTTGTGAGAAGCTAGGCCTAGGGTCCCTCCTGGCCTGTTGCGCCAACTATTTTTATCATCATAATGTCAAAATTGATTAACATCAATTTTTTACGAAAACAATATCTTTCTCTTACTGCGTTATGGAGAAAGTTAAAAGGTGGAAGCAGTCCTCATAGGCTGGGAGTGCTGCTCTGGAGGGCATTGCGATAGTGGATAGCGTTCACCAACTCATCTTAAGAACATGAACGAAAACAGTTAAACCTCATTGTGGATCAAAGTTGTATAGCTGAGCTTCATTCACTTTCCAACTCAGGTCAGGTTGTGCAGGATCACGATGGAGAGCGCCGGCCGCTTCATTAAGGTCGGAAGCAATCAGACGCGAGTCCTTAAGAGTATAAAAGAAATTTAGGGAAGGTGCCGAGACGAAAAGAAACCAGAAAATGTTGGTCTGATTCCAATATCTCTTCTTGTCTGTCTGTGTCGGAGGTTGCTACTATCCGATGGAGCACTCAGACACAACTGCTGGTCCATTGTACTGCCAAACAGACACCTTACTGTTCTGTACTTTGTGTTTCCGTCTTTAGAAGAAAGATGAGAAGGAGTTTCAGTGATGTTCGGCACTCACCACGTCAGTGCCAAAAAGCCGCCACCTGATGCGAGCAAAGGCAGGACAGCTACAGGGGAAGTGTTCCGCTGTATCGTCGTCCTCTCCACAAGCAGGACAGATGGTGGTATGGTGACGCTCAAGCCCAAAGCATTAAAGTGTTTGGCAAAAGCTTAGTGACCCAAAACGCCCACTGCAGCCTACAGTCGATTCTCATGAGAGGCAGAAGGAACGACGCTGACTTTTTGCAGATGTCCGGGCGCAGTCGTTTGGTTTGCCCACACTCAGCGCAGCCACGCCATTAGTGAATTATATGTAGTGAGTGAGGGAAACACAAACGAGTATGGGGTGAGGGGGCATAAATTGACTTAATGTTTCACGACTTATGGTCTATGGAAAATCTCCTCGTTAAACATAAATAAAAATGTAACAAAAACATAATTAATAAATCCAAGTCCTAAGCTACTTTTCTCCTCTTATGAGGAATTTTTCTTTATTGTTAGAGTGATCACTTAGACCAAACTTGACAATCTTAACAAAATAAGTTTCCACAAGAAACAGTTTGCTGCGTCAGCAAAAAAGTTCGTGGGAAACTTTTCTTTGGCATCATATTGCCAGTAATTTCGTGGGAAACCTAGCGTTCCAATAACTAATAGCTTACGTCTTTTGATAATGTAATGTTTCTAAAATTGTAGACCTAGTGGCTTGATAAAGATTTCGCTGAAAGGTCAACTCTGCTTTGAATTTGTACCTGAAGTACGCAGTCTTCTTATATAAGGGGTACTTAACTTGTGCGTATATTTCAGGGCTTTTTATATTCCTGAGTCTGCCTATACTTCTGCCGTGCATGGTGATATTAACTAAATCACATGGCGCTGTGCACTTGGGTTTAGCAGTGATTCGGCTGGGAACACAAACTTTTGCTCTTGTTTTGAAATGATTTTTAGTGTAAGTGGTATTTTGAGGAATACGAAAATAATTTCCAAGAATAAGAAGCCCTTTTACTTGTAGAACGACTCGGTGTAAATGGCTTCACGAAAGAGGTACAAAGGAGTGCTCAAAACAGTATAAAAACGAGTTTGAGTTCGTCCAAGCCCATCAAGTAAGTAAAATATTATGAAATCAGTCATAAATCCTGTCAGAACACTTCTCTGAGTTGGAAACAAGTCACTGAGTCTGACTTGCCAATGGTCAATCACTTTGAGCAGAGTTAGCAGAATAATCCCACTGTGGAGGAAGCCATTTTGTTGATAAAATCGTCAAAAATTGATGGCTAATACATAATTCGACGCCTATACAAATCAAATCTGCCGAAATCCATGACAGCATTCAACACTGAAAAAAAAAGGTACACCATAGTAATGAAAAAGTTCATCAATGTGATGAAAAAATCAACAATTTTAGTCCAGTGAACTTTTTCATTAGTATGATGAAACCGATTTCGTCAATATGATGTTGTTCATCATTCATCAACTTTGTTCATCAATATTATGAAAAATTCATCAATATGATGAACCCAAATTCCCCTTTAATTTCATTATGTGATGAATGTATTCATCATATTGACAAATTTGTTCATCAATATGATGCACACTTTCTGTCCTATCAAATTTGTTTTCATGTAGTTGTAAGATTATTCACACAAATAAAAACAAGAAATAAAAATACTGACACCAATATAAATCGTAAAGATATAGCCTTCCCACTTTGATGGGGATGTTAAAATTCTTAAACGAGCATAATGTCATGAAAATGGTAATGGTAATATTATGTGAATTTAACTATTGAATTTCTTCGCATCCGAAAGGAAAATATTCAAACGAAAATCAGTTTTACCACGAAAGTCAATAAAGTGTAGTGGCAAAAATTCACGCGCTAAAGAAATATGGAAGATTTATAAAAATAAATTTTATTTCTGAGTTACTTTTATCACTCCTGGGACAATTTTTTTTTTTTTTTTCATAATGGATCCCAATGAGAATCAGAGAACGGCCATTTGCCTGCCATATGCATAGAGTTACAGGGTGCCTGTGCATACATTTGTGTTTGAAATTTGTTTTTGCGTTATTTGTTATTTAGTTATAGGTAATTTTATTGATCCATTCTGTTGAATTTTATAATGTTGAGGAGTGAGAGAACAATGTACGAGAAAAGTTTGGTTAAATATCAATATTACATTGATTTTGAAAATATTTTTAAAAAGTAAATATTTATTTACATTTATGTGTGTAATGAAATCACAACGTTATAATTATATAGCGAACTCTTTTTTTTACCAAAGGAAAATCGTTGTAGAAAATTCATGATAATTGTAGTTTTATTTTAATGACATATTTATTTAACGTCAAAAATCGACCCTACTGCTAAGTTTCCACCGGAGAATAACTGCGAGATTTAGAAAAATTTCCGTAAATCCCGCATAAATCTCGGAATTTATCATACGAAAGTAATCTCATAAAAAGGGAGATTAGAAATAAAACAAAAACACTTTTCACAGCTCGATATGTCAAGAGTGAAAAAAAAAAAAAAAAATGAAAGAAAAGACATCAAAAATGGAAAAATGTCTCTCTCTCTCTCTCGTGAAATGTCATTTTCTCTCAAATGGACAGAGCCAGAGAGAATACGTCAAGTTAATCTTCTTTTATTTGGTGGAAACACTTCGGGATTAATTCTAAACCTCTTGTACTTAATCTTGGTATTTGTGTTCGGTGGAAACGTAGCTTAACCTACCTTTTAGAAGTATGTATTCTAAAACACGTACAACAACATTTTTAGATATTTACGTTTTACTTTTTACAAATGAAAAAGCTATATCAAGATATCGGAAAAATAAGCCCCTTTGAAAATTAGATAGTCTTACTCATGATTTAGCTTTTAAAACGTCGCTATGAACATTTAGAGCAAACAATTTGTGCCGAAAAACGTTCGTTTACATAGTAAAATCATTGAAACGAAATCGCTTGGTCAACACCTCCCAGATATATGTATCTATGCAACTGAATTAAAGTTATACATTAATTGCATACCTTTAATTAAGGCTAGGTAAATTGTATTCTTTTTAGGGTAAATGAGGCGCTCCATCGAAGATATGGGTTCTAATTATATAAGTTTCATTATACTGATAACATAATAAATACTTAAAATATATTAATGTATTAAAGCTATTTATGCAAAATTTATAACATTTTATATAATGTGAATAATCGAAGTTAGACTATAGCTTTTTTATATTTCCACCATTCTTACACTAACATTGAATTTTTCACACTTCATTAATTGTTTTAAATTGTATATACTGCAGTTTTTGTCAATACATTGTTTAAAATGCAAATGGATACTTTTGGGGGAATATAATTAAAAGATAAACAAATAATTATGTGATGAAATTTCTAAATCACATATATCGAATCTTTTAAGATATTCATCGTTCATCGTAAAACCATTCACAATTTTCTTCTATGCCACCCTGTGTAGATACTTAACGCTTGATGAGCAATGACATATAATTATCTACGCATATATACATTAAAATATTCATCATGCGTGTGGGAGTATAAATGCTGTACCAACATCGCGTGTGTACACCTACAGCATACATCATATTAACAATCTGTGCATCACATTGAAGAAACCGATGAAAAAAGTTCATCAATATGAGGATTCTATTCATCAATATGATGAATATAACGGTGAATTTAATTTTTTTCATCAATATAACGAATTAGTTCATCTATATTATGAAGGTTTACATCAACGTTCTCCTTAATAAAAACTAATGTCTGTTTTTTGACGAACTCTGTCATCAATATAATAAAAGCCGTCATCAAAACGATGAACGTGGTTATCAATATGATAAAAATTCAAAACTTGGCAATCGTACTTGAATATGATGATTCCATTCATCAATAAGACGAATAAATCATCAACTGAATGAACAAATGACTAAATTCATCAAAATAAGTGTTTTCGTCATATTGATGAAATGTTTTGATGAAATAATGAACGTAGTTCATAAAAACATACGCTAAATTCTCTTTAGAATCCTGTTGAAAAAATTGATGAATACATTTTCATCATATTGAAAAACTGTTCATCAATTGTCAAAAAGTTTTCATGAATTTGTTCATCATATTTATGAAAATTACGTCATATCAATGAATATCATGTTGATGAACGCCATTCATCAATACGACGCCGACTTTTTTTTTCAGTGAAGTAACGCTCACCTTCAAAGGACATAGTTTCTTACTCATATGCGAGGCATCAATACGTTAAACGAACACGCCCATCATGATGATGATGATGATGACTTCGAAGCAATTTTTCACTTATTGAACAAAATAGGCAACAAAAACTGAATATCTCCGCACCGACTCATTTTGATTGATATGCCCTTGGGAAGGATGCTTAAAACGTTAACAAACGCACACAGCCCAATCAATCAACTATACAATTTTTTCTACTCATTTAAAATAGCTGAGTATCTCTAAAATGCACATAATCCATCAAAGTAACATTAATCCTTTCTTTCTGCATGACTAAAAAGATTTTCGTTTCCTCTCTCAGTGTATCCCTATTCAAATCAAAAATACTGCCCATTCCATCATCTTCCATACAACCCATCCACTCAGGAGAAAAAAGAAGAAACCCCTTTTCCGAACACAAGTTTGCCTTTTCGCAGGAGTTCACACACAACGATGGATATACGTAATGAGATTCCACCATAACATGGCTCTCCTAACATTACGACCGCCAAAGACGTACCATGGAAAAACGAAAAAAAAAAACAAGCAAAACTCCTGTGGCCTGCATGGGCATAAACATGAGTGTACGGAATTACAAATCGAGCAGCGCTCTCCTTCGGCCTGCATATTATTATTATTATTATGATTATCACCATCATTATCACCAAGCACTCGGCTTTAGGGGGCTTTTCCGCATTCCTATCCGGAGCATCCCTCTAAGACTTCCCTTTACGTTTTATGTCTTTAACAAGTGTGCAGCAGATCCTTCCTCGTCGTTCTCGCATCTCGCCTTTATTGCATAGGTATGATGTAGTTCATCGTTCCTCTTTCATGCGATTTGCCTGTATATCCTCGTTTTTTCAGCCACTTCATGTGAGTGCTTTAAAATGGAATAAAGGCTGGTCGCACAAAAAAAAAAAAAAAACTTAAACATCGTTAGGCGTTATTGGGAATGAGTTTTACTATCCGACCTTGTTTCGGCAGTGAGTTCGCGTGCAACATCGCTCCAGTCTGGAATGCACTACTTTCTCGCCCACCCCCCTTCACGCCCCAAAATGAGAAAGTGTACATCCTCTGAGCGGATTGGTACTTAAACATCGCATTTCTAATTCATGTCTCACTTAAAGGAATGGGCGTAGCAAGAAGATAACTATCTCGCTTACAGAGCTTTCCTTAGCCGCCACATTTAGCCCACATAATTTATCGATAGACCCCGGTGGTATCATTATTATTTTTCGTACAAGTATTTTTTGCACCCGCCACCACCCTTTATGTTAACTAAGACCTTTAGAGATGCTCAATGCTCAGCGTTCTCGTCCTAAGTAAATTAGGAGTCAAGGGCAATTTCACTGATGCCTCTGTTGGATGTGGATTGTAGATGCTGGTGCTTCTCCTAAAAGAAAATCCTTTTGGCTTTTCCCAGTATATAGATACCGTGCTTAATTTTTTTTTATGGAAAATGGTTTCTTTTCTTTTGCACAGTCTCAATGGGTGGGGGCAACAAGAAAATCTCTAGGATTTTCTCCAAGAATAAGGAAGAAGGAACAAAAAACACTCACAGAAGGTAATGATGACCGAGGCTTTGAGTTTATTGAAATTAGAGTCGATGGCTGCTGGCGTTTCGTATAAGGCGGCACAGGGCCCGGTCCCGTTGTCAGGTCGGAATAAAATTACTATAAATACAATTTAATCATAATTTAGGGCGGATATTTAATGGAAATGTTAACGTTTTCATGAGTCCCTCGGTCGGGCATTTTAAGTGAATTAAGAAATCTGCGATGCTTTATACAGCTATGTGCGTTTGTTTCTCTTTTGGGTTGGCTGAATGTTTAGTTGGCGAATTTCAAGTGATGCAATCGATAGCTGATTGATCAATGGTGGCTGTGGTGAAGTGGTAATGCGTTGTTTGAGTGGGTTTATATACATAAGAAAATCCAAGAAGACTTGTCCATTTTTTGAGGTATCGGTCTTCGTTTTATGAAGGCGGTTTCTTTTGAATGCCTTACGCTTTCGACGTTCCCTTCGAATAGCATACTCATTTTCAAAGAATGTCAAAGTGCATAAATGTACTCTTAACGATTCATAAGTGAGTTTAAGGCCTCCAAGAGAGCTCCAGTCTTCAATCTTCAATCTTCAATCAATAAAACTGATGAAAGCAAGCCTGTATACGGACGGAGATCCCAGAGGATACAATAAATTTTAGTCCATGAGTACGTCAAAGTCGTTTGCCTATCCTATATTCGAAGAAATCTGCACTAAATGGTTGTCGAATTTTAAGTGACGACATTGAGTACTGTATTTACGGAAAGGATTCGTTGAGGTATAGGGAGCCTAAGCCTATACATCTTTTGAAAATCGTAACAGATCGTTATCTGACTTACGAACCAAACATCAACTAGAGTTGACTGTTGACAAGCATGGTGCGCCATGCCACAATCGACATTTTGCACCCCAAATTCCCAAATCATGTTATCAGCTGTCTTGGCGATGTCAATTGGCCGCTCGATTCGTTCCTTCGTCTGTTTGGTTGATGGCGGACTATTATTATTTTGGAGGAGACAAATATTCGATTCTTCGACTATGTTTCAATCTGACAAAATTTTACACATCAGCTGGAGAAGTTGGCAGACATTTTAGAGAAATGAAAAAAAAAATACCTACAGTTTTCCTTAGCCGCCATATTTAGCCCACAGTTTTTTTTTTTTAACAGGAAAGATGACTTTCCGCATTTTTGCCTTCAATCTGAGTTGTACACCCTTAGATCATTTTAATCTGATTAAAGCTAATTTAGTCTGTCTTGTCGTCACTCTCCAATGCTGAATGTTATTTATTTAACTGTCTTTAAGCGATATCTTATTCGGCATAGGTGTTTACCAGAATTAACTGTGCTATACATATGCAAAGTACACAGAACTTCATTAATAGAGACATCTCTGTCACACTCCAATTCTAACGAAGTCAAATTCAACGCACTCACAGTCAGTCCAGTGTACGTCTGACTTTATCGTAATAAACACACTTTAGCTTAATTGCGGTTGTGTTATTTAAACGTCACTCAAATTAACAGGGAATAGCTAACACATTGACCATTTGCATTTAATAAACTTAGTACTCATTTAGTCTCTAAATGTTCTTTCTATCTTTTGGCAAAATCTTTTGAATACTATTCCTGTAGCAAGCAATTCTGTCACAATTCAAAAGCTCGCTTCAGCAATTCAACATTTTTAGGACAACATAGTCTGTCGCTTACATGGAAAATAGAGATTGATGTCCAAGCTTAGTCATCGATCTTTAAATCCGTAATTGCTCCAACTTTCTAAATAATTATTAGATACCTATTGGTGATCAGGTTGGCCGAAAAAATAAGATCCTGGAAGATGCAAGCTGCCAAATAGATATTTCAGAATTGTATCGCTTTTGTAACTCGCAGAGATCGTGTAATTACCAACAGAAGACGTAAGGTTTTAATGCTTTCCCTGCGGATGGAGTATTTCATGCTTCGATGGTCAATTGTCTAGGTCTAACGCTAGATATTAGTTAAGAGGTATTGTGTGTCGTCCAAGTTTCACCTTATTTCTACGTACAATATTACATGGGCTTTACTGGCTATAGACTTGACAGTTGATGCAATAGTTTAGTAATTTCTCAAGTAGTTCATCCTCTCCTCATAAAGGGAGACAGAACCATGTCGGCAACCTCTAGCATACCTTGATGCTTATCTACCTTCTGATGAGTTTCGTATCTCCGCTGATCTTGTTCTCAGGAGTTCATCCACTCAATCTTATACTGTCCTATTACAGAACACTGATCATGAATTTAACAAAATTATATAATGGAGCGCAGTGGCTTAGTGATTAGTGTGTTGGATTGCTGCGAGGGGTCCCAGGTACGAATCCCGCAAAAATCCAAATTCCATCCTAGGGTATTTTTTTTCCACTGCGCAACCTCTTGCGAATTTCAGACAAAAATCCGAGAGTACAACTGTCTTGAAAGTGCTTCTCAATAAGTCGATTGGACTCGGCGTAAAACGAATGGTAGTGAGAATCTACACCTAGAATCCCTATGGACCTGTTGCGCTAACCATTTATTTTTTTTATAGAATGAGGTATCCGTAAACGGCCTTTTAAAGACTGTCTTTGTCACTCTGGCTTCTGGTAGCTTTGCTTGTTCTGTCGAAAGCGTCGCCTTCTAAGATCCAGTTTCACTTGATACATGAAATAATAGCATTGAATTGACGAGTGTCATTATTGTTTAAAAATATAAAAAAAAAAATAGGTACATATAACCCTTTCCTTAAGTCCTAAGAGCTTACTCCAAGTTCCTCGGTGAAGACTCGGTAGCTTCATTTGCCTTTTTGATGTGTAAACATCTAAACGCGCGTTGTTGGAATCTGGTGGAGTAATTACACACATTTAACTTGCGGGGACGGAATTGCGTCACTTTTTTTTTATAACTGCATACATTTTTTGGAATCTGGTGGAGTAATTCCACTCATTTAACTTCCGGGGACAGGGAATGCGTCACTGTGTTTTATCATTGCATTCATTTCATCATTACATACGTTTTTATCATTGCATACATTTATGAGCTGGGGCATATTAATTTCAGCTTTTTGTTGATGTGAAATAAAATTTCTCCATTTCGTCCTTGCACCGTACTCAGAAGAAATTTCAAGAATTCTGCAGGGAGATTATCATCTTTTACCCATGATCATAAACGGAGACTTCAATATCAATTTTTGCAACTCCAGAAGCTCAACCATTCATTGATTTTATGCAAGATAAATTTAATCTTCAAATGAACTCCAACCGGAAAATTTCAACAACACGATATGGAACAACCATCGATGCTGTCTTCCAGCGTAATCTAGATAGATTACAGATACTACAATCCGATTGTATCTATTCTACCGAAACTAGCACAGAACGAATAAATTATTGTTATTTCATAATATATCACGAATACGGTTATTACAATTATTCTCTCTTTTCTCAATGACGTGTATCAAGCCACACACATACCGCACTGTTGGTTACAGTCGCACCAATTTTTTTTTATATCCTTTCTAAACACCTATGCCCAAACTTGCACTGCTTTTCCATTATAGACAAACTCGTACGTACACTTAAATACAACGGTAATAAAACAAGAAAAAAAAAAAAAAAAACTCCAACAAAAACCCAATTATTCAGCTTGTGGGCTCATTTGCTTGCCTATCTATTTAATATGACCATAATAAAACTTTACCAAAATGCTCATTATCCCAACATCTGGCAGCGAGTGGAGTTCATACCAATCGACACCAAACCCGGCGCATTGTAACACCTCAAAATCAACACCCTAGTTGTCAAAAAGAACGAACTGAAAAAAAAAAAAAAAATCCCAAATTTTATTACCTTTAATTAACTGAAATTACCCATTTGCAACGCTTTGCATATCTTCGCAAAGGACCAAAACCAGAATAAGAAAATATTCCGCCTCCAACATTAAATTTGCTGCTCTGGTTCTCGCTTCGTTGCACAGCAGCGCTCCTGTGTGTTATGTCGGAGGCCAAATCTTTGACTTTCTTTCATAATAATCATAAAAGCTGCTGTGCCAATGGGAGGGGTTCGCTGCCAAAGGACCAAAACAAAAGTGAAACCATATACTACCCCAAACCCCACCAGCAAAGGCAACAAAAAAAAAAATCCTTTCCGCTAACCATGACATTTGAATTTTAAAGTAGCGCGGTAGTCGCCATCGCCAGCCGCTCCCTAGTTAGGTAGGTAAGATAGCTTTTAAGCGAGTGTTCGCATGGTGGTGGTGGTAGCAACCCCTTTTCCGGAGGCCAAATCCAAACGCTTTGTGCGTTCTGTGCTGCTGCGTATATTTCCTGTGTTTTGTATGTTCCGGTGAAAAATTGGGGTAGAACTACGCACGTAGAGCAACAGACCTGGCTCAGTGTGAGTGCGGATACGTGTACACTGTACAGTAGTACTATTCACAGCAAAGTAGGTACACAATAAAAGTATAACAGCATTTTGTAAATCCTCAGTAATAAACAGTCCTTTTTCGCTCGATAAAAACTGCGCTTTCGTCAGAAGGATATACTCATTTCTAAGATCCAAAAGGACGCACACAAGGAGAACAACTTCAATTGAAGAAGCAGAAAAACGCAAGAAGAACAAGTAGCGGCGGTTGTGATGTAGACAAGAAAAAAAAGGGAAATACAATTTAAGGCAAAATCATTAAGACCAGTGAAGCCTTGTAGTTTGCCTTTGGTGCTAAACCGACCAACCCACCTGCCACCCAACTGAGGCACCCTATACCCCACCGCATAGCACCACTCAGTCGAGGGCTACTGGCTGCTTGTTCTGATGCCGCCGCTGCTGGTGGTTATTATAGAAGTTGAGCAAATAATATGAATGCAAATTAAATTGAGCGCATCATAAACATAAAAATCCACAGGAGTAGATTTTCCGGACCCTGGTTCGTTAGTTCGCAGTGATATAAATGGATAAAACGAAAGAGAACAGTCGAAGGGAGTTTTCTGACGGGCTTTTCTTTCTCCTCATTTTCATTTCATTTCTTTTGCGTTTTATTTTTGTATTTAACACAAAATGGCGGATATTCCATTCGTATCATAGACACAGTCATAGACATAGTTCTCCTTGCAGTGTTCTCGCTGTTTATGCGGCCCAACTCAGCTCGGAAAGACTTTTTAATTGGGAACGAGGTGATTTGGTTTTGGCTATCTTTTTGGATTCGTTATCTCATCACGTTTAGTGGATGGGCTTTCTCGAGGAAATTATGTCTGCGAAAAGATTTGTGTCATCGTCTCTAGGTTCGACCGATCTGTAAGTTTCGTTGTAAATATTTAAATTATTTAGATACCTACAAGAGGTGTGACTACAGAGGTACACATAATTGGCATATTCATCCCTAATCCAGCATCCAATTATTGAACCTGAATTTCAGATGAGGGATATTTGAAAGTAGCGTTGTAAATACCAATTGTAAACAAATGGCGGCTGCATTTTTGTGGGCACCATTTTGCTGGTACCCTTTGGATAAGCTTTACAATGTAGTAAGCCACCATTGGGTTGGGGATGAACCATACATCTGGACTACTATTATTTTTAACTGTGTACATATATAAATATGCTAGACCTGTTTTAACTTTCGCGATTACGCAGTAGGTACGAGAAAGATATCGTATTCATACAAAATTTCGAACCCAAGATGTTAATCAATTCTGACAATACGATAATAGAGGAACTCAAAAACATGGGTCGCAAAATTGTGTCTATCTGTCTGCCTGGCTGTATGCTTCCGAAGCCTAAACGGCTGCCCGGATTAGGTTCAAAGTTCGGATTTGGTGTTAAGGGGCATAAAGTTCGGGCCGTTTTATGTTTTTGCAAGGTAATCTCACTATTAATATGGTATTTCCCATATGTTCATACCTATTTGATTTGTTCGAAAACAGCTCTAACGATTTCAACAGAATTTGATATTTGAGCTTAAGTAGGTGAGGTTAACATGACTGCATAGTCAGTGTTAACACCAAACGTTAATTTGAAGACAACTACCTATTATATAAGAGACAAACTGTAAACCACACTTATAGGGGCCATACACGACACAGACATGTCGTTGCAGACCAAGGAAAATTCAAAAAGTTTTGAACTCACGCAAACGGTCGTTGCAAGGGATAGACACAGGATACACACGACACCGATAGAGACAAATATATTGGTTTGCAACGACATGTCTGTGTCGTGTATGACCCCTATTACAATATAAAGAACAAAATGTAAACCACACCTAACATATATCTCCACCATTGTGGGCGCTTGACAGCATGGAAATGTCACTTTGACTTTCCCTTATAAATATGTACTCGGTCTCTGTCTCTTATCTTTCTCTTTTGTACTGGTGCCATCGACTACCGTTCCACTTCATAGAAATTAACCAGTCGGGTAAAAACAAAGTTATTCCTAAAATTTAGTTCGGGTGTTTCTTTTTGGAAGTTAAATCTTCGAGCAATGAAGAACTGAATCGTAAAAACAAAAAGAATACGAATAATCGAATAACGGTGTTTTTAAACGTTCCATACGCTTGTAGCGAAAACTCATTTCTAAGGTAATATATGTTCATTTCTGAGATTAAAGCAGACTCAAAATGTTCTCCATACTAGAGTTCGCTCAGTGGTAGAAATCCTACTATTATATTGACCTGGCTTATACACAACAAATTGAAAAACAAATTACAGGCAACATTGCATCTTTGCACTATCATCCAACAAAACAAATTCAATATGTTGTGGTTAAGGCCAGTGAAAGTGTTTCTTAAAGTGTATAGATTCGAGAGATATTCGAATCAGACCACCATTGTCGGGTCTCTTTTCGTCTCTGAAACCTAGGTCTAGCTTTTCACAACCATTCGTTTTGTGTGAGTTTTCAAGTTTGAAACGAATGGAAGGGATCTACAATTTTATGCCGACTCCAAACGGCCAATTGAGAAGCTATTTCAAGACAGTTATACTCTCGGTTGTTTGTCAGACGTTCGCGAGAGGTGGCACGGGATTCAAACCTCGGACCCCTGCGCCTAAAGTGTTTCTTAACTGTTTCTTGTATTTCTGAAAAAAAAAATATTTTTCACTCTAAATACTTCATAAAACTAATTCTTCGATTTTTAATTTAATTCTAGTTTAATATTCTTGTAAATAAAAGGTACAAATTAGGTTCCTTTTAATTTAAATTATTATAAATATTAAAAAAAAAATGAACTAAAAAGTAAAAGAAAATCGAGTTAAAATCGAATGCGTTTAAGAAAAAAAAAAAATATGATAATAAAAAAATATAGGTAGGTACCTACTGGAAAAATCCTTAATCCTGGTACCCACTTTTTCCTATATAGTTAAAAAAGAATCGACCAAAATTGGTAATCCTTTCTTTTATGATACAGAACGATAGTCCTCATAACCTTATAGTCGAAAGTTGTGGGTATCTAAAGGCTGGTTACATTTTAAGGGCCGATGTTGAATGTGAGCCACACCTAAACGTCAAGTTTTTTTCTGCATTTCATTTGACATTTCTCAATTTCAGACTTAATCAATTTTAACCATGGAAAGGTACACAATCGAGCAACGCGTTAAAGTTATTCAGGCTTATTATGAATATGGCCGTTTAAATCAAAATGCATATCGTGCACTTCGTGATTTTTTCGGTCAATTTAATCGTCCAAATGTGCGTACAATCGGAAAAATCGTGCAAAAATTTGAGCAAACCGGATTATTTGAGAGAAAGGGTGTACGTCAATAAGCCAGCAATAATTCAAGAGCTAAAGGATGAGATAATTCGGCACATTAACGGCATAGAACCTCAATTATGCCTCAGCGTCATCGAAAATTTGGACCATCGGATGGAGGTGTGCCGCCGAGGTCGTGGCTGCCATTTGGCCGATATTTTGTTCCATACATAATTGAACCATACCAATATTATCATGATAAAAAGAAATGACAATAATTTCCTAAATAATTTGTGTTTTATTCAAAATCAACATCGGCCCTTAAAACTTAACCCTTTATAAACAGAGCTGTAAAATTCCATCTCAAAGTTCGGAAGTGGTCAAAGTTATTGCAGTTGACGGTGCTACTTTTGCCGCAAAACATAAAACGTTGTTGATTCCGTAACGTACCTACGCATTAGAAGAAATAATATCCCTCCCTTGCCTATACGCGACTTCTTCCACCGATTGTGATTTTAACTTATATAGTTGTGGTTTCAGATTTTTCCATCTTTGTTGCATCTCTTGCTCTACTCTCCGAATCGAGAGTTATCGAACTACTTTGCGTAACACACATGCTACCTACATGTACCTACAGTACGTTGTCATAGACGCAAAGTAAATATCTGATCAACTGAGTCAAATTCAAATAAATTTGGGCCTTTTTAAATCCTGCCGCTTCGTTTTCCTAGTATCACATATCCGTCTATATCTACATAACTGCTACAACAGCACACACCTCAGTCCTAGACACACAATAACTCAAGCGATGTAAACATAATAAAAATATCGTGGGGACGGGGGACAATAGGAAATTAACATTTAATACCATTTCAATACCGTACCTCAACAGAAATTGAATCCTTCCATCCACCCTTTATTTAAAAAAAAAAAGAAAGTATTTATTCTTTCTTGTGTATGCTCACAATAAAGTACATATATCTACAAATTCTTTGTAAAATATCGATATTGGTTCAGAGAATAGATACTTTTTTTTTTCAAACACGAATCTCTATATTGCAACAGGAATAATATGTTTCCATGGCAAGCCCTATACAACTCGCGCCGCATATGAGGAGGAAGCTGGGAGCGAACTGGAGGCGAGATATGTAATCACCTCAGTGGGTGTTTGTTTTGTGAGATTTTTTATGGTTTTGACATATCCTCCGTGTGCATCAGTTATTTGGTTTCCTGCTATTTCTTGCAGAGGAAGATGAGCGAAAAAAAAAAAAAAATAGAAAATTACGAAAATATCTATGAATTTAAATCCATTCATTTTGCCGCACATCTATGATATCGGTAGACCGTACACAGGAGCAGAACACCATGGTAACTTCGAATGCACACAGTCTATTGCTGGTAGAGGGCATAAATATTAAAATATCCGCTGTGATATGTTACACGGGTTCTTTGGAATGCAATTTCATTTTGATTGTTCGGATTTATGCAATTTGTGTGTACACATGCAATTTGTGCGCGAAGTTATTTTGTGATATTTATCGGCTTTAAAATGTCAGATTGTATTGCAGTTGGGCGAATGGAGTTCGATTAAGGTTGGACCAGAGTTTATGGCTTGAATAAGTTACGCCATAGAGAGTTCCGGCTACTGAGCAATAAATAACTCTGAAAGGAGTTGTTAGTTTGGAATAGCTCCAGAGACGGTTTCGATCACAATTGGTGGTAGATTAAATATGTAGGTATTGAAATTTGTTTCTCTTTGTATTTGGATATTGCAGTGCATTATGTTTTTGATGCACCTACTTTATTATAGAGTAATGCGTGATACAGAGTTATGAGATTCGAAAATCAGAGGCAGACAAATTATGGATAATAGTTAGCAGGCGGCGAATGGATACTTACTAAACATTTCCTTCTTGCTGGAAGACCGCTCGCATTCAACCTATTCCAAAGAAAGGGAGGAAATGTCTGCCACAAAACTATCGTCCAATAGCGTTACTTTCAATGCTCTCTAAAGTAATGGAAAAGGCAATAAATGTCGAAATAATCAAATATCTAGAAGGCCATCGATTAATAAGCGACAGGCAATATGGATTTCGGAGCCGTCGTTCCACTGGTGACCTGTTAAGCTACGTAACGAACTTATGGACACAATCAATTGAACAACACGGCGAATCCAGAGCCGTAGCCTTGGACATATCAAAGGCATTTGACCGAGGCTGGCATAGAGCCCTATTAGGCAAGTTAGCGTCTTACGGATTACCACAACAACTCTGCGGATGGATGCAAAATTTTCTTCTGGGAAGATCGATCCAAGTTGTTGTAGATGGTGTATCTTCCAATTCGTTTGCTATAAATGCAGGAGTGCCCCAAGGATCTATTCTTTCTCCAACTCTATTTCTTCTCCACATCAACGATTTGCTTGGATCGACAAATAATAATATCTACAGCTTTGCAGATGACAGCACTCTTATATCCTCGATCTCGAACAGTGGGCCTGTGAATACGGCTACATCACACAATCAGAGATGTGAACAAATTAATTCTCTAAATGATGATCTGGACAAAATCTTGAAGTGGGGAAAGGACAACTTGGTTGTATTTAATGCAAACAAGACACAGTTCACAAAATTTTCCAGAAAAAATGCATCAACAGTTCCTCAGATCCAAATGGATGACCATCCAATCCATCACAAGGACTCAATGCCACTTCTAGGAGTCACAGTCAATTCAGGAATCACATGGCAGGACCACATATCCTTTATCGCAAGATCTGCGTCCGCAAAGTTGAGCTACCTATTTAGAGCAAAGAGGTACTTTAGCCCCAAGCAACTTCTCCTTCTCTACAAAGCACAGGTTAGACCAGGCTTGGAATATTCTTCCCATATATGGAGCTCGGCCCCAAAACATTCACTTAACCTGCTTGATAGCATACAGAGACGAGCAGTTCGACTCATTGGAGATCCTACACTCACATCGAATCTACAACCGTTGGTGCACAGAAGACAAGTCGCTGACCTATGCTTGTTCTATAGGTACTTCCATGGTAGATGTTCTGAGGAACTCAAGGACATTATCCCTCAAAATGCAACCTTTGGGCGCCCAACAAGACAGGCTGCAAATGCTCATGACGTCATGACCATACAGTACATTTGACAACCGCGAGGACATCAACTTTCAAAAACTCCTTCTGTTACAGGACAAGCAAACTTTGGAACTCGCTTCCTGGGGATATATTTCCAGAAGACTACAATTTGCAGCAATTTAAGTTCAGAGCAAACATACATCTGCAGGCATCTCGGGGCGCTGTTGAAGTGCTATAGGTTCGCCTTTCCCGGGAGAAGTAGGTATATATAAAAAAACAAAAAAAAATTATTTGATATAAGTTTGGGATATTTCCAAGACTTTCTTTGCAGTCCGCAGAAACAGAATAAAATGTCTGCGCTTACTTAAGTTTGGTTTTGGACGGCTCAAAGCTTTTTTTTTTTCAACAATTCTCAGTACCTTAAGCGACACAGGTAAATATTTGGCTGTCACAAAACCATTATCAAACTCTTTAAAAAAAGGAGTTGAGTATTTTTCTGCGACAATTTTAAATTTTGTCGTCTTCTTTCTAAGTCTTCCCGAATTAAGTAAATTATAATCTCTTCAAGTTTTAAAAGACCAAATTGTATTTATTTTCACACTTCTAAATACCTTGGCTAGTGCTGTCCCGTTGCAAATTGAAATGAAAAAAAAAAACGGAAGAGTTCTTAAAATGCTTATGGCTCTTTCTACGTGATGTACATTTTGATTTAAATTGGCAGCCAACTAATAGTCGACATTAGTTTTGAATATTAGTGAGGCCGTATACCTCTAGAAACCGTCCTATGACCTGATGACCTGGCGTCCAAAATCGTGTGATTTTACGGCCCCAAACTTTCGATAAAGTATTGTAATTGTCTCACGAGTGCTGTGTCTGTTTTATATCATTTGCGAATCCCACAACCTCTAGAAGGTATGTCTTTTGGGTCCTAAATTTATTTTGTGGCGCCCACTTGGATGTTCCCAAGATGTTCACTGAGAAACCTAAATTTAAAAATATTGGTACCACACCCAAAAATTTGTTTTCCACAATCATAACTTGGCCAACTCGAGGCTATTGTAGCCCACAAAGAGTTACCATAGCTCTTTAATAGGCGGTTGGGTTGTTAACGAACTTAGTTTAGGTCGGGTGTGAACACCGTACAGTCAGGTCCTGTTACCCGCTAAGCCTGCTATGCTTGTTTACAACAACCTTTTATCAGCTGCGTTACTAGTATTTACGGTACAAGCACTGCCTTACGGCTATGATAGCTCTTTTCTGAGTCGTTTCTAATTATAACAACAGACATGCGGATATGGTAGCTCTGTGTTGGTCTAAGGAATCCTCTATCATCGTTTCTACTGATATTAGTATCGAAGACATCGCGCTGTTCAGACGTGTTATTAATTTTTCCAGGTAAGCGTTTTTCAATTTTTTTAAAACTGTTTTAAGATTTTGTATGCATTTTAGAAAAGTGAAAAAGTGATACCGATTCTTTTTTTATTTTTATATTTTTCATATTGCCTCTTCAACAGAAACGGACGAATATGTACGTGGGTATTGACCGGGTTTCAAGAGGCATCTGTCATACTTAATAGCTTTCCAAATTTCTAAAGAAGTCAGGCTAAGTATAAGGGGCATATAAGGCTTCTAAGAGTGCTAATAAATCCACCAAGGTAGTCTCTTTTTATGCGGGTATTGGAGTACTTGTCTTTGAGGTAGTTCGGGACTTTATCTACCTCGGATCCGCTATTAACTCTGAAAATGACATCACCTCAGAAATCAAGCGAAGAATCACTCTTGCCAACCGCTGTTTCTTTGGCCTAAGACGGCCATTGATAAGTAAGGCCTTGTCAAGAAGCACTAAGGAGATTCTATATAAGACTCTCATCATCCCTGTCCTGCTCTATGGCGCAGAAGCATGGACCCTAGCAAAAACAGACGAGGATCTTCTTGGTCGCTTCGAACGCAAAATTCTTCGAGTGATTTTTGGTCCCGTTTGCGTTGAGGGGATTTGGAGGAGAAGATTTAACAGCGAACTCTACGAGCTGTACAGCGACATCGACCTGGTCAGAAGAGTACGCATTAGTCGTCTAAGATGGTTAGGACATGTAGAGCGAATGGACACCAACGCCCCGGCCCGGAGAGTCTTCGATTCCAACCCGGAGGGACAACGCAGTAGAGGAAGACCTCGCCTTAGGTGGCGCGAATTAAGACACTTGTTTCTTACTTTTAAAATTAAACAATATTTATTTGGAACTATGTCCTTTATTATTGAAATACTTTTTACTAATTCTAAAAGGAGCTTAAGGCTACTATGTAGTTACAATAAGACTGTTGATAAATTCATCATACAGTCGTATTTATATACTTTTCTTATCTATCTACAAGGAGACCCAAGCGTACAATCGTCTTGCTTGATAATGAAGAAGAGATAATATTCCAACATTGTATACAAACGATATTATCTCTTTTACATATGTTATCATTGTAGCGTTGTGTGCAAGACTGTACTAGAGACTAAAGATATCATTGAATACAAATAATGTTATCTTTTTTCTCAATATGTTTTGCTATGGATACTTAACTCCCCCCCTTGTTAAACGAAATCGTCCCGATTTTTCGACGCTATTTTTAACATTTCTCTTTCATAAGTTTTGTTATATGCGTCAATCTTTTTTTGTTTTTGACGATCTGTTATACATTGTATAGTTTTTATCATTACGTACGTAAATGCTAGAATAACAATCAGTGTTACAATTGTGTATATAGTTGATAATATCGGTTTTTCTTCAAAAGGAATAATTAGTTTTTTTAAAGTATCTATGTTATCGAATTTGTACATTGTATCTTCTTTAATTATTTGGTCGATGTAAGACTCTGAATTATGATTTCTTAATATAACTTCTTTAATTTGCTTATGCATGTTTTTGTATATTTTATCGTCTAGATTTATAGTATTTTCATAAGTAACTAAGTTTATACCATTAATTGTTTGATTATTTAACTTATGCTTACCGCTTAATAACATAACACCGGATTCAATTTCTAAGTCGTAATCGTATTCTTGTTTAATGTTGCATTTTGAAGTTATATTCTTTAAAAGTGGAATAAGACAATTTTCTTCTTCAAAGTTAATTTCACAAATGTTTTTACTTAGATGATTTTGACAATTTCTTGTTCTTAAATAAGTTTGGTTACATAAGGCAATTGTTTTATCTGTAATGATTTTTCCATGTTTTGAATTTAAAGGTGTTACTTTATACAATTTACATGATTTAATTAGAACTGGATATTTATATATTGTGATGAAGAATTCATCAGTTCTAGCTAATAATATTTTAGAGTACTCAAGTATATTTATTATGGGTACTTGAATTATTTCATGTTGAATAATATTTTTAATGTCATCTAAGTCTAGGCTTTCTGATAAATATTCATTATTTTTTGCTGCATTAATTGTTCTGGTCAATAATAATAATTGTTCGTACACTTGTTCTATTACTAAATGTTCTTTAAGGCTCTGACCTTCGAATTGTTGCAAAATTTGTTCAAATCTAGAATTTATAGTTTTTTGTTTATTATTGTTTTCTATGAGATTATTTATACTCGTTTCTATGTTAACTAAGTCATAATGGTCAGGATTACCAAACACATATTTGAAAGCTGTTCCTAAAAAGTTAATTGATCTAGTATGCCTAGTATGTTCTTGTAATTGGTCTGCTAAATTCTTAATTTTACTTAACCAAATTTTTTCTTCTTGTGTAGGTTGATATTTACTAGTTACGATATTTACGTAAGGTTGAAATATCGAAGTCAGGTTGGTGGCATGTAACAAATAAGTTTGTTCTTTGAATAAATACACGTCATCTGTTTGCGTAAGTATAAACTTCTTGTTTAGTAACTCAGTTATTTGAACGTTTCCTTGCCCTTCTTGACTCTGTACAATTCCTAGTAATGTTAGGAATATTAATATTTTCGTCATCTGAAAAATGATAATTCTTTATGTTATCCTTGTGAATTTTTATTCCTTCTTTAGAGATTACAGTGTCTCCTTTATCTTCTTCTACTATTCTTGTTATGTATCTGGCGTTAGATTTCTTTCTAAGACCTGTGATTCTTACCATTATCTTATCTCCTTTTTTATACTCTCTGTGTCGAGTTCCTTTATTTAGACGTTCGATCACTTTTTTGGATGCTGAGTTTAGTTTATTTATTATAATTTCACTATTGCTATATTTATTTTGATTAAAGAAAATGTCTCTAGGTTTCAAACCGGTAACTGAGTGTATAGAATTATTTAATTCACGCACTGTTCTAAATATTTCTTCGATAAGTCTTGTTTTATTCTGAATTGTGAATATTCTAGACAGTTCAGTTATTGTACCGTTTACACGTTCTACCTGACCGTTCGCTGTCGATCTGTATACTGGAGTTTCTACTTTAGTTATGTTGTATTTCAAACACATTTGGTTCACCATTTCTGTTTTGAATCCCTTCTCGTTATCTGTCATGAGTCGTTCACATTTTGGGAAATAATTAGATAAGACCTCTTCCATAACGTCGTACAGTCTGTTTCGAGTTTCGATTTCCCGAAGGATTGTATATTTAGAATACTTATCTACTGTTACAAGGAAAGTATACTTGTCGTTGAAGTATATGTCCATATGAATGTGTGTTCCCACATGTGTTGGTATTTCTGAATTATTCAGAGGTTCTCTGATAGGTTTTCTTTCATATTTTCCAAATAGACATGCTATGCATTTTCTGTTGAAACTCTTTGCTTGTTTATTTAGATCGGGCCAGTAATATTTCTCTGAGATTTCTTGTATATTGTTACGTAACCCTCGGTGTGCTCTTTCGTGAGTTACCCTTACAAGTTTTAGTTGTTCCTCCAAATTTGTCACGTCTTGAAGTTTTCTTGGTGTGAATATAAATCTTACTAGTGGGAATTCTTTTTTTATGTTTTCACCATATTTGTATATGTTTTCAAATTTCGTATGCAAAGCTACAATCTTTTGGGGTTGTATAACTTCTTTCATCTGCCTTAGTAAAGAGTCTTTGTCCTTAAACTTTATTATGAGTCTTATTTTGTTACTAAAATAGATTTGTGTTTCGATATTATTTGTTATATCTTCAATAAGTTCGAACTGTGCAGTGTATGCATTAAAAGGCTGATTCACAGTTTTTATTATATCATTAGAAGAACTTTCAGCTGAATGTGCTGTTTCTATGGTAGAAGTATTTATGCGTTGACGTGATAATGCGTCAGCTACAAGATTTAGGTTTCCTGGTTTATAAACTAATTTTGCTCCAAAGTCTTCAATGATTCCCTTCCAACGTTTCAGCTTTGTGTTGGGATTTTTTTCTGATACAGAATATATAAGGCTCTGGTGATCGGTATATATGGTTAAGTCTGCTATACCATATATGTAGTTTCTGAGTTTTTGTAAGGACCATATGATCGCTAATAGCTCTTTCTCGTTTGTGCTATAGTTCTCTTCTGTCTTACTCAGTGTTCTTGACAAGAAGTGTATAGGTTGCTTATTCTGACTTAGTACGGCTCCAATAGCTATGTTGGATGCATCAGTAGTAAGCTCGAATGGTTTACTATAATCCGGTTGAAAAAGTTCGACTTGTTCTTTCAAATAATTTTTTAAAATTCTAATCGCTTCTAATGCTGAATCATTCAGATTTAACTTAATATTTTTACTTTGTTTTTTGTTTACTTTACCGTTATCTCCTCGTAAATATAATGTCAGGGGCTTGGCTATGCTTGCGTATCCTTTTATAAACTTACGATAGTAACCTGTAAGACCTAAAAATCCTCTCAAATCCTTTACCGTTTGTGGGACTGGAAAATTTTCTATAGCTGCTATTTTCTCAGGGTTCGTAGTGATTCTACCATGTCTGATTATGTGACCTAAGTATTCTACTTCTTCTTGAAAAAACTTACTTTTCTCATCAGATATTTTTAATGTGGCTTTATTGAGTACGTCGAATACTTGACTTATGTGCTGTATATGTTCTTCCTCAGATGAAGAATATATCAATACGTCATCAATGTAAACGTGTACGAATTTACCTACAAAGTCTCTCAAAATGTCGTCCACGCATCTCTGAAATATGCTTGGTGCATTTTTGAGCCCGAAAGGCATTCGTTTAAAATGATATTTTGCGCCATTTATAGCAAAAGCTGTTTTTTCTTTATCATCTGTTTTGATTTTAATTTGGTGGAAACCTGACTCCAAATCTAATGTTGTAAAGTACTTGGCTTTACCTAAATTTTGAATTGTCATGTTGACATCCGGAATGGGGTATCTGTCTGTTACAGTGTGAGCGTTAAGTTTTTGGAAATCAACAACCATGCGCCGTTTTGGTTTTCCTTTTTCGTCCAAACCTTTTTTAGGTACTGTCCATATGGGACTGTTATAAGGACTATGGCTTTTTTCTATTATATCGTCATGTAAGAGTTTCTGTATTTCTTTGTTTACGAATTCGTTATCTGCTATGGGATATGGATATTGTTTAACATAAACCGGATTATCATTGGTCGTCCTAATGCTTGCTTCTATAGTATCTGTAAAGGGTAACGGTCCTATGCTGTTATTAATCTTCATCAGTCTATCTATGTCTGCTTTATAAATATTATTTTCCCCAATTATGTAATTAATTTTCTGAATAGATTCGACACTGCTTATGGTAGTTAGAGTCATATTACTGAAATTTATTTCCGCGTTTAGAACTTTAAGTCCTTCATATCCTAATATCATATCAAAAGACTGAATATCTTCTAATTCAAAAAATGTTATATTTTTCTTTAATATCCTAACTACTTTCTTTGTATCTACCATAGAATAACCATGCATTGTTTTTATTTTTATAGGTTTAATTTTAATTTTTTTGCTAGAATCGCATTTTCTATTAATGTAATTATGGGTTGCACCAGTATCAATAAGAATTTTATAAATTTTCTTAGAAATAGTACTAGTTAAATTTAAGCAGGGCAACCCGTCTACTAGTTTAAATGATCTATTCTTATGTTATTATTTACCATACATTCCGTTTCATCTGCTTCTGCATATGTACTGCTGACATCGTCTCTGCGTTGTTGTCGGGAGTTATTTACTCTCTGCTGCTTGAAGTTCTGCTGATAAGATCGTTGCGGTCTGTTGTGTGTGTTGAAACTCCCGCTGTGTTCACGTTTCGCTGGTGGATTATATACATCGGGTTTGTATTGATTCCAATTTTGTCGCTGTGCATGTACAATTTGTCTCGAGTTTATCTCCATCGGCTGTGGTCCTTGATTGTGTTGCTGCATATTATCGTATTGCTTCTGGGGTTGATAATTCGTTGTTTGGCTCGAATAATTTGGTCTTCTTTCGTTTCTGCGTTCATGTGGCATATTTTTGTGGTGCTTATCCTGAGTGAGATGTAAATGCCTGTGCACATTATCATGTTCTATTCTGCGAGCAATTGCGAATGCGTGTTCTAGATCATTTATTGTAGCTGAATATAATGATCCTCTTGTAAAGTTGTCACTCATACCATCAATGAATATACGAACTGCGTCGTCGTTAGCATTTTTAATTAGTCTGTCGATTATATTCGGCGGATCACCTGACATAGTGATTTTTGATATTATTAAATTGAGATTTTTATTTATCTCGTCGTGGTATTCAGACAGTGTGCTTCTTTTTTGCGTGATGGCTTTCATCATGTCTTGTAGCACGTATAGAGGTTCTTGATTAGAGTACGTATAATCTAATCTGTTACGTATCGCCTCAAAATTAAAAATTGTGTTATAATTAGTTAACACATTCGCGGCTGCACCCTGTATTTTACTTTTCACTATAGTCAATGCTGCTGCGTACTTACTGTGTGTTTTGAAGTTTTTAATGCTGTCCATTAATCTGGATGCTTCTTCGCGCCACGACCGATAATTTGATTGATCGCCGTTGAAAATAGGTAGGCTTTTAAATGCGTCTAACTGTATTTCACTACCATCTGTATATGTGGTTCTTATTTCCTCTAGCACAGGTATGTTTGGTACTATGCCTAATCCAGATTTTACTTCATTTAGTTTTGTTTCTAAATTAGTGTTTATTTGATTTTGGTTAGTTATTATTGCTGCTAACCTTGCATTCTCTGTGCGTGTGTGCTCTAGGGTTTGTGTTACTGTGTTGCTCCTGGTTTCTAAAGCTTCTAATCTTGCCATTAATACTGCGAGTTGTTCCATTTTGAACTCGTGTCTGTTGTCGTCGAATTTGTGTGTTTTTTTTCTCCACATATACACTTTCACTGAATTGCTTTGCTGCTTCGTACGAAGAAGCTATATTTGTACCTGCTATGCTAGGTAATTCTTGTAACCGGTAACGCGAGTGTTCTGTTTATACTAGATTTCACTACTTGTTCCCGAGGTCCGCTCGATTGAAGTTAAAAAGTATATTTAACCTCCTGGCAGGATCGCCAATTAAAACACTTGTTTCTTACTTTTAAAATTAAACAATATTTATTTGGAACTATGTCCTTTATTATTGAAATACTTTTTACTAATTCTAAAAGGAGCTTAAGGCTACTATGTAGTTACAATAAGACTGTTGATAAATTCATCATACAGTCGTATTTATATACTTTTCTTATCTATCTACAAGGAGACCCAAGCGTACAATCGTCTTGCTTGATAATGAAGAAGAGATAATATTCCAACATTGTATACAAACGATATTATCTCTTTTACATATGTTATCATTGTAGCGTTGTGTGCAAGACTGTACTAGAGACTAAAGATATCATTGAATACAAATAATGTTATCTTTTTTCTCAATATGTTTTGCTATGGATACTTAACTCGCGCACAAGTGGAAGGGGACCTCAACCAACTTGGAGTGCGCAACTGGAGGCAGTTAGCCAAAGATCGCGCTTACTGGAGAGGCGTATTGGTTGAGGCCCAGGTCCACCCCGGACTGTAGCGCCACCTTAAGTAAGTAAGTAAGTAAGTAAGTATTGGCGTAATTGTACTAGGCTATCTCAGCTTCCTATTTGGGTTCACAACCTTCCTATGAGGTTCTGACAGCTCTGTATACAGGAACTACACATTTTTTGAGAGGCTGTGACAGCCTTCGTGAGGATCTGTTATCTCTACAGCTGTGACAGCCTCTAATGAGATTTTAATAGTTCTGTTCATGGGCATCACAAATCTGTTGAGAGGCAGTGACAGCCTCGAATGTGTGCGCATTAGTTCTGTGAGGAGGTTTTGACAGCTTTGTATGCGGGTCTGATAGCTACTTCGGATGTCTTCCAATATTATTCGTTGGCTACCGCAGCTCTGTTAATTTGCTGTACCCAATTACCCATGCTACTGAAGGTATCACACTTTACTTTTGGTTATAGCAGTCACAAAGGTAGCAGTTGATGGGCCTACATACAACAGAGGTGGCATATTTAGTAGGGCCATCGTAGCTCTGTAGTTTTCTGAGTGATCCCATAGGTAGATACTATGCTGAGAGCTCGTCGGTTGTGCTTCTGTCCGGGGAAACATCAGTAGTGCTTATCCTAAAAGCTATGCCCGCGAACTCCCTGAGCTCTTTATTGACTTGATGACAGCTTACCTACCTCGATTTTTTGACCATTTCTGGGCGGGTTTCATCACCGACAACCCAGGAAAGTCCTTGCACCGAAACAAATGCATTTCCAGCCCAAATATAATAAACTACTGAAACAACTTCATTGACTGAGCTATGCATTGCCCCACTTCTCTTTGTCATACAAAAGAAATCATCTCCATAACTGTTCTGCATATAGAAAAGATATATCTATATACACACAGACTTGAATTCCTATCGAAAATCACCAGCCGAGTCCTTTGCAAAACAAAAACATTCCCCAATTAGATTACATGGAAGCACTTTTGTATTCGACTATCTCCAGAATTCAATGCTCTCCGAGGTGATGAACTCTTTTGTCATATAAATGCTTCACTTAAACCGAATGTAGCAACAGCCTAAACGTACATCTATATATATAACGTTTGCCAACAAAACACACTGCCTACCTCTATACGTTCAACTCATATCCGGTCCTATTCTTGTCTTATCTCTCATGGAATAGGGTAATTGAAAATCATTGAAAGACATCGACCACACAGACACATACGTCTTGCTGAAGAAACTTTATAACAATTTAATCAGTTTCGATAACATTTTCCTGTTGCGAAACGACTGAACCTCAGATATATATGCCATTTCTCCGATACATTGTCTGTATCGAGAGCGCGCAGTGCTGTAAGTTTGCCGAGAAATAATATCACCTACCATTTCAAAGGGAATCAAAGGAGTTATGTACAAACATCAGGTACCAATATTATAGGTGCCTCACATATCAAGATATATCTTAATCGAATATCTTCTCCAATAGAAAGATACTATTACTTCCAAGGCGAGTGATTTTTGAGGGGAAAGGGTCAATCACTGAACACATATGGTATCTATAGTGGAAGGCCTCCTTCCTATCCATTGGGCTTCCACACTGTTGTTTGGCAATGGAATTTCCGGCTCTAGACACTAGAAGTTCCTATATACCTTAATACAAAGGTACAAGCTCCCTTTGATCCGATATCGATGCAGAGCTCACACTCTTGTCACATGAAACGAAATCAAATCAAGCGAAATTGACTCTTGTGTGCCGAGAAATCTAAAAACATTTTGAAATACGTGCACAGTATCTGTATCGGTCTATAATGCCTTACACACGAGACTCCGACAATGGAAGGCCCCAAGGGTATGCGGCGGATGTAGTCCTGGATTTCGAATTGTAAATGCAAGCAGGCGCCTATTTTGTATCCATTGTTAAATGGAGCTTGTTTGTCACGGATATTCGGGTTCGGGAAACGGACGCCTTTACCAATGAAAAGATACAGTGGTTTTTTAAAAAGAATATTTGATTGCGTTGATATAGATGACAAAAGCCACCAGAGCTCAAAAATATTTTTATTTGTTCGCCAACCTTTTCGCATTGCTTCAAGTTGGTACCGCTATCAAGCATACCGCGGGCGGTGGTTCGAGCTTATGACACGAACGGTGTAGGTCCAAGCTAGGGCTCTGAACAGTGATGCACTGACTGCCAGGGCCAGCTGCCACTAACCGCATTAAGCGAAATACAAAAAATATCAGCGCTTCTCCGAAGTTGTTGCTAAATGGGGGATGTAGCTCGGTAGTACAATAAATTGAATTCAAGCACAATTTCTCAAGGGCTTTAGCTTAAATTTAAGGATTTGGTGTATTTTTGGTGCACGTTTTATATTTTTTTTTGCGGTGAACTGCTGCCCATAGTACACGTTGTCCCGCAAGTTGGCCTCCAAATAAATTGTCTTTCACATTTGTTTCCAAGCTTCACTTCCTTTCTTATATAGCTTTTTTAAATTCAAAAGAAGAAAAGCCCTTATTATTATTACAAAGAATGACAGTTGGATGGTAACGTTACCCATCAGAAAGAAGCGTTTCCCTGTCTAAGTGTCTACTATTGAAGTTTAAACTGTCCCCGAATAATGAAACGCGTTTCCTTGATTTGATCGCATCTCAGAGGGACTTGAAATAAAAAAAAACTAGACTACTTAAAAATACTCCTTACATCCAAGTAATACTTAACATTATTTGTGTTTTCGTTTTCTCTCATTGCAGGTAAGTCGTCTTCCATTGTATGAAAAATTTACTTAATTAATATAAGTAAAAACTTTGGTAAGTAGGTACTTTCTCGGACAGGCGCTTGCGTTCCCCCTACATAGTGGGGCCTTTAATTTACTTCTTATCTTAGCTGACTGGGAAACTTTGCTAAATAAAAACTCGACACAAAGAAAAACAGCTAAAATTCTGTGAAAGGTAAACCGTGTATCAAAGTTTTAAACTTTGTCTGTTAAAAAAAAAAAAAAAAAAAACATATTCTCTCACAAGAGCTACTCAAAAAAGAAGTATGGACATGACCATAACAACAGAGGTAAAGTGAATCTTCTTCGTTTAAAAGTATCCATATCGTAAAAGGCTGTGAGCATTATTATGAGTGCGAACAATGGTTTTAATGAGTCGGAAAAGTTTTGGCGCTACTGTTATAGTTTGGGGTGTAACTTAATCCAAATACCAACATCACGGTCTCACGGATGAAAATTTGTTTTTAAAGTTACGATTATTGAGTGTCTATTTACAAAGTATCATTATCACGTGGAGTCCAAGTTAAAATATTGAATGCACTCGGTGAACGGTGATGTCGTCAGACAAAATTAAACATAATGTTTGAAGACCGACTTCAAAACGGCTTGGAACCTAAACATGAAACTTTACGAACTAGAGTATCAACTGGTAATAACTTTCTAGTTCTTTCTAGTTTTAAATCACTCTTTCAACACACGTTTTAAGGTACCCATTATGACAACGGCGAAGATTGTGAGTTTGAAACGCTAATATCGCATGAAAATAATTGGCGAGGAGTACATTTTTTCCCTACAAATACCGAGGTCTTCTGAATAGAAATTATATTTACTGTGCTAGCTATCTCCAGCTGACTCCAATAGTTCAACTACTTGTTGGTTGTTGCTATTCACCAATGAATTCTATTTTCGTAACATATTCTACATTCCATCAATCAACATATGTACCACCTAATCTCAGCGTAGTATATAAAATTAGTGTGCTTCATGTGCAGCACAAAAACCGTTATACCACTCACAAGTCGCAACAGGTTCGGGTCATCAATTTAAATGGATTTGCTAATGTGCAGCACTTGCCATTGCCATCAATCAACGTCATCGATTGTTCGCTCAAAATAGCGGTAAGCAAATAATACTGACACTGAGGCCCCCAACTTGCGTACAAGTTACATTTTTACGGGGCGGCCAAGGCTGTAGGTGCACTAGTAGATTTTGTTACATGGAAATTTATATTGACAAATGTCACGTAACATAGAAAATTCTGGGTCACCAACACGCTCGCACCTAGCGTATAGGCCAGTTCCGCTGTGGGCAAAGTTGCTGGCAACTTTTAATCCGTTACATTTGAAAACATTCGTTATGTGTGGACCGTCATTTTTTTTTAGGAATAAGTGCACATTTGCCTAAAATATTTATGAAAAACTAACAATTTCAATTAATAATTAAGGGATAGTAAACACATTTAAAGTGAACTTTTAAGAGAAAGCTTTTTTTTTTAAAGAAAGAAAAAAACACTTGAAATTGAACGTAATGGCAGCATTTTTTTGGTTTTTGTATTTTTATTTGTTTTTTCATGTCAAGTGGATTTTAATTGACTTTGACATTTCACCAAACAGAAAACAAGATGGCGTAATTTACACAAAATTTGAGGAGGGTAGCGGCAATAGTTGGGTGCCTCAGTATGATTTGTCTATTATATGCCGCGACCTGCCCTTTGCTTTGACAATATTCAAGCAGAATCACCGGCATAGACGGTCGCTCCCCAGTCCAGCGTTGCCATTTTACCCATTTGGGGAAAATGGAGTCTTTTCGAGCTTCAAGACCAGTAGGCCCCAATTTTTTTAATATGAATTTTTTTTTTTTTTACCGAGGGTAGGTGAAAATCTTCCAAAGACACTATGAGAATAGCAAGCGCGTGCTCATAGTAGTGTCAGATATTTACTGACTAAAAACACCACCCTTCGAAGGATTGTTAGATACTGCAACTAAGATATAACTTATCAAGCAATTTTTCTATAACGAAATAACAACTTTTGACAGGCTACTTTTCAATGAAAGATCCTGCATGTTCCGCAATTTAGGCGCGGTTAATCGTATCTTGCCAAGTCGATGTCTTTGGTAGTCGGCGCAATAAATTGTTCTCGTCCAAAATTTGTCGGACTGTATTGTTGACATGTCCGATTAGTCGGTTTCTATGCTTTCTCGCGAAGCTTCTAGTTTCAGCTTCAATTGTTGGAATTCCGAGATCCCTGTGGATATCGTCGTTTCTAATATACCATGGTGCTTGTACAATTTCTCTAAGCACTTTATTTTGAAAAGTCTGTAGAATATTGGCATTTGTTTTCTTGGTACAACCCCAAAGTTGTATACCGTAGGTCCACACCGGCTTTAGCACTTGCTTGTATAGAAGCAGTTTGTTTTCGGTACTAAGCTGGGAATATTTTCCGAGGAGCCAGTACATTTCTCTATACTTGATATCGAGTTCTTTAAGTTTCATTTTCACGTGCGAGTTCCATTTCAGCTTTGCGTCGAGTGTCATTCCCATTTGGCCTCATTTGCAAAGGGTATTCGGGCCAAGTTTAGGAAAATTGGCAAGTCATTAGTTTTCTTATACGTGAAATTCACGTGAACAGATTTAGTTTCGTTGAGGGCGATCCGCCAGTCCCTCGTCCATTCATTTACCTTATTCAGTGCGATTTGAAGTTTTGCAGTCGTTTCGTCAATTGTGTATTACCTACTGCTAGGATAGCGGTGTCGTCGGCAAACGTAGCGAGAGTAGTTCCATCTTCTCTTGGTATATCGCGAGTATATAACAGATAGAGAAGGGGCCCAAGGACACTTCCTTGCGGCACGCCGGCCGAAATTTCCTTGAGCTCAGAATATTCGTTTCCATGTCTAACACGGAAGAGTCTATTCCCGAGATATGATTCTAAAATATCATATATATATAATTTTCAAGCCGTCATGCCACACCTTATCAAAGGCTTGTGAGACGTCAAGGAATACGCTTGAGCATACCTTTTTTTCTTCAAATGCTTTCTCAATTACGTCAGTAATTCTATGCACTTGGTCAATCGTCGAATGCTTGGTTCTGAACCCAAACTGGTGGTCAGGGATAAGATTATTATATTCTATAACCGGTTGTAGGCGCGTAAGTAAAATTCTCTCGAAAACTTAGGATATAACTGGAAGAAGGGAAATCGGTCTATATGACTTTACTTCATTTGGCGGTTTTCCTGGTTTTAAAACCATTATGACCTCCGCAACTTTCCATTGGCTCGGTACGTGTTTTAGCCTGAGCGCGGCATTTATAATATGAAGAAGCTTAATTAGTGCTTTTCTTGGTAACTTTGAGAACTTCCCCCGTGATCAAATCATAATCAGGAGCTTTCTTAGGTTTTAGGGATTCAATTTTACGTTTTAGTTCCCTTAGCACTTGTGAGTATTAAATCGTCGGATAGTAATTCCGCCTGTTTGTTACTGTTTTGCACTATTGTACCTATGTGGGAACCTTTTTCTGGTTCGGGGCTCTCTGTATTCCCCTTTTTGATATTTTTTAACAGGAAAAAAATCATTGTCAATCGCCACCACGAGCAGATTATAGTTGCTACGTTTTATTGAAAATAAATAATAGATACAAAAATAGAATGTAACTTATTGTGAAAATTTTGGATGGGTCAAAAGTATTTTTACAAAATTCTTCGCGGAACATTTCGAACAATCTTCAAATATTTTTTTATTGCTGCAGAATTTTATAAAGCAGAAAGAGAAAAGTTGGAGAAAACAAGAATTTCATATCATTGAAATAAAGAATTAAATTATTAAAAAAAGAAATTATTATCATTACGGAGAACTAAAAAAACGAATTTCGTAAAGTACCTAGAAAGTAGAAGCAGAATTTCGACCTGCTCCCACATAGAATTAGCTACTGCCGCTTTTTTCCTTGTTTAGTCGCAAGTCCAATTATAATAATAATTATTTGCATGCAAAAGACTGGCTGCAATACTCCTTGTTATAAAAAGCTAAAGGGCATGTGTGGTTAAAGTGTTTGAGCAGGTAACTAAATTCATGGTCAAATTTCATAAATCTTTGCTGGCTAGATTAAGTTTTTGGCGTTCGTGTTACCGACAGAGCAGTCAGATGTTGTCGACTAAAGGTATCCTTAGGATAATGTTATATATTAAAAAAAAAAAAAAAAATCCCGCCGTACCAACTCTAATGTCAATCACCCCTAACATGATGATCTCATGCTCGATGCACATACATTCCGGCCCATAAAATCGTTATTATCAGTCATACACTATTCAGCCGATAATTCAAAGGTCCGTTAACTTTTGCACAAAATCAAAGAATCTTTTCTCGTACTCGTTGGACCAATCTCTCACGCATCCAACAACAAGTCATTTGCACTTTTCACGCATCATAATCAAGTCATTCGCAGACATCTATAAATAACCACATTTAATTGCGGTAACTGTCATATATCATCACATCACCCAATCGCTCGCTTTTCGAATTTCATTGTTTCCGTATAGGAAGTAGTGTGCTCCCAAAATCGATCAGCGAAAAAATAAAGAATTAAGGAAATCATTTACGACCACGAAAACAACACAACAGTATACCCGACAGGTACTAGAGCGCAAATTTATTTTTAGCCATAAATAAACGTGTCGCAGCCCAGTTCCTGCGGCTTACTGCAGCCCGACAAATTCCTCAACATTATAAATCACCCTACAAAAGGGAGTGCCATCGTCCTCGTCGAACCTCTATTCATTCGGAATGTGTTCGCTTGTGTGGGTTATTTATTTTTATTTTTGTCGCCTGCAAATAATAATACAAAAGAATAAGCACGTGGACTGTATCACTGTAAGTTACTGAGTCCTGGCTGCTTGGCTACTTGCTTATCCCACCTCAACTGGTTCTGATTGTTAAAATCCATGCTTTATGCCTGCCAGGTAAGCAAAACAAATACAAAACACGAGAAAGTTGATAGATGCAGAGGATCGATTTTGTCGTCGTTAAAAATTGAGAAGACGAAATCCTTTCAACCGGCAAAATCGAATCCCGCAAAAATATAGGGAGAGAAAAACAACAACTCCTTACAATATGTAGTTGTTTCGCAAATTGATTTCTGCTTAAGCTCTGACTAATGGCATCCTTTGTACCAGGGGGAGATCATAAAAGTCCTTTTCGCTGTAACATACGAGGGACATATATTCCCGGCCCTGCTATCCCATAACCCAAACCAAACCAACACGACCCCCGGCCAGCTGTTGAGTCGATAAAAATCTAATGACATAAAATCGATTTCGATTCCTTTTCTTCTTTTGTTGGTTTTTATGGCTCTTTTCGTTTGGCTATCATTGGTTGCTTGTTTTTTGTATTTTTCTTTCTCGTTCTTGTTTTTCTTTAGAACAATTGTCCTCAATCAAGAAGTGCATTTGCATAGTTCAAATGGGAATTGCATTGTGTATGTAGTATGACATGTGTGAGAGGATTGTGGGATCGGGTGGGGTGCGGTGCGATTTTATGTTTGCAGTACAATGCGTCAACGGTTGACTGACTGCTCTCTATTATATTGTTGGAGAACATTTCGCGTGACAGAGTTATCTCCTTGAATGTTGCTCCTCATGCTTTCGGAGCACCAGTCACAGTCATATTCAATGTCCTAGTTAATCGCTATCCGGACGAATGAACATTTCCGCCGTCTACACTCGTTGACGTGGGATGACATGGTGCTGCTAATTGATTTTTCATTGATTCTTTCAACTAAATCTACACTTGACGGAGGGGGAGTTACTCTTACTGCAGCATTGCTTTACGGACTTGTGATTTATTTGAACGACATGTGTTGATTACGTTTGCATAGCTGAAATTATTTTATCGGAACTAGATAAACATACACACATCTAAATCAATTTTAATAATTCAACCAGGAGGTTTGCTTTACTTTTATAGGTTTGAAGCACTATAGTATACGAACAGTGTTAGTGTCCGTACACTCTATTGTTTACTTGGGAAAAAAAGCCACGTCAGACATAAAAAGTCTTAAATATTAAAAAAAAAAAAAAAAAAAAAATATATGATCTATTATTATGTCACACAAGTAAATGTAAAATATCAAAAGCAAACTACAAAAGTTGTGCGACGGTACACTAGCTAAAGTCCGAGAGGGTGGTAATTTTGCCGCTTTGGATGAAAAAAATAAATAAAAATAAAGTGCATGACTGGGTCGAACGAAACTTTCTCGTTGATCAAAAGCTTAATTAGTTGTTTTCTAATTTTATAAGGTTGTTAGGTAATAATCTGAGAAGCAATGATAGAAATAGTATTAAATTAAATCCATTTTTGAGTCATTCATCTGATATGGCAAAGCGTTGCCATATAAAAAAAGAGGAGCGAAGTAGATCTTTAAAAAAAGTGAAGTAGATTGGATTTTTCCGGAGCAATTTTTTTTTATTATACAAACAAACAAAAATCAATTTCTTAGAACTAGGTATATAAATAATCACTTTAATGTTTTTTTTTTTCATAAACGTTTCATTAATTAAATTTTGGAAATACTCAAATATTCTAAAAGCCCAGGAGAGTCTGAGTTCTGAAGGTGTCGAGCAACCGTTGCTGACATTATTCATTTCCCTACAAAAAATTACATTTTCAAGAGTATATACGTTAAGTTTGTTTCGTAGTTTATTATTCAATAAATATTTATCCGTTTTTTTTTAAATAATTTTCTTGTGAAAGTTTTTTACACTGACACGATACTCGAAACACGAATTCAAATGTCAAATAACCTCTCAGAGTCAGAAACCCCTTAGTTTAGTAGAAAACGAGAAAATAATAGAAAGATAGACAGAGACAGAGATTTGTTTCATGATCCATGATATCCTAAATGAAAGCTGCCAAGGTCTCAACTCATTTCAAAAGAAAGAATGTGGCCAAAACACAATAAGTTGGCATTTTTCAGATGTTCTTTGCAGCGGTTATTTCGAATAACAGTACAGTACCTACAGTACAGTACAGCTGTCCAAGAGAAGGTTTACTAAACAAAAAAAGTGCAGTAGGTATATTGGATTTAGTGGCAGTAGATTTTTTTTTTTTTTTTTTTTGAAAAGAGCAGTAGATCTACTGCTATTGCAGCAAAGTGGCAACGCTGATGGCCGTATATATCAAATAACAATGTGAGATTTTATAAGTTGAAGCTCCAGTAATAGGCATTTGTCGAAACTCTGGATTAGAGAGTTTTAAGTGCCTTCTGTTCTATTTTATAAGCTTTTTTAGTTTACACGATTTTTGGATTAAGGGATATAAGCGTATACTAAAAGTTACTGTTTTCTGATCTGTTAGGGCGTGTGCTTGTTTTTACTGGAATAGATTAGTGACGCTGGTTTATGGTGTCAATGATGAAGAATTCAGAGATTTGTTTTTGAATTGGCATTAGCAGTTGTAAACTGAATGTCCCGATGGACGTGTGTGGGGGTGCAAATGATGTGGGATTTTCTGATTGTGTGAACTCCAAGTTGTTGGAATTATTTTAAGGTGCATATTCAAAATGATTAAAAAAAGTAGAACTGGGTAATATTTGCTAAAAAAAAGTTCGCCTTCCTGTTATTGCATTGAATAATTAATGGCTATTGAAATTTTAATTTTAAAGTGCGGTATTGAGTTTTAAAAATATATAGGTATATGAACACAGATCGGCTTTTGGGTAGTAATATTTGAGAAGTAATAAAAAAAAAACTGGTTCGAAATTTTTGAGAAAAACTAAGTAGAGGAACTTTTTTCAAATACTTAAGTTATCTTTAATATTGTATTTTGATCAAAATCGTTAAAGCGGCTTTTGCACAATTTGGCAGACAAACCAGTACCAAATATTGCAATGTTTTGAAAAATTATATTACTATTACTTATTACTAAGCTAAAAACCGATTATAATTTATTGTTCGGGATTTAAGCATTACTTGTTTTTTAAAGTTTCATCGAAATGGAAAATGGGATTTTCGAGATATGAGCAGTTTTTAAAATCAGCGTTTTCGGTGATTCGAATTGAAAATTAAGGACCCAATGATTTTGGAAATATCGATTTTACTCTAAGTATGTATTTGTCAAAATCTTAAGTACCATTTTCAGGTAAGCTAAAAAAAAGCTAAATTAAAAAAAATTTACTTTTTATATAGGTAACTGATTCTTGCTGATTCAAGATCAGACTTAAACTGCTTAAAAATCTGTCGCAAAATATAAAAATGTCGATGGCTTACAACCGAGAAGAAATCAATAAGACGACCATCAAACCTTCACAACTTAAACTTTAGAGGGTATATTTTTATTTTTGAAATGCCCCAACGGTCCGTCACACTGCAGACCTTATACGCCAACCTGAAAAAGTGATTTATATTGCCGTAGAAGCTGTCAAAAAACTAATCTATAAATGGATGCCATTTTCCAACTCCCTACACCTTCGCCCTACCAAACTACAACTAGGTGTACATCCAGTCGTTGTGGACGTTAAAAATAAACCACTCAACCCTTAAATAAAGTTATTCCACAAAGTTGTGTATGAATGACATCCTTCCTTACGCTTTTATAGTGTTTCTGGGAAAACTTCTTCAAAGTTGAGCAAGCATAATTGTGCCTAATTTAATGTACATTTAAAAGATGTCGCCAAAGAGCTCTTACATTATGTCCTTCGGCTTTACGTTTTAAGTATTCGCAAAATGATAAAAAAATTCCAACTACGAAACGCCCGCACTGATCGAAATTGTAAACAATCCTAGAAATATCTCTGCAGCATTTCTGCCGTCATCTTTCACCCCATTTTTTTAGTACTGGCCAAAGCCAATTTACTTACACAGCAAGGATATTATATAACAGTGGGAGTAAAAAAAAAGAAAGCTCTTCCTTTTTCACCTCTAATAACCAAGATGAGTCACAAAATAGTACATAAGAGTAGAAAAATAAAAATATGAGGAAATGAATGAGATGACAAAATGCTGTAAGAGAAAATAGTAGTTGATGTCGTGCGGGTGCGATGGTGTGGAGGGGTTATAGAAATACGACCGAGACCGAGAGCTGGACGAAACTAGAAATGTGATTGTTGCAAATGGAATTAGAAATCCTTTGTCAGATTTCTTTTTTTTTTTTAAACTTGGTGACTTTGTGACAAGAACTTGATGAAATTAATGCAAGCACTCTTCTTGCTCTATGGCTGTTTCTATTTTTAGAATAATGCTGCCCAGCACCAGATTTATACCTTTACGGATATCCTCAGTCTACGTGAGGTTGGGATATATTTTTAACGGGGCCAAGGCGATGCATTATACATATTAAACTGGGTAAAGTCTCTGTCATTTTGGCCTATCAGTGATTTTTGTTTTTAATTTGGTATCTTTTGGACCTTAATTTACCCAAGAATAGGGACTATTATATAAATGTTATATAGATATTCTTTTTAAAGTACACGTGAAGAAGGATTTTCTAATTAATTCGGATTTACGTTCAATAGATTGCGGAAAACAATTTAACTTCGGTAGATGATATCACTCGTCCTGGCATCTTATCCAAGTGCCTCAGAGTTCCCTTTTTTCTTCACACGCGGAAAGAATTGTAAATGTTGGCAAATTAGAACAGTGACACTTCGTCAAAGTGCAAAAGATTGGAATTGACGCCTACTTTCGAATTCAAACTTTCAATTTTATGAGAAAGTATCTAAAGATAGTCCATAAAAAAAGTACATCCGTTTCGTTGTCAGCTATTTAAGTGCTGCTTTTTTAGAAAACTCATATTGTATGACGTTAATTATCTTAAAATATCCCTCACTCTATAAATACCATCCCTCGATGTATGGTTCCAGCCTCCACTCCTATAGCATAAGCCAAGTACAGGTGGTTGTGTGAATACATTATAAGGACATAAACTTGTAAAAATTATGTAATGTCCATGCTAGCACGTGCTCTGAAGTAAGGCGCAATGAAATTTCGCCAACCTAATTCCCTATACGAATGCGACTATACAGGGACAAGCATCATTTGTCCTTCCATTCAAGGATGTTTTAAAATTATACCCAGTTAAGACTTAAAAGGCTCACTCGAGTACTTATATTGTACTTTTGCTTTCGTTCTTCTTTTTTCTTTTTCTTTTTTGTGTGTGTACTGCGCTGGAAAACACCGTCATCTGTATGCTGAAACTCACATGGTGGGACTTTCCACGCCCCTGCCATTGTCTTGAATTTGATTTTCTGGGCATTTTCTACAGCAGTGTGTTGCCTTTATTTATAACTGAAGAACCTGCGCTCGGCTGAATAGATATATTATATTTCGTTGACGATGGCAGTAGCAGAGGATGCAACTATGACAAGTAGGAGGCAGTCATGCAGATACAAGGGCTGATTTTTTTTTGGGCCGAAAAGAAAATAGGCGTCCTTGACGATATTACGAGGACTTTTTGTCAGTTGTCTTCTTTTTTTTTTGTGTAAACTTTAAGAAGTAAACATAAAGAAAATCTAATAAAAATGGCTTCCCGTGTGGGGAGGTGAAGACTGTCAGTTATTCGGATGAAAGTTAAGAAAAAAAAAAAAAAAAATCTCTCTCATCAGAACAACATACATGGATTAACTTTGGAAATCCTTTCACGTACTGCCGTCTATAAATCATGCACCTGAAGTAAGTCACGTGACTCTTATCCCACAAGGAGAATATAGATTCACTTGCATGTGAGGCAATCGAAATGGCTGACGCAGGTTGTATACATAGTACGTACGTTTTATGACCGCAGATGGAGGTTCCCTGATCAATTTTGTATAGACGCTACGAGTGTGTCGGTATATACCTATACACTTTTTGAATTATAGGTATGTATAGACCTCATTTTTCCACTGCATTAGGTGGCAATGCTGTTGTGTTGGTAGGTCGACGCGAATGCATGCCAAAGCAAAATGAGGATTGATTCGATGCCAACGGACAGAAAAAAAGCTAAACGTCTTAGGGATTGAGGATGAACCTCGTAAAGATTGAAATAAGGTAGGTACTTGTAAAGGCACTTCCGAAGCAGTCACTCTTTGTTCCGAAATAAAATTGTGGAAGATGCGATTCCATCGCATATTTGCATAACTTGAATGCTGGTAATCCTTTACTTGATACCGACCGACTGTGTAAAGGTTATTGCAAATGTAAGCTTCTTTCAATGGCACTCTAGTTTGAGAAGAACCTGTAACATGGCTGGGAAGCATATACCCACGTGAATTTGGTTTAGGAATCTAGTTTGCTTTGGAGTACTTTTGAGTGACAAGGAGTTTGGGTCATCACAGGGGGGAATACGTTCTGCAATTGGATGTGATTGTTACTTTAACCCATAGGTTCCAAAGATGTTTTATTTTTGTAAAGTCTTTGGATACTAGAGTGGATCGTTTTGGTATGAAAACATTTTTTCAACTTTTTTCTTTTTGCACCAAATCGGAATGGATCAATAACTGGATCCAAAATATTTTTTTTATTGAAGTATGTTGGGGCAGCCACTTGAAGTTTTAATCTATTTTTGATAGAGTATGTATAAGCATTTCAATATGATTATTTTTTCAGTTCCGATCCGCTTTTTATGAATATTTAAACTTATTAATAAGCAACCTGTATTACCTTCCTGATCGGGTATCTCCCGGTTATAAAAAAAAAACAATTAATTTTAGTAGCCGTTTAAATAAAATTTGAGTATTTATTGGTTTTAGTGCTCGGCAGTGTTATTATCTATATCAGATTAATTTTGTTTTCAATTAAAAAAATGTCCTGTCCAGTGTTTGGCCAAGAAAATATATTAGGCCCTACAGCCTACATGTTGCCATTTTTCAAATATATTATACGATGTTACTTGTGGTTAAGCCGAAATAGTGAAACTCAATATAAGAACTTATAGCTTCTAAAACGTGCGAGGATATCTGCGAAAAGTGACTGAACTTTTGGAAGATAAAAAAAGTACCATGATAATTACCGAAATTTACTCAAACCGTATAAATCAAGAATAGGTATAGATCAGCGTTGCCATAAGTGCAGATTTGTCTGCATTTTGCAGATTTTCAACCTTGCTGCAGACTTTAAAAAAACAGAAATCTGCGCTTCAGATTAAGTCTGCATCCGTAATAATATATTTTGTTCTTTTTAACAAATTTTAACATTTTGTTGCACACTTGATTTCGCTGTATGCTGTCATTTTCATATTCAGCTTTTTTTTTGTTATTGTTAGGTACATAAATAAAAAAACTGTGAAGGAAGATTTTTCTGTAGTAATCTGTATTGCAGACTTTTTTTTTGTCATAATTGCAGATTTGTAAAAATATTTTCATGGCAACACTGGTAATAGATTCATAGCAAAAGAGCGCATTCAGTTGTTTAGGGATGAGGCGAGATCTCTCTTCGATTTAGTAGCTTGTATATGCGAAAATGTGGGTTGGTTAAGATATCCTGCTTTTCAAGATACTGATTTTTAAAATCCCGCTTTTTTTATCCTGTTTTGTACAGTCTCACAGTTTAATAATGCTGTTTCTTATAAGACCGTTTTTATTCCCGTTTTTTATTTAATTGAAACTAGATGTTTTATCTTAAAATCCACGCAAAGTGGGATTAAACGGAATTTTAAAAAGCGGGACTATAATAGGTCGGGATTTAGAATAAGCGTGATTTGCAGAGGCAGTATTTAAAAAAACGGGATTTTAGAAGACGGTGTTTTAGTACTTTTTTAGCGGGATTTAAAAAAAAATGCATTTTAAAAAGCGGGATGCCGATACGCTTCCGAAAAATTTGAATTATACAAATGTGAAAAACAACAGAAAGTGACAAAATTATGGAGAGATATTTTTTGATTCAAAATGAATGAAAATTGGGTACGGACATTAGAACGTCAATGAAAAAAATGAAGAATCTTATTAGAAATGAAAGCGGATAAGTATACAATAAGACGTTGAAATTAGTTCGTCTAATGATATGCAGTTTTCTTTAAATGAACTTTCTTCATCTTCTGAAGAATCATATGAAAATCCAGTTCAAGAAGATTTGTCTTTAGAACTCAAACCATCAACATCTTTGGAAGAGCTGTCTCAAGACATATCTCAGAAAAAATTCGAAAAGTTGTCGATGCCATCTGTCGCTCACGCAGTTGCCCAGATACGGTATTTCAGATAGAGCTGCATTCGTGTAGGTCTGAATATAAATTGCATTATTTAATAGTTTATTTAATATTTATTGTTGTGCAAAATAAAGTGCTTAAATTTATTATTTCTAAAAAAAAAAGTGTAGTGAATGTACCTACCTTAGACCTATGTCTATGCATGTACTTCGGACCGGTCCAAGGTTTAAATTTGGTTAAGAGTTCTGTTTTCCATTTTCATAATACAACTTATTTCGGTCCTAGGTACATACACGAAGAGACTTTCACTTTAAGGTACATTCACTGTATGTACCTCGGACTGATTTTCCAGGCATTCGGCAACTTCTTTAGAAATAATTTTAACACCAAATCATCCTAAATATAATACATAAATATTAACATAAAAAGAGGAAAATTGGAAAAATTTGCGTTGAACGAAGGAAGCATTTAAAATTGTGAAATCCGGATGACCTTCCTCTATACGGGACACAAAAAGTGAAGGGTCTCATACTGTGGGCGCTCAGACTTGAAAATCGGTCTATTGGGCTACTGAGAAGAAACGCAAATTAAAACCTAAGTATAGAGTTTGAAGAGGTTGGTTGTGGTCTGGAATTATTTTAAAAAAGCAAAGCAGCCGACTACTAGCTTAAACACTGGATCGCATCTGTTTCGGAACAGTGATGAAAATCTATTTAAACTGTTGCTAAATGGATATCATGTATAGAAAGAGGTATAGAACCGGAGCGTACATTTAATGAGAGTGCCACAAAATACAAAACAGGGTCTCTCAGCTATAGAAAAGCTTAAGAATAGTGGGGCTCCTATTGTTAACCAGCTCTTCCAGAAAGGATGTTACGTTTGTTCCTATACTATACCGAGTATAAGTAAAATAAAGATTTATCACCTATCAAGCTTTTTATCACGTCTCTACACAACGTCTCAAGCCTCACTTATTGCCACGTTCCAGTCTCGTTTTCGATGCGACAGATCGACACTAGTATGGACCAGAAAATATTATTTGATCCATTCTAAACTGCACTGCACACTCTCAACAGCTTGAGCGCATCTTCTCAGTTCAAGAGGCCCTCACATATTAAACTCAAAATATTCTTAGCCATTCGCATTCCTCATTTCAATCGCAAATTGCCACGAAAGAAGAAAATGTTTAAAGCTCTGCAAACACCATTCAAATGGACCGTACCCAAAGCCTACACATTGTGTATCCATCAAACAAATCAACAAAAAAGTATAATACCAATACATTTCTATTGAAAAAAAAGAAAGAAAGATGTACACAAACAAGGAGTAAAAAATGGAAAATACGATCCGAAAAATAAATAAGCAGGGCAAACACGATAAAAAGCAGTCAGTAAAGAAGTAAAATTGAAACATGTGCACCGCCCCCGTCTTATGGAAGCAAACATAAAATAAAAATCGAAGAAGCTATGGTCAAGACGAAGACGAAGACGAAGCGTCTTTTCTATTTGCCAATGTCAAATGTTTACCCAATTGTCGTCGTCGTCGTCGTAGTCGTCGTTGGTCCCGTGCTGTGCCGGGAGTGAAATTGCACATTCAACATGGACATCATACACAGCCATATATAGCCGGTCGCCGCCATCGCAAACACACATCTGTTTCTGTGTCATGACCTCCGACAATTACACAAGAACGGAAACCTTTCAGCTCTCTCTCCAGCTACAGCTGAATTGTAAAAAGGAACAGCGCACATAATGGTGTATAGAATTGATAGGGACATACGGAGACAATTCGCAAGTCGTACATGGGCGGTGGCCAGGCAATGCTCTAAAGACGTAATATAATGTCCTAGTCTGCTACCTAAACGCGACAATAAGTCTATTTTGGTTTGTCTCGATGTCCTGTCTGAGAACGAAGAAGTAGAAAAAATAAAAGATACTCTGTCGAAATTGAGTGGGAGTCCTATTCTCCCATTATTATGGCTCGATGTTTTGTTTCCTTGCTATCGGCCTTCGGGAGAACCGGATTTGTTCTTTATCAAAATAATTATTTGGTCAAATGACAAATTAAAAAATACAAGAAAAACTACAATACCCACCCCGAAACTGAGCAGACAATGGGTGGACCGACGACGTCCACCTTGAAAGTGATAAAATCTGGAAACAATGATCGACGAGGAAACAGTTTCATTAGGGTGACAGCACCAGAATCGGCTGGCAAAGACGAAGCCAGTTTTCATATTCTTTCAGTTACTTTTGTTGGGGGTGGTGTGTGAAGTGTGAGTGCAGTTCTTGCTGAGAGCGAGAATGCGCAGCCATTATGAGTTGTAGATATAAGGTCACCCCTGTTAACAAAATGTGCACATGTAGCTATAGAAGAATCTATTTTACACTTTTGCAGAGCTGTATGGGTTTGGGTATTGTCTAGTCTTTTGAGACAAAACGGAAGTTAATGAGTGGGGAGAATGGCGCTCGGAATTTGGGTTAGTCGGCCATTTGATTACAACAGTGTTCTGCGACTTTGCTGTCATTTCTGCTGATTAAATTGCATTCTAGGGCAGCAGGATGTTTCTCAGCAGCTATAGACTTGTGGGCATCGTTTTTTACGATTGTTACAGTCTGGGAACCTTCGGTGTAGACTGTAGAGGATCATTGTGAGCTGTATTCTCCGCCAAATTTCGTTTGTCATTTGGAATAGTCCAGCAGCGGAGGGGAAATCGTTACATTGCTTTAGCAAAGACGGGTCATAAGTTAATGGGAGCGTTGTCACTGCTCTTCTTTCTGTTAAGACAACATTTGCGTGCACCTAAATTAAAAACTTACTTTCGCGCCTTTTCACTGACATGAACTGAGGGCGTGGGAAATCGCAATCGCTGGAACCAAAAACCTTAGCGATCTTGAAGGTAGAGAAATATTTTCGACAGCTCTCGGCAAACATTTTTCATGCAGATGGTACAGTTCTTGTCGCGTGGCATCTTAAGGCAGTCTTTGGATTCATATTAGAGTCAGAGCTTTTACAAACAACACAGGCGGTAGCATCGAAAGCTTGCAAGGCTTGATGAATGTTTCAGGGCTGAGTGCATTGTTTTCAATTCTTAAGTGTGGAGTATTTTCCAGATGATAGACCAGATCAGTGTATTTCTATTTTCGTTTAACCATTTTTTATTCATTTTTTGCCACAACCCGTATTTCATACCGCCCACAATTTGTCAAGTATCCGTGCCTTACTAGCTTTCATGTTCTAAATTGTTGAAAAATTAAACTGCCATAAATGTATAGTGCTTCAATTTTTTTGCTGTATAGAGGGGCCATGCCCTGTCCAACACCTCCCAGCTCCCACATTTCGTAAAATGCAGGCAATCAAAGTCTACTTAAGAAACTTTAAGGTCAAAGCTGCCATAAATGACAATAAATAGTCTTTTAAATCTTTTTTTTTTGGACCGAAGGTTCCACACCCCTTCGTGCGATACTAGCCACATTCTGGAATATGCCTCGCACAGTCAGTATACCTAGTATGTACCTAGTTTTACAATTTCAGCTGCAATGAGGGTTAAGATATATCATTTTTCCTTTTAGTTTTTTGTACCAAAATTTGTATAGGAGAGGTGCCACGCCCCTAATATGAAACCCCTCATGCAATCAGTTATTCTTCAACATACTGACTTTGCTGCTGAGCTAGGTACAGTGTTAAGAGTATTGACTTTAATGATCCGCAGCGACAACAAATGGTTAGAAGCGTTGCCGGTGGCGGTCGTGTAACCTAAAACCTTTGTCAACAAGTCGTATATGCAGCCAGCATCAAGGGCCAAATACTAGTACCACTGATGCCAAGAAGACATCAGAAATGCGTTCTAGGTTAAGTGGATAGTTCAAGCACATGTGACAAAGCAACATACAGCAAAGCAGCTGATTGAACTCTTCTTCTCTGGCCAAAAAATTAAAAAGTAAGAAAAAAAAGAAGACCCATTCGGGGGGATAGAGAGGTGCTATACTTCAGAAATAATATTTGTTCGTTTTCATTCCTGTATAGTATAGATAAGCCTTAAGCCGATTTGGAGGATAGATTAAAACCACTTCTGTAGGCTGAAAGGAAGAAGGAACCTATCTTACCTGGTCAATGAAGGGCAATACTTCCGCCACCACAGAAAAATGACGAAAGAATAGCCGAACTGTTTTACTTCCTAATCGAACTGCTAGAAGCAGACGGGCGACGGACGAATTAGTATAGGGTATAATTCAACTCATCTCCAAGATTTTTAGATGAAGGGAACCTATGTAAGATCGTCAGCAAGAAAGGGGATCATATAAACGGCACCAACTACTGAGGCATCGCAGTCTCCCTGAACACAAAGGGTGGATTCTAGATATTATAGGGATTGGTCTTGGCATGCGATTGCCTGCAATTGAAAAGCCCGTTTACGAAGTCCTGAAGTACAGAAGACCAAAAACAAAGCAGGGATAATAGCCCCAAATAACTACACTACAAACAATACACCCTAGTCTCCTTTCTAGACTTAGGGTGCTTCCACACCGGATGGAACAAAACGCCTTAGACAAACAAAACAGTTTTTCTGTGCGTTTAAATACGCGCGCCTACACTGAATGAGGCAAAACAAAGCAAGAAAACAAAATAATGCGTTTTGTTCCATCCGGTGTGGAAGCTCCCTTAGAGGGAGCTTTTAACAACGTACACACTGAAGCAGTTCTTGAATCTCTGATTGAGTTGGGCATAGAGAAATTCATTAGTCAATGGGTATAGTCTCTATGCTTAGAACAAGAACCTTTCAAGCAACACTAGGCAACAGCCACTTAACCAAATTTGCCCATAGACGAACGCCACAAGGCGGCGTTATATCTCCCTTACTCTGGCTAATGGTTATAAATAAAATGCTTATAAAACTTGACAGGGAATGGGTAGAAGTTGTCTCGTATCCGGGTGATGTGGCGATACTGGTGTCAGGGAAGTTTCACTCCTTGATTGGCGAAACTATGGGGCCGCTGTAGAAACGGTAAACACCTTGGCTGTAAGCTGCGGCCCTGGAGTCACGGATGCGGTAATTCGAACCATGGATTTGCATTAACTTCAGTTTGGTGGCTCGCCTTGCTCGCGTCAACTTCTAACAACTTACTTTCTAAAAATCCAGTTTACAAGAACATTTACAAGAAGAAAGTGCATGACGTTGACGATGCGTTAGTTCGTGTCGGGAGAAAAATTGTTCGAGAGGTACCTATTTGTTCCCGTTTTCTTCTGATGAGTCTTAGAGAACGCGATTTAACGAACGCGATTTAACGACGAACAATATTATCTGTAGTATAGCGAATAGGGACTGACCTAGTGAAAAAAGTCGTACACGGGGCTTACGATGGCTGTAGAGCAAATCATCTCTAAGACCCAGAGGCTCAACGCAGTAAAGCAAGGCCTCGCCTAAGCTTGCACACCCAAGTAGAAAAGAACCAAAGCCAATTTGAATTACACAACTGGAGAAAGTTATATAAGGACAGCCCTCTTTTGAGGCCACACACCTATATTGACTGACGCCATGGTCCACCCCGGGCTGTAGCACACCCTAGAGAGGCAATTAAGTAATGCTTTTAATATTAACAGATTGTAGTCATTCTTAGAATTACTAATTCAACAAGACAGTAAATAATTCAAGCCCGACAATCCTCCAATCGATTGCCCGCCTAATGTGTTTGCATTCCGTTCGTGTCGATCTTTCCACCCCAACCTCCGCACAACAATGGTAACGACCAACTTCATACGTTTCACTGCAGTAGCGCTTGCTTTTAATTAATCCATAGCCACTCCGATTTTGTAATATTATCTATTGCTGAACAAATAGAAATGTCGCTTCTTCAAATCGGTTCAACTTATACTGCCCCATTTCGGTGAAGCCAACCCACAGATTGCTTATTGCAATTCGATATAGGTACCTACTACCTACCTACACAGAGGAGACAAACAAAAAATACCCAACCGCCTATGGCAATAATACAACACCCTTCATCAGTGTAGGGTCGTGGGGAGGAATTTTGAGTTTCAAAGCATCGATCTTATGACACACTGAGTGCCAGCACATTATTACAATTCTCGAGAGCTTGTTCGAGTTCCGTTCCTTTCCATCCGCATGCACACATAGTTTTACGACCCTAATAACCATCTCCATCGATAGACGGATCCAGAATAAAGGGCATCGGAATTGTATGTTAACAGTATCACTATACAAGCCAGTAGCACCTTTTCTAAAGCGGCCACCCGCCGCCTATACCACACATCACCGCACCTTATATTATGCGCGTTGGGGGTTGGAGAGGAGGAGGTGGCACAGGAGTTGTAATAGCTTGCGCTGTGCCGATATCATTCAGCACTCATAAACGTAATGTTTACATTCTCAAAACATGTTCAGTTGAGATCCAGGGATTTACCAACATCTGCATGGTTTAACCATCGACTTTGCGTTTCCGGTGCGCTCACTGCATATACTTATACCTACTCTCATGCACAGATTCAACAACTGGCGGGATGACGAGTGCTTTGGGGGTGTGATGGACTTTGTGCACTAGACGTATGTGCGGAAGCTCTGGTGAGGCTGAGGATATGCTCGCAGTAGTGTAGGGTGCGTGTGTGTCCGTTGTGATCTCGATTTGCATGCGAGAGTATATTTACCACTTTGCTATAAAATGGTAAATATTTAAATTTGAAAGTATCCATGGGTATGTGAGTTCTCTCTTATTTTTCGACTGCATATCTGTATTTTCATCTTTGTAAGTATTCAATCTATTTACAGTAGCGCTATAGCTCAGTGGTGGGACAACTCTGTGAGGGGTTACAAATCGAACCCACAAAATTTAAAGGGCATATCGCTTTTTGGCCATACCATATGTAAGCGCAGAATGCCACAACTCACAAAAAGAAATACGGGGTAATTTCAGAAATTTCGATATTGGGACACCAATGATGATACATAATATATGATGGAAAATGCAAACTACCGCTTAAAAGCTTTGGAGTCTTAAAAGTTACAGATTACTTGACGTGGAAGTACTTGTAGGTACAAAAGTATATTATAAATACAGACATTCGCCATAGAAACGAGGGGTTTGTGCAGATTTTGCTGCAATATGCCTTCGATAGTAACCATCGGTAGTTATATACGAGTGCGTATAGATATCTGCAGCTGATAGTAAACTTCAGAGTGCTTCAGTCTTAGAACAAAAAATGCTAAAGATAATAAAAACCTTTTTTTTAAACCTCGCCCAACCATCATTAAAGGAATCTTCCTGCAGTAACTTTTTAACTCGTGAAATAAAATGCAAACTGCAGATTAAATGGAAATTTTTTGCACTTCTGGAAGATTATATCCTTAAGTGGCCATGCCATTAGAATTTATGGACGAATCGGCTCCTTTGAGCCATCATCTAGATATAATAAGCCGATTTGTCTGAACTGCAGGCAAAAACTAGATAGTGTCGTCAACGTCGCTTGGGTGCTCAGTCACGAATTGCTTGACTAGGTTTTTGTAGGTAATCCTGTCATAAAGGTCAATGAAAAAAACGTTTGCACCCGCATCACGTTTGAACACATTATGGCCCATATGCCTCGAGCGTATAACAGCACGTATGCAAAGGTGTGCAAGGGAATTTGTTGGGGATTTTTGTGTATCGCTCTTCGATTTTTTTTTAAACTTACTCAAATTTCTTTAAAAAATTCTTCATTATTCTCCGCGATATTCGGAATATTTCAGCTGTTGAATCAGGTGGGTTTTATAAGAGTAAGGGTTCAGATTTTTCTTCTAATTGCACCACGCGGTATGCCGAACTTTCATCGCCCGAGAATTGGTTTGACGTATACGCTACTTTAACGTTTTGGGAAAATCGCATTTTCAGGTTTGCGGTTTAGTTGCAAGGAAACGAGTCGCAGGGATTTTGTTTTCTTTTTTTTTTTGTCAATGTTACTTGAAGAATCTACTTTCTAGTGATAGTATTACAAAAACAAAATCTGTTTAATTTTTTTAATTTTTTTAAATTTTCCTCAGAAGCATTTTGACGCACACGCCACATAAATCACATTTTTCTTGCTCTCGTACACATAGGTAGGTACATCAAAAAAATGTCCCTTTACGACATTCCAGTAATAAACAAAAAACAACTTAAACTAGAGATAGAGGTACTGAACAAAATGTTACAATGATTAACATTTTAAATAAAAAAAGGTTAGCATAATAGTATGTTATTTTAATTTTTGTTTTTTTTTACAAGAAAAAGTAAGTTTTCTTTGTTGCTGGGCAATTTATAACATCCAGCCCTATAATTTTCTAAATGGTATCGAAGCTCACAGCTTTAAAATGATGTTTGTTCGAAATTTACTTTTTATGGCAATACCTAATCAATGCAAAAAAAAAAATTTTTTTTTTCAAATATGGTTGGCGGGTGTTTGTGGGTAGGGGCTGGCAGCCCAGTGTCTTCAGCTTCTATTTAAGGCTCTCTTTCTTATGGCCACTCATTGAATCATCATTTTCATGGCTCAGAAAATAAAATAAAAAAAATTTACCCCAAATGCATCAATCAAAACGCGGAAAAATTTCCAACTAACTTTTGCGCTTTATCTTTGTCTATGAGCGACCTTTCATTTTATATAAAACTCATCTTTATTTTTAATGTTTACGCTACTACTACTACCTAATAAGCGTAATAAACATATTTTACTTTTGCAAACAGTATACTTTCGAAATGTTTTAATATCCAGTCTTTGCAGAGCAACCCTTAAAAGATGCTAGTTATATGTGAATTACTCTAAACTCTAAACTCTTTCGTGGGCACATTTTTAGTAAACCTAAGAAGCGTCAGCGGCCCTTATATTTCAAGACTTCGAATATGTCTCTCTATTCCACTGTGAACACAATAAACCTTCTGAATAAGAAAATGGTCTAATAGCAATAGTGCTCCAAATATCTAAATAACTACCCTCAATTTTGGAGAGAAAAAAAATAATTTCACTTCAAAGCGTGATGACTTCAACTTTAGTGTTTTCAAATAAAAGTTGCCTTTAGGTATATTCCTGTAACTGCGCTCGCTTGGGAACCTCAGTCCAAAACAGTAAGTAATAATGTTTTGCGATCAGAGAAAAATAAACACAAAATGGCGCTTACTGCAAACCAATAATTAAACTTGCTAATTTTTTTTGGATATAGGTACGTCAAATGGGACACTAGATATCTCAGGATTGGCTAGAGATATATCCAAATACGGTGCAGGGTGCAGGGTGCAAGTTTTCGGGAACCAAGTCCACGTAGTTCCCACATAGTGGGAAATAAAACCTCTTTCGTGAAGTGTACTTAGTTCCTATGTAAGGTGCGAAATAAATTCCGAAAATTCCGAGTGGTTTTATTTCCCTTTCAATGTGAAGAGAGAGAGAGAGTTGCGAAATTGTGACTTTGGACTAAGAACAAAGTAAAATTTTAAAGAGTTAAGTAGCTAGGTACACATACACTGCATTTTTTATGAACTAAAGAGAAATTAAATTTTAACTGAGGCAGAGTAATATACCTACCTATATACAAAATTTAATTAACAAATTTTTCCAAATCGTAATTCGGTTTGGATGACTCTGAGGAAGCCCACCAGACGTAAGGAAAAATATTGCAATAGCTATAATGAACTTTTAAAATAACTATAATAACATTAAAACTAAAATAAATTTACTTTCTCAAATAATGTTTTTTTTAGCTTCTGAAAATTTGAGAAAATAAAAGATCGTCCAAAATAATATATTGCTTTCGATGTTTTATTTGATTATTCAATATGCAAAACATTCTAAATTTAAAATTCAGAAAATAGTCCAAGCTTAAATGAACCACCAGCAAAAAACTACAATGTGCGCTGCTCGAAGCTTAAGACTCTGGCATGGCATCGCTGTTATTAAATTCAATTAAATTAAGCTAAAGGTACAGCATTTCTTTAAAATCAAAACATGTTAGAAGGAACATAATTCCATACATTTTTTTAATGGATCTACGTCTCACTTCGGTAGGACAGAAGTCCATAACAAAATTTTTAACTTGTCCCACTTCTCGTCCCACTTGCAAATTGTCCAATTCTAAATATCAGAAGTAAGTTCCCTCTTCTTGTTTTTGAATGTGTACCTAATAAATTCCCAAAAGAAAGTGGACTTAATTTCCTAACTAACATAATTATGGCAACTAAGTCTACTCTACGAAAATGGTTTAATTTCCCACTAGTGGACTTGGTTCATAAGTCTACTTTCACAGCTCAAAAAGTGAATTTGGGCGTTACGTAATACACATCAGAAAGGTGAACCCGAAGGCTGGGATGTGCAAGGTTTACTCTTTGTCAGACACACACTATCCACACTTATAGTAAGCATAACAGTTATTTAAGGTAATCGAATTATTATGTCGTCTTAAAAAGCGACGGAAAAGTTTCCTTTTTTGGAATTGACTGACGGACAGTGACTGTTCGTTGCGACACAATAACTAGCCAATCTGAATCCGGAGACGTTAGGAGTTGGTATATCTTTCGAATAAATTGATGAACACGCGACAAAACTGATCATTGGTTACAAATTGGTCAATGAGTGATACAAGCCTTGTTAAAATTTTAAATTTTCTTACACATATCTCTCCCAACTTATTTGCAAAACATGGTGGATATGTCTCAATAAGATAAAGAAGACACCCTAAAAGACCGTGCCTTCAACTGCACATCAAACCTGTTTAAAAAGTTCCACTTCACAACTCAGTGCATCTCCCTGAGTCTTGGTAAATTTGCTATGGGTATATGCTGACTATTGTGGGTTGAACTGTTAAACCGTTGGTGTATAATTTAACTCAGTACTCTGCTGCGCATGTATATACTTCGTACATCCATAGATTAATGTCTCTTGCCGCGATCTGATGAAAAGCCCTCCCAACGCCTGCCTTGTGAATCAGAAAGTACCTATAGCCATTTACCTTTCTGACGGTAAAACGCACAACTTATTCCCTTTACAGCTAATGGAAGCTCAGCCAGTTCGCAGAATAAGATATCATCCTCCCAATAACACAACCGAGAGTCGTGTTCGCCCAAGCCCCAAGGGATTAATCAACATCCAGGGGACAGGGTATACACGTGCCAATCCACGAATACAAATACTCACAAGAATTTTAGTCATTGATCCACCGAAAGCACGACCCAAAAATCATCATCCCACACGCGTTCACCGCATCCATCTTCAAGGACATCAATCATGGCACAATTGGCGAATTACCAACCGGTAATATCCAAATAAAATCAAAAAGCACTTCACAATAGTTTTGCATTATTTATCATTTCCAACTGATGCTCGCCCACACTAATAAGTCCCATCGATTCGAGAGCACTCTCGAAAATTAAGATAATAAAACTCAATTACACTGAATAATGATGGCGGATAAATTTTCGATGATTTTCCAAAAGCCAATTAATTCAAATTATACACCAAGGAATAGGAGAACGCCAACGCCAGGCCATCCGTTTTAATGTGTGTGTTCACTGGGTAGGTATTCTGTTGCTCGCTGAATGGAAGATATAAATGCTGCGCACATTGTTCCGGTATAATGTTTCTCTGTCCACAACTCATATATGAGAAATTCTCAAAACCATGGCTTTCTTCGCGTCATTGTCTGATACCTATACTGCAATCGGAAGATAATGGCTGGTGATCAGTACCGCAATGCAGTTTGCGAAACCACGGACTAATGCACTGTCCCACAAAAGAGTACCCGCCCACAACAACTGATATCGATATTGCTGTTTTCAAATGCACTTCAATTTTTGTTCTCGCGCTTAGAACGATTGTCCTTTTCATATGTAAATCCACATACTCCTGTGTAGGTACGAGTCCAGGACAATGACAATGCATCGCAAACAAAACTAAAAGAAACAAAAAGGACCATAAACTCCCATTTATTATTAACCTGCATGTTGGTGAAATGCGAGAACTAGAAACAGGACGTACTTTGGGGTGGGTGGGCGTCGCTGTCGTCGGTCGGCCAGCCATGAGATTGTGTTATGCAAAATCTGCATTCTGCACATTTGCGGCAGTGGGTACAATAAATACCGTGTTTATGTTGCGCGAATGCAACAAAGGAAAAGTACTCCCTTAAATCGAAATGACCACTGGCGCAAGCATAGATACAAATAATAATCAGAATAATGAAAATATCGCGTTTTGTTGATGGCACTGTTGGATAATGCCATAAGAATCACTGCCGTTGGGATTTGTTGGAGCGTATAGTGTTCTATTGGTTTCTTCCTTTATTTGACTCGGTTTTATATCTGTTTTTATTTGCACACTAAAAAGTGTATTGCTTAGTTTTTAGTGCGGCCAATTTCAATGGATATTGTAGCAGTTGCCCTATTGCGGGATTTTTTACGTTCCTTTATTACCCGGTGGGTTGTGTGTACTGTAAATTTAAAGTGTAGATAAAATAAAATATGATTACCTATCAAATTTACGTGATGCAGCAGGTGTGTTAGGTGGCCGGGTACTTTGATTCGTGATAATGATAACTAGTTCACCTGGGCATCTAAACAAGGTGTTCAGTATTCCTATGAATATTGAATTTGGGGATGCCAGACGTCCCCCTTTTTCAAACAAAAATACAAAAATAGCAACTACCAGCGCTGACACCATTACAACCGCCACCATTGAGGTTTCTGCACCAGCCAACTGAACTCGAAAGTGTTAACCAACGAATTGTACTATAGTCTCTCTCTCTCATCGATAGCCTATCGATAATTTTTTTTTACTATCGATACTATCGATGTTTCAAAAAAATTATTGACACTATAGAAACACATAGGTATATGATTGAGCAAAAACTCAGTTTCGATATCAATAAGTATCAATAATTTTATTCCGAAACTATCGATACTATCGAAATGTTAAACTATCGTTACGATAGCTCGAGTGTTAAACTATCGTTACCCCTCAAGCTCGAGTATTACACTTGATTTTACTCCTCATAAAATTTCCGTATACCGGGCCCTATAACTCAAATCGTTTTTTAAGGAGGTAAACTCCAATAAAAAAGAAATGGCTGTCACCCTTTTTGAACACTTGTCGCCCCCCTAGAAAACTCACTCTGTCCCCCTTTTCCTATTTTTTAATCTGGCAACCCTAATGGAATTTGAATTACTCCTATGGGTGTGCGTATACACAAGCGCAACGAAACAGATGTGGAAGCGGAACATTGGCTGCGCACATTTCTACACAATTAAGTTGTATGAGCGACCGATCATGCGCTACTCTTCTGTGGCTTTCGGTGAACAACAGCTGACGTATTCCGACGTTTCCTTTAATTTAAACAGATCTGACCACAAAACAATTTTAAAGTGATATTTTCTTTTGATCAAAATTAATCACAAGGTTTTTCTCTTTTTTGCCTTTAATAGATAATTTTTGTTTTAAAAAAAAATAGTTGAACATAATTCCGTTATTGCATTTAAAATTAAAATTAATTTTTTGAAAGAAGTTAAATTTCACCAGTACCCGGCCAGCAAAATTCTGTAGTCGGCCAATTCTGTACCAGTATCCGGCCAGGTTATTTTTACTATAGAAATAAAATACATGAGCCAACACTTCTTAGACGTTTTAAATTTTCAAAGGCCCAGAACTTGAAAGTTTTGAATAGAAGATTCCAAAACTTCTTTACATACTCTTTGATGTTCCTATTCGTAGTGAAATCGGTAGCAATGTCGCGATTTTCACCGACGAAATTTACCATCATCTACATTATTATTTTGATTAGTTGAGCTACACCCATTCATTTATCTTAGTACATTTTGAAAAAAGGACTTTAAACAAAATTCTTTCTGTTGTTTGAAGGCCACTTCTATTTTCTCGTTTCAAATAAACCAAATTAAAAATAGAAATGCAAAAGACTTCGAACTCCAATAGAAAGTGGGGACGTTCCAGTATCTAGTTTAGTAATTCTGACAGCTGTCTGACTAGATGTATCTCGGTTTTGATTGGCTGAAATCGGTCATAGGTACTCATATGTTTGCTGTTTCAGTTGTCGTGAATGAGTACTAAGTTGACAGTTCGAATATGTGGATGACGTGGGAAAGGTGATGTTCCCTACCAATCTAGTTTTTGCGTTCAGGTTACATCTTATCCATACCAATCTAGTCGAGTTAAAATAACTAGATTCTAGACTGCGCCCACTGCTAACGCTTTAAATTTCCACCTATAAATTTACAAAGGAAATATTCCGGGGGGAATCTTTTCCCTTTCTCGAAATTGCCAATGCCCATTTTTGAAAAATGGGAAATATTTCGAATGTAGTTTTGTTCATGATTTTCCCCTTATAAGCAACGATTGTCCCAGATTGTCGTTTTTCTATAAGGTGATGGGCGACCGTCTAAAGCACTTTATGTATCGTTTTCTCTATTGTAGCGAAACAAAAAAAGACGAACATCAACAGGGATAACTTTTTTTTTTTTCTGTAGAAATACACAGATGGTTGAAAAGACAATCCATCGGCCACTGTTATGCTCGTCATGATAGACGATGTCATGTCATACAGCGTTATTTGAGAACAGCGGGATTGGTTTTTGTCATAAACTAAACTAAACTAAACTTTATGATGTTTGTCCAGTTCTGTTAATGGCCATAACTGCGAGGCTTCATCATCACCACTATATTAATACGTTAACAACCAAAGAGTACACTTTTCAAATATTTTTTATCAAATGAGTAGAATGAAACGTATGTCTATCATTCGAAAGGTACAGTGCCATAGATATGCACAAAAAATAATTCGGTATATGTCGCCATAACGACTGGTAATATTAAGTTAAAAATTTCCCATACAAAACGCTTATCAGCGTCAGTTGAAGACATTTTGGTGGACTTCAATTTGTCGCCGTCGACCTACCTACCCCTTTTTTTTCTTTTCTTTTTTTTTTGGTTGCGCCAAGGATGTGTAATCTTCATAGATACTAGTAATCCGAGTGCTACTAGCATGCACGATTCGCAAACCCGAGTGATCGATTTCAGGAATACGCCTGCGTACTAAACACACACCCTACACACTTCAACCATTCTCCCCGCGGGACTGCCGTTAGGTATTACTTCGCGGGGCTGGTTAGCATTCAAGCTTTTCGTGTTGTGTCACCTGTTAAAGGTGTTTCTGCAGCCTCTAAGGCTTCTGTTGTGGCTTTTCTTAGCCTTTCGATTCTCCGTAGCTCGTTTTGCAGGGTATATGGTTACATACCTCCGCCCAATTTTCCTCCGATTGTAACATGTGGTTGATGGTTACTGACGGGCTTGGCAGAGTAGTTCTCCATGCCATGAAGCGGGGGCAGTAAAATACTGCGTGTTCCGTGTCTTCATCTTCATTTATGCATTCAGGGCAGGATGGTGAGTTGTCGTGTCCAAAACGGTGCAGATATTTGCGATAGCCACCGTGCCCCGATAGGAACTGTGTTAGGTTGTAATTGCAGTCTCCATGGTTACGCTCTACCCATTCTTGGATTGTTGGTATAAGTCGGTATGTCCATCTGCCTTTCGTGGTATTATTCCATCGAGCCTGCCACATAGCTATTGACGCTGCCTTTTCTTCCATTTTAATTTTCCTTGTTCCTACCTACCCCTAAAAGTGAGCAATTGTATAATTTTAACTCAGGCCCAAATATTTAGAGTCACTAATGTAAATCATGACTCAAACTTAATTTCAAAAGATCGTATTTTTTCGAGATCTAGATTCAAGTCAACAGATTTCGTTTATGTAAAACAAAAACAATATAGGTACTGTGCGACCTCAATAAAAGCAACCCTCGATGCGTGCACGTGCAACTCCTCGATAAAAGCAACACCTTAAATCTTACAATTAGCCGTATTTTACAATCAGCCATAATCCATATAGATCATCGATTTACATGCAATTACAACTAGAACATACGATTCTGCTATTCATCTAGATCACAAATCATGATCTGAAAATGTATTCTACTATTTATCGCTGCGTTGTTTGGCGCTGTTTGTTTCATTTTTAAATGTTGGTGTGCCGTAAACGATAACCAAGCCACACGTTGCCAGACTAAAATATTCAACACCATTTATAACAGAAACGATCAACAAGCATATTTTACACATGCGAACAAATTTCCCGTCCGTTTTTCGAGATGTTGCTTTTTCATTCTATAAAAGCACGCCCAGACCAGCGAAATATTTCATAAACATTTAGGTAAATGTTTCATAATAAGAATAAAATATTTATGAAATGTTTCGCATTTTCCCAATCGTAAATAATTATGGTTTCACAAGTTTCCCTGTAGAAAGGTGACAGTTGTTTTTTTTATTGTTTTCTTTTATTATAAAATACAAATGTCTAAAAAATCTTGGAATAATGAAAAATGGAAACTAGCAGGCTGTATAAATTTAAATTATTTTCAAAGCTAATTATATTGGGAAACACATTTCTTTTTTTATCACAAAATGGTACAAAGAAATAATGTAATTGCAACTGTTTTCGCCGATTTTTTTGTAACTAAGTTCAGTTTGTTCTTCTGGGGTTTCGTGTTTAAGCCGCTATCATTTCGTCTTAGAATTCCAATTAAGGACGAGAAGTGCAAACTGCGGTAAGATTTTCATTACATTTCGAGCTGATTGTAAGCCATTTCCTTTTAAAAATAAAATGCACCGTATAAGGTATAACGGAAGCGGAAGTTTTTGTTTTCGGGCACCTGGCCATGATAATAATTAAAATCATTTTCATAAATATTTAATAAATACTTCATCGGCGTCTTCAACGGCAAAAACATTTCCGAGAGGTTTGACAAAAAAATATTTCCGAACAAATCTTTCGGTGATCTGGATACACCTTAATATGCCAAGAAAAACTGAAATACTAGCCGCGAAATATTGTTTATTTGTTGCATATTTCAACATAAAATTTTAAATGAAAAACTATGCAAATTTGACTCAAATGGTAACACCTTCGACAAGCAAGTGAAATGTGATGTCCATTAAAATCATATTGTGACGTCACGCTGCACCGAGTGTTTGCAATATGGCTGGTCGTAATATGAAGTTTGCCATACTCATACATTTACATTAGGTATCTGGCGTGTTTTGAAAGCAACTGTAGTCACAACTTAAAACTAAATATTCTTCAATGATCCGTATTGTTTTATTATCGTGATCTGATCCAGATCAGAAGAAAAGATAGGTATTCATGTACTCTCATTTCGTTTGTTTTTTGGGTGAAGAAAATGACTTCTATATCTATCCTCCCTATCAACCCTTCCACTCGTGCTGTGCATTAGCATTATAAGGGAACGAAAACCCCTTGAGCACTAGTGAATTATAAAAAAAAAAAAAAAAAAAAAAAAAAAATGACTGAGTAATATTTTACTTTTGCCATACTTTGTACTTGGGCAACAACAATGTTTTGACTCGATTATTGCAACAAACTCAATAAAAGAAATATATGTAATACAATTATGGTACGTTTTTTAGTATTACATACTAATAAAAGGTGGTTTCGATTTTCGACCACAAGCGAGGCTTGTCTACATTACTATGAAGTGAATATCAATTGACATGAATGCTAAGTGTGAAAGTGAATATCCAGCTAAGATAGCCTGCTCATTCCGTATCGCTTAGAAAATTATTTGGAACCTCCTGACTGGAAGTAATAAACAAATGAACTACAAAAGAAAGATTTCTTTAATAGCCCCGATATCCTGATGTTAATTTTGAAGAAGGAGTGGTAGTACTATGTTTGTTTTCTGTGCATTTTTAAAATACTTTTCGCGATACCAATAATCACATTTTTCGACCTCACAATAGCTAAACTTTCCATATAAAGTTGCCCATTGTGACCTAAGAAGTATTTAGTGTGGAGAATAAAAACGATTATTCTTTTTTAAACAGAATTTTTCGTTTGGCCTTCTTATTGATGATAATCTAGGTAAATTTTTAAAAATGTCAATCACATCCATAACCACATTAGATGAGGACAGTTGACTTCCATAATTTAAGCTCACTTCCTGATTGTAGACTCCGCGCATAGCTGAATTCATTTCACATAAATCAATGCAAAACATTTGAATAAGAGCAAGTACCGCTCTTCTGAAAAATCATTAACATCTGATGCTAGATTTCAACATCGCAATAGCTATTTCAATTCACACCACATAATCCACTAAGCCTCTGGGGCCATTCGCTCGGTAACCAAATAAATTATTATCAGTCCAAATGTTTGCTGGGCATTGTAGCTTAAAAACAATTTCTTTCTTTTTTTTTCGAACAATAAAATAGACAATGTTGAAAGGATATCAAATAATATTCCATTATTGCGGAACTAAATGCGTTCATTAAAATAACAACCGACACTCATTTACTAGTGCAGGTGGACATTATAGCAAGCAACCAATAATCATGTTGGCTTAACTGTAATACATACAGGAACATCCGGCAATAAAAACAAAAATGGGTTCAACAACACACACAACAACAAAAATAAATACACGACCGCACTTGTATGAATAAATAGAATTTTCAATTAACCATACTTTGGTGGCCTATGTAACTGCCCAAGTGCAATTAATTTACTTTTGAATGAATTTAATTTAATTTAAATTTTTCCTAAATTAAAGTATCTACGTGAGTATTTATGCTATGCTGGAAACATGAAACAGAACCAATCAAAAAAGCAGCTCATTTGAATGCGTGTATTAATTTTGTCCCATTTCAGTCGCATTGTTGCGAATGGTTTTGACATACGCATTCATAAATATTTATATTATATGTTTTTGTTTTTCAATTTAAAAGGCGAGGTCAACAAATTGAATTTAATTTAAAAAAAAAAAAAAAATCTGTAGCAGGTACCTATACCTGTAATTGAAAGCTTAAATTATATTTACAGTCAAGTGTTGTAGGTAGTCGATATAAATGGTGTTACGAATGTCAAAAATTAATTGAATTTGTTCAATTGGCTGATATATCTCGTTACATATTTTAACTACACGTCGAGTGTAGTGCACTGTGCGTGTGAAGTATCATCGAGTCAGAAATATTAATATTAGGAAAGGCCAACAAAACGTCGCAAAATAGCAAATATAATAATTAATTATATTAACTATTTTTATAGACTTTAAAAAAATAATTATAGGACTTTTTGAGTTAGGGAAATCCGAATAAGGAAAGACCTTACTGACCGGGAAATCAATCCACCTTCTCGTTTTTTATTCGGTTCAATATTATTTGTCCATTTATTGGAACAGACCTATCATGGACAGTTTCGGTCAGGGCTACCAATGTACTTCATACGTAGTTGATCTATTTCATTTATTTTTTTGTATGCCTAATGACTCATTTTATATGTAATATGTGTAGAATTGATTAATTTTTGCAAATCAAAAAAGCATTTTCTTGATCTGAATGCACTCATCACAAAAGTCTAAGTCTACTAAAATTTGCCTTCAATTTTGAAAATTGGGTGTTTTCATAAACGTCTGCCTAACTAAGATCTGCGTAAGTCGTATTCATAAAGTCAGATTTTTGATCGAACAAACGCAGATGAATTGCAGAAGGTATGTTCGTAAACGTCATAAATGTCATCAGCGTCTGGCAGATTGTGCATCCATATTTTTTTGACTGCAGAACGCGCGGGAGGTAAAAAAAAATTTAAAGTGCGAAAAATGTAAGTTTATTGGCAATTTTGTATGTGTTTTCACAATTAAATTTACATTTTTTAAGGGAAAAAGAGGCTGCCGCGTGGAATGCGTCAAAAACCAAACTTTTGATCGATAAAAGAATTTTGATGGAAAAAGAATTCAACTCTGGGAAAAAGAAAAAAAATTCATTGTGGAGGACGGTGCTTTATGAAATCAAAAAAGTTGATCCATTCTTCTCCTTCGAAGTTTTGGATATCAAAAAAAAATTTGAGAACTTAATGACGACTTACAAAAGAATTAAAAAGCGAAATAAAGAGTCGGGAAGAGACGCCACAACCTGGGAATTCTTCGAAACGTTCGATGATGCATACGGAGGTAGGCACAGCGTGTCTCCTCCGAGAAATCTTTTGGGCTCATCATTGCTGACAGAAGAAGAAAACAGTTCAGATGATGAAGAAACATTTGTGACTCCGTCGAAAAAAAAAAAACGTCCTTCTAACGACGACAAACTTCTTGCATTTCTGAAGGAGGAAGCCAATAAAGACGATATAAAGCATCAAGAGCTCGTTGCTATTGAGAAGGAGAAAATGGAAATCGACAAGCGGCGATTGGACCTTATTAAAGATCTGCAAGACTTGCTGGCCAAATCGAATTAAAAAGTTGAGACTGCATGAATGCTACACTACTTACCTGAATTCCCTTTTATTTTTGTTTAACAAAAGAATGGCTGTTATTGTTTTGTTTACTTAAAAAAAATACATTTCTTAAGTTAAAATTTATTCTTTTATTTAAAGCACATTATGGACAAAAAAGCATTGCGATTTGGTTCCTTTTTTGTTTTGCTTCGGTTGTAGTTAAGTTGTTTTCATTTAGGTTAATCTGGTCATCAACTTCCGAATTCTGGGTCTCAAGAACAAAATCCTCTGCCAGTCCCTCTCTATCAATTATAATGTTGTGCAAAACAGTACAAGACACCACAATATATTTAAGGTGCTCGAGGTTTTTAATGTCGACGTGTTTCAGAATGCGGAATTTTTGTTTTAATCTCCCAAACGCCTGTTCTATGCACACCCTCGTGGAACTATGAACATAGTTAAACCTCTTTTCCATAGGAGTAAGGTAGCCATTGTCACGGAAAGGAACCAAAAGGTATGTTGTAAGTGGATAGGCTGAGTCACCCAAAACATGACCACAACCTACTACACTCTCCGGATCCGCCCTTAATTTTATTCCGATTGGACTATTTTCCCAAACGTTAGCATCATGACAGCTTCCGGGATAACCAAAAAAAATATCAATAAACCTTTGTTTGCTATCGCAAATTGCCTATGAAAGAAAGGATTTATTGAATTAGTAAATCTGCTTTAAGGGCAAGAAACATTTACCTGAAGATTGCTCGAACATATTCCTTTTCTGTTGAAGTAGCTTACTTTGTCACACGAAGGAGCGAGGATAGGAATGTGGCTCCCGTCCACACAACCTACAACATTAGGGACTGGATTTGCTCTGAGGTTCTTAAAACCTTCCATAATTTCAATTATATTTGATGGCCATTTAATAAACTTGCTTCTTAATTGGTAGAGCAAATAAATTATTTCCAAAAAATAATGAAATGCTGTTCCGATGGAAACGTTGAACAGATTGGAAAGTTCGCGGAAACAAGATCCGTTGGCCAGTTTCCAAATGGTCAAACATAAAGCCAATTTCAATGTTATTTTTGGTCGGCCTGTGTCTTTTGTTATCCATAAATTTTTCAATTCGTCTTCAACAAACTGTGGAAATGAAAATTCTTAGTTTTACTTTTATTATTGCAGGAAAAAAAACTTACATTAAATGTGGACCTCGACATCCGAAAATGGCCTGCGAAGACGTGGTTTGGAAACTCAGAAATTGTTTTCATAAAAAAAGGAGTTTTAGGAATTAATAGATATTTATATCTTTTTAATTTTGCTAAATTTCTTTTTATAGCTCTGTTTTTTTTCTTCATCCGCAAATTATTGTTTGCAATTATATTATTGCTAGGTTTATCGAATAATAATTCGCAAATTATTTTCATAACAAACTCGTTCGCTGCCATTTCTTTTCTTTTTTTTTTCTGACGTTTATGAACATTCACTGACTACTTAAAATTGTACTAAAGCAGGCCTGCACACGTGCTGCAGAATAAGTGTGTTCATTAACGCAACAAAAAAGAAAGACGATTGTACTAGCGCAGAATTTCGACGTTTATGAAAACACCCATTGTCAAACTTATTTTCATGGAGGAGAATTCACTTGAATTAAATTGAGTTGAATGCAACAAAAAGTTCCTATTTAGTTTAAAATAAACAAAAGTACTATGTACCGTATTTTTGTGAAACTTATTCTTTAAAAGATGTAATTGTTAAACGAAAAACTAGCCAATGTTATGTTTTCGTCCTGAATATGAAATAATTCTTTTTATTTTTCTGCTACCCTTTTTTCAAATCTACTTGTTTTTGAGTGATTTGCTACACTTTCTGGGATTAACATTAGCAGCCCTGATTTCCGTTGAAGGACTTTGGTAGGTGCTTTTAGATATTCCACAGCTGCCTTATTAACAATCAAAGGAACGCTTCTTATCCCAGAAGCTGTTTCATTGGTCGCTGTATTCGAAAACATACCATCATAAAACCTTTTAAAAATAGGTCGGCGGCTCAGTGGTTAATGTGGTCTTGAGCAGGTTCGATCCTCGGATGAGCGCAAAATTACATTTTTAGGATTTTTGCACTGTGCCATCTCTGGCGGAAGTCTTTTAAAAATGCAAGCGTACAACTGTCATGAAAAAGCTACAATTCACAAGTTCGGTGACATAAAGTTGTAAGTCCCTTCCAATCGGTAAAAAAATAAAATTCAAACAAACGAGTAGTTGAAAAAAGGCGAAGCTACGGTCCTATAAAACTGAAGTTCCAAACCCACTATATATTCCTGAATAATAACTTTTTGTCTATTCCTAAGGTCTAATGCAAAAGAAACAAAGCAAACTACGGCTATTTGGAAAATTGATTTTATTTATCAAAATCATTATCAACTTACATTGTAGGAAATCTGGAAAAAGTCATAAATTGCATTGATTAGCTTTGGTCATATAAAAAAGTAGATTGAGTAGAATGAGTTGATACGGCATGATGGTTCTGTTAGTGCAATGTACATATTGTATATTTCATTTGACGTAAGCTAAAATTTCTGAAAATGCATGTAGTTTTGCTAAACACAAAATGACAATCAGCAAAGATCTGAGTTGGTGGTAAATATACAGCCCTATTATGGCTATCAAATATCAACACGATATTTGATAATAATTGATACGTATCAACAAAATGAATGAATCGGTATTATGGTTATCAACCTATCAACATTTTTGATGAATTGTGAATGATATAAGATTTAAGATCTATTGTGAATAGTTCTATCAATAAACTTGGTATTACGGTTATCAAAAAAATTGATACTCATCAAATTTTCTATCAACCACAAATTTCTTGTTGATGCGTATCAAATTACTCGCGCGGCTAAAATTATCTATTAACATCAAATCATAAAATTTATTTCCTTGTTCTTATTATTCAAAAAACGACTTTAGACCGAAATGTAATCAGTAGAGTTATTTTTTGAAGGGGATTGTGATGAAAAAAAAAAAGCCAAAAAAAAACAATGCAAATTAGAAACGTCAAACCTCAAAACAGAACCACTCCTCAATGATTTTTTTATTAGCATGCACAATGGGGTAAAAAATATCAATTGATACTCATAATACCAAACTATCGATGAATTGATAGATGTTATCAAGTATCAAATAATTGATATTTGATAGCCATAATAGGGCTGATAATGTAGATATATCATGGAACTTGGTTGAGAGAATTGCAACAAATTTTAATTGGAGCTTCCCCAAGTTGAGTCCCATTAGTACCTCAAAAACTATATATCCAATTGAAAAATGATAAATGTCAAAAAGATGACTAAAAACTAACTGTAGGTACTCTACAATCCGAATCTACACCAATTTCTGGAAGCGCAATAATTTCCACAGTAATTACAGTTTTTAGCGTTATTTTGACGAGAGCTCTGGCGATAAAAAATATGAATGGATACGTACACACATTCTCATTCAACACCCAGTTTGAACACCCTGAATTCAACACTGACAACGATGCGTACTACGAGTATGAATCCGAGAAGACAGTCACAATATCTATTATGTTAGATTTAGAAAACAAACATTGTATAGGTACCGTTGGAGCCCTGTTGTTGATCCAACACCTTGGAATATTAACTATTCACCAGCATTTTTTGTTACCTGGCGTTTGTTCTTGTCGGTAAAAAAAAAACGTATTAGGTATTCAAGGTTGTGATAAATAGTTTTTGATAATTTTGTTTGGAAATGGCCAATAAGAGGAAGCATAAAACACTAACTTTGAAACAAAAAGTGAAAACATTAAGAAAATCGAAAGCGGTGCTTCCGAATCGAACACTTTCTCCACTAAAATACGTACAAATCCAATTCGCGTCTTTGCAATTGGTCAAATTAACAAAATTAATTAATATTTATATTTGCAAAGTATTCCCAAATATGAGCTTAATTGACAATTGAATAAATCACCACTGACAGCTGTCAATGCTTTCGAATATATTTTTGAAAAATTCCCAAGGAAATAAATTCCAATGGAGATTCGCGATAGGAGGAATATTTTCCAGAGAACAAAAATTGTTCGGGGGAATTTTTTCCCCTCGGAGAGCCCTGCTTACTTACTTACTTAGGTGGCGCTACAGTCCGGGGTGGACCTGGGCCTCAACCAATACGCCTCTCCAGTTAGCGCGATCTTTGGCTAACTGCCTCCAGTTGCGCACTCCAAGTTGGTTGAGGTCCCCTTCCACTTGCGCGCGCCACCTAAGGCGAGGTCTTCCTCTACTGCGTTGTCCCTCCGGGTTAGAATCGAAGACTCTTCGGGCCGGAGCGTTGGTGTCCATTCGCTCTACATGTCCCAGCCATCTTAGACGAGTGATGCGTACTTTTCTGACTAGGTCGATGTCGCTGTACAGCTCGTAGTGTTCGCTGTTAAATCTTCTCCTCCAAAGCCCGTCAGCGCAAACGGGACCAAAAATCACTCGAAGAATTTTGCGTTCGAAACGACCAAGGAGATCTTCATCCGCCTTTGATAGCGCCCATGCTTCTGCACCATAAAGCAGGACTGGGATGATGAGGGTCTTATACAGAGCTTCCTTAGTATTTCTCGACAAGGCCTTACTTATCAGTTGCCGTCGTAGGCCAAAGAAACAGCGGTTGGCAAGTGTGATTCTTCGTTTGATTTCTAATGTGATGTCGTTATTAGAGTTTATAGCGGAGCCGAGGTAGACAAAGTCCCTAACTACCTCAATGTTATAGCTGTCTATCGTGATGTTCTGCCCGATTCGTCGATGTCGTGTGTCCCTTCTTGTTGACAGCATATATTTTGTTTTACCCTCATTCACCACTAAACCCATTTTTGCCGCTTCTGTACTAATACTTGCAAACGCACCAGTGACAGCTCGCTGTGTTGTACCAACAATGTCAATGTCGTCAGCGTATGCAAGCAGTTGCACAGACTTATAGAAAATTGTGCCTCTGGTGTTGGCTTGTGAGTTTCGCACAATCTTCTCAAGAATGATGTTGAAGAAGTCACATGACAGCGCATCACCTTGTCTAAATCCTTTTTTGACATCAAAGGTCTCGGTGAGATTGTTTCCGACCTTTACGGAGCAGCGAGCGTTCTCCATCGTCATTCTGCACAATCTGACAAGTTTGGCAGGGATGCCAAAACTAGACATGGCTCTGTATAGCTCGTCTCTATAAACGCTGTCATATGCGGCCTTAAAATCGACAAAAAGATGGTGAGTATCGATCTGGTATTCTTGGGTTTTTTCCAGGATCTGCCGTAGTGTGAATATTTGATCGGTCGTGGACTTACCGGGCCTAAAACCGCACTGATAGGGACCTATCAGATCGTTGACGAATGGTTTCAGGCGTTCACACAATACAGCAGACATGATCTTATACGCAGTGTTCAGGAGACTGATGCCTCTGTAGTTGGCGCAGTTTAGAGGGTCTCCTTTCTTGTGGATCGGGCAAACAATGCTGAGGTTCCATTCATCAGGCATACTTTCCTCTAACCAAATCTTGGAGATGAGTTGGTGTATGCAATCTACCAAGCCATCTCCGGCTGCCTTGAAGAGCTCGGCAGGTAAGCCGTCTGGACCAGCAGCCTTGTTGGATTTAAGCTTAGATATTGCTATCCTCACTTCATTTTGGTCAGGTGGACGGAAATCTTGGCTGTCATCGTCCAGGTTGATTGGTTCGTTCTGCCTAACAGCGGAATTTGTGTCGTCTTCGCCGTTTAACAGTCTGCAGAAATGGTTTTTCCATGTCCTCAGCACCGACTGTGACTCTACTACAAGGTTTCCTTGTTCGTCTCTACAGGTCTCCGTTCGGGTCTTGTTGGCATGACACGTTCTTTTTACCTTTTGGTAAAACTTCCGAACATTGTTCCTGGAGTAACACCTCTCTATATCCTCGATCGCGCGCTTCTCATGCTCTCTCTTTTTTCTCCGGAGAAGCCGATGTTCTTCCCTCCTTTTTCGCTCGTAGAGCTGACGAGCTGCTCTCGTCCTTCTATGCAGCGACGCTTCGTATGCACTTTGTTTTGCTGCTCGGAGAGCCCTGACCCCTGAATAACAGCCCTCATTTGAGCAAATGAGGAAAAATATAAAAACTTGTGTTTTCGGTTACTGGCTAGTGTCACTATTTTTTTTTTTTTATTTGACACTGACGTTGTTGCGGAATACCCTACAGCTGGTTGAAAGATTCGCCACCCAACAAAAGTGCTCGGAAAATGGCTCAAATCCTCATACGCCAGCGGGTGTCACTACAATCGTATACAAGACTGAATGGAAAATGAGTCATATTCAATTTGCACATGCAGTGAAGAAAATCGACTTTTCTCAATTGTACTGACATAAAAGTATGAGACCAAACCCACAATTTAAAAATAAATATTTCAGTAAACCAAATTTTTTTTGTAATTTGTTTAGAAATAAGTAAGATAAGCCTTTTATCTGATTTATTTCAAAAATTACAAATAGTATTATTAGTACTAAAACTAGAGAAGTGGTACAATTACTGCGAAGAGTCAAATAGTTTGCTAAAAAATCTTGGCAAAAGCACCGTTCACATTAAGAAAAGAGCTTTAAATAATCAATATTCTACAAATTACTGAAAATCCAACTGAAAATTAGCAAAAGAAATGGTTTTCGTAAGGGAAATTTCCGAATTATGAAAATCAGGCAGAACTTTTGACAAGGACGATCTCACTGTATAAGTACGATTAAAATTTAAATCAAGAGTATTCTCAGTACAAAATATATTGAAAATCATTTAAAATTTGCATGCAGAAAAAGTACTTTAATTCAAAATTCTTTAATTCGGAAAACTCGTTTATTCGGAAATAAACAATTTCCGAATTAATAAGAGTTTTACATTTTTTTAGGTAAAAATTAAATTAAATTAGGAAAAATTAAATAACGCAATGATTGAACACGTATAGGTAGCAAATAGACCTCAAATATGTAGAAGTCGGAACAAATCACCAAAATGTCTTTTGGGGGGTCCCGGCAATTCATATATAGTTAAAAATCGGGAAAAACCTTACAAAAAATTTTACTATGTACTAAATACATTTTTTTATACGTTTATTTTTTTTTTAAGTTTTTAGTTACAAAAATGAATTATGATAAATTTATGTATTATTTGAAATGTTTTATGTTAATAATAAAATTTTTCGTTTTAAGTTCTTGCATTTTTTCATCAATAGGAACGCGTTTTAGTGCATAAAAAAGATCTCTCATTAATTCGGAAAATTCGTTTATTCGGACTGACATTCCCCCCAACCATTCGAAATTAACGAGGTTTTACTGTATTTTCAAATCACCAAGATCTGTTCTCGAGTTGTGGCGATCTTACTTTGTTTTACGTATACAGATGTAAGTATTGTTGTTTTTTAGAAACTATTTAAACTAGGTATGTTAACATTTTTTAATGACATCCAAGAGTATTGTTTTCTTTTGCGTGACGTAAGTTGAGTAAAGCGGAAAGCTTTGCAGGACTCTCTCAAGTTTTTTGCAGGTCTGTACATTGATCACGGAAAAGCTTCTTAACTATAAATAAATAAATAGTTGGCGCAACCAGTCCGTGTAGTGGTAGCCTAGGCCTACCATCTCACAATCTTTCAATTTGTCCAAGGTTTTTTGTTTTTCTGTTATTTCTTTGTTGACAAATAGAGGGGACCTTTCGAGCCTACCCGGCTGAATTGAAAATTCATTTCATGACAGCTCCACTTTTCTATTTCATATAATCAACATTATTAGCCACATCGATGTCATGAAACGGTAGTTACTTTTACATGTTTTATTACCGCACTTTTGTGCGCATCGTCGTCGCTTTGTTATAAATATTGTGCGACGTAAGACGAAACCATAAACAAAAATGTATAGATTGTCCATAATGACCCTACCCATCCCTATCAACACCCAACAATTTTTTTTTTTTTTTTTTGACAGATTTGGACAAAAAACTCCTTGCATATGGGTCTTGACGTATCGCTATATATAAAACCAACGTTCGTCGAGTCAACACAAAAAAAAAAAAAAGAGAAAAACGAAAAAGAAGATTCTCGTTTGATTAATGATGAGGAAATATATGATTATTTTGCTTCCTTTGTCGACGATGACGACGCGACGTCCCCCAACATTGCCTCCATCCACTTCCATTATTCCTTTGAGATATTAGTTGCCTTTTTATGAGCGCTCACCAACATCACCACCGATTACCTACGGAATTTTTTCCTAGGTCCTTCGCGTTGTGCTTTTTTTTTTTTTTTTCTATCCTTCTATATAATATACTAGCTGTCCCGGCAAACTTCGTTCCGCCCAAATTTGTTATTGTAATGAAAATAATAATTCCAAGCATGCACAATGCACTTGCTACTTTATGTAATTCGGCCAACAAAAATTCCTTTTTTAAAACTTATATTAAATGTCTTAGAACTAAACGACGAATAGCAATGTTGATTTGTTTCAATCAAACCGCAATGATTTTGACGTATCGGCCAACCTTCCGATTTTCACTAAATCCATGTGAGAAACATGGGAATTCAAGATTGATTCTACAAATGCACAAACATCCATCGATTATACTTGCAACAAATTTTTTGCCATGGTGAAAGCGAGACGCACGGGAAAGTCGCTTACGTACGAATGGCAAATCGTTCTGAATAAGCGGAATCTGTGGAATGAGAGTGTTTGATTTTGGATTTTCCCCTCAAAATCATCACTTGCATGACATTTGATTTGAGATCCTTCTCACTAAATCAGATGCGATTCATTACAAAGTTTCGGTACATTGATGTTGTGCAACAAAATTATAACTGAGTCGACTTTCAAATCCAAATTATGTAGAGGTAAGCCCGGAACATACAAAGAATTCAAAAATTCAACTAATCCAAATAAAGTATTGTTTTCACAACAAAAGGTAGCATAAGTCCTTCCTTGTAACCAAAAATCATAAAAATCGAACGTTCCGTACCCGAATCAGTTTTTTGTATATGTAACTTTACCCACCCGGCTTTTTCCGTACCTTTCGTATCAAAAGTTATATTAAAATTAAATAAATAAATAAAATCAAATACTTGTCGGCCAACCTACCGATTTTTCACTGAAGTGCTTTATGGTAGGTACACACATTTTTAAAAAGATCAAAAATAAAACAGAAAAAAAAATACTTAGGTACATATGCAGAACACACAAAGTCATGAGAATAACCACCTTCGAAAAAGTGATCGCGCAGACTGATAGTCTGTTGCGAGGGGAAGTCAAAATGTGTTCTTTTCTAATTTCAAGATACATTTTAAAATAAAAACCGACATTATGAGAGCAAGTTATTCACTGTGTACTCTGATCCACTGTTGACACATTTACCCTACCTACACAAATTTTTTTTTTCTATTCCTATTATCGGGTTCGTACACGTACAAAGCGAGAGCGAGAGTGAAATTCAAGATTTATGCCACACACATCCAGCGATTGTCCTTGCGACTTATTAGTTGTCATAGCAAAAGCGAGACGTACGGGAATTGAAGACGCTTAAATACGAAATGCAAATCGTTCTGAATAAGTGGAATCCGCGGAAAGGAACATCTTCGACTTTGAATTTTCCAATAAAAATCGTTGCTTGCATAATATTTGATATTAAATTCTTCACAATCAAACGCGTACCGTTACAAAGTTTTGGTTCATTTAGGTTCCGCAACAAAATGGGATAGTTGGTGGCTTCGTTTTCCATCACGGAGTCGACTGATTTCATTTGTATGAATGCAACTCACCAGCGATTTGGTTTTGAATGGCGAAATTCAAATTATCGACGTTCTTGTTTTTCGCAGCCAAAATCACTCTTACACTCAGCCAATCATGGCCAATATAATCCTGAGCGATATTCGGGAAAACAATCATGATTAGTTCTTTCGGTGTCGTTGTAAAGTTGCAAAAATTTTGTGGAAACTCAATCAGCCTGGAGAACTCTGCAGCGGATTGGTCATTTTGTAAAGAAACTCGCATGTTTGTTGTCAAATGCAATTTCTTGACGTATCGCCATAAAGCAGACGTCTTCAAGCATTCAATTCATCTGCCGGAGTTGATCTCGAAATGACAGGTAGCGTTTGACGAAAATCGGCTGAAAGCAAGATCGTTGCTCCACCGAAAAGTCGCTTAACATGACGTAAATCCTTCAAAGTACGATTCAGGGCCTCCAACGCACGTTTGTGAGCCATTGTGCATTCGTCAAATATAATAATCTTACATTGCTGCCGTAGGTACTTTCGCCATCGCAGTGTTCTTTGAAATGTTGCATGAGGCTAGGGCCAAAGCGATCTCAGATCTCGAACGAATTGTATCCAAAATCAGTGAAATCATAAATCTATTTCCAGTTCCGCAATTTTCGTTATCGACTGCTTGCATCAATTCATCGTACACTTTCTGTTATTCTTGATTCAACATTGGCACATTTGTTTGAACAGTTTGACTCAATGCGATTCGATCGAAGTCCATTTCTCGCTCCAATTCTCGATTAAATGCGTCTTGAATTGAATGATTTGGCCGTGGCATCCCCAATTTGCACAACAAATCGCCACTCATGAGCAGACACATTTATGTATCCTCGATCAAAATCAAACTTTGTTGCGCATTTCATCTGACATCTCCAGTTCATTATCCGATGTCACAGGGCGAATTCGATGCAAAATATCGTCGGCCATAATATCATCTTTGTATAATCAAAGTACCTATCTACTTCATTTCAAAAAGTTACTTAATGTAACAGAGTAAACATAATTTATAAGAACAAACTTTTTAGGTATATTAAAAAAAAAAAATTCAAAATTGTTGACAACAACAATTTGCCTGGAAAATAATTAAAATAATTGACAACAACAATTTCTTTTAAAATTTAAATTAAATTTTTTTTTTTTTATTTGAAGTGTCACTACTTTATTTTATCCATTTTTTTTTTTTGTTCAAAGTGTATTTCCCCATAAAAAAAATAAAAAATTTAGTGGTGGACCACCGTTAACATTCATGGATATGAAAAATAGATGTTGTCCGATTCTCAACCCTATCCCATATACACACTAATGTGGTATTCGTTTGGGCGCTCTCAGATCACTTTTTTTGCTCTCAGATCAGTTTTTATGTTCGTTTGGTACAAAAAAAAGCAATCTTTTTCAGATTTCAGATCACTTTTGCGAATCTAGATATTTTCTCAGATTTACCAACACAAGTGGGTTTGAGTTTGACAACTGGTGGAGGGCGTTTAGGTTTTCGTGAATTTGTTCTACAGCAAATAAAGGCATTGCATCGGGTGAATCTATTTTTGTAAATTATTTTGTGTATAAATATTTAAAAATCAATCGGGACGCAAATTTCGAATGTTTTAATTTAAAACTTAAGCAGTGAATGGAAAACGGTTTGAAAAGTGTTGAAGGCTACACATATTCGAATCGCACGAATATTATCACAAAAAAGAGCAAGTGACGTTTTTATGTTCGATTAGCCACACGAAATCTGAAATCTGAGAGCGAATCTGAAGAAGCCCAAACGAATACCACATAAGTTTCACGAAAATCGGTTGAGCCGTTTCGGAGGAGTTCAACTACGCACCCCGTGACACGATAATTTTATATATTAGATATATAGTGAAGTATTTCGTGGATAAAGGAATATGACAAAATGCATGATGAATTATTTGCGATTTGTAGATGAGAGGCCAAAGGGGGTTGGACTGGAGTATATGTCAGTCAGTAAGATGAAATGAATGCATAAAATAGAGTTGACTCACGAACAGGAAAAAGATGCTGACGGGGATATGGTAGTGCAAAAGACGAATTGAATGTTTGCTTTACTCATCACTCAGACAAATATTTAAAAGCTAAAGGAAGTGGGGTATTTCTTGTGCACTATGCCATGGCGTGGAGGTTTTTTTTTTTTTTTTTTTGTAAATAAATTTCAAAGGCTCCCATCATTAAGTATAATCAGTTTGACATTTTGGATATTGTACGAGTACTATTGAATAATACGATCTGTCAGATGATTGAATGAAATCGCATGTGACTAAGGACAGTACCTAGGATAAAGTGGTATTTTTTTTATATATTTACTAGCCACCCGCCCGGCTTCGCACGTAGGGTTCAGGCTGCGTTTGCAATGTAAGCGGAAAAAATGTAATTATTTACGACATCACATTAGAAACCTCAAAAAAAAAATAGTATTTCTCCACTATTTATTGGATATTATTATACAGTAGTGTCCGCTTATAACGAACTCGAAGGGACTGACCAAATTGGTTCGTTATAACCGAAGTTCGTTATAAGTGATACGCTAAGAAAATCATAAAGTTTTGTTTTGAAAATCAATAAAAAAAAGAGAAAGGGTTCAAAACACATAAAAAATAAGTTAATATTTCAGTATAAAGCATTAAATTTTTTTCAATTTTTTTATTTAAAAAAGTCATGAATCTTAGATTGTTTTGTTTGAGAAGATTTCAATTCGCTTAAAAACAATTCGACGTCTGCAAGTCCATATATCGCTTTGTTTTACGCCTTGTTCTAAACGCTTTATTAAGTCGTATTTGTCTTTTAATGTGAAACATTTTCTTTTATTTGTTTCTAAATCTCCCATTTTACTTAAATGATTTTAAAGCGCGTCACTTCACTCAACCTTTCGGTTGTAAACATAGGGTTACTCGGGGAAGTACCGAACAAATTATATTAAAGGACAAAATGTTGACGTTTGAGAATGTTGGTTCGTACGCAGCTATACAGTTCTCGGAGAAGTCCCGAAAAGTTGGGAAAATCTGGATGACAATGTAAAGCGACAGATTTTTGGTTCGTTATAACCGGACATTTTCTTTATTTCACGCGCAGAATGGGTTCGTTATATGCGAAAGTTCGCTTTAGGCGGGTTCGCTATATGCGAAATTAAAATTCATAATTCTTATGGGGCATTGATTGGGACTTCATGAAATGGTTCGTTATAACCGAAAGTTCGCTTTAACCGGGTTCGCTTTAAACGGTTACTACTGTACATATAAACCTTCCTCTTCAATCACTCTATCTACTAAAAAAAAAACGCATCAAAATCTGTTGCGTAGTTTTAAAGATTTAAGCATACATAGGGACATAGGGACAGAGAAAGCGACTTTGCTTTATACTATGTAGTGATAGTGATGGCAAGCAGAGATTGGCATTGTAATTGCTCGTAAACTCTCCTAAAGTAAGCCCAACAATTTTAATCTTTTTTAATAGGGTAGGTACACGTTTATTTTGTCACAACGATTGCGGCGTTATTTTAAAACCGGTTTTTATAAAACATGAACCGAATTAAGGTTCTATATCCGATAATAATTCTTGGCACTATCCCGAAACTGAGATTAGGAAATGCTGCTTCTGGAAAGTTATTCGAGGCTTAAACACAGCGATGTATGTCTTTATTGAAACGACTTAAAAAGGATAGATAGATAGATAGATAGATATAATATTTATTTTTCTTATGATTTTATAATACAATAACAATAATAATTATAACTACAATATATACAATACTTGGAAAATATAAGAAAAAAGTTTGTGACATTTTTTATTTTTATATACAAAAGTAATAAAAATAGAGTTAAATGCCACTTTAATTGGCTGATACAGAAACATTTAATTTTGGGTGGGGTGAGCCTATAGATAAAAACTTAGATGGTTGGATGAGTTGAAAACAAAAATATACTATACAGATACACTAAATGTTACTACAAAATACAGAGGCAAGATATAAGATACAGCATAGATAAATAAATAAATGAATGGAATAAATGAAAAAGTTGACAGGAGCTCAAATTTAAATAAATAATAAAACTAAACATTTAACCAGAATATCAGAAAATAATGGATTCTAAGTTGGCATAGTTAAAACCGAAAAGCCAAATTTTTGATTGCTTTATAAATGTTCCAGGAACTGATAATGCTCTGATGGACTGCGGGAGTTTATTAAACAAGCGATAAGATAAAATAGAGAAAAAATTACGAAATGCGGTGGTTCGGAAATAGGGAACAGATAACATGCATAAGGAGTTAACACGTAAACCATAATTAGAAATGACACGAAAATTGCGATGACCAGACATCATATAAAACGTTTTTAATACCTTGAAACAATATAAGTGACGAACAGGGAGAATATTCAGATCACAGAACAAAGGATAGCTAGGATGTTTGCGAGGTTTACGACAAATTAATCTCAAGATATGTTTCTGCAAGATCAGCAGCGGATGAATTTTATTCTGGTACACACCTCCCCAACAAGCAATTCCATATTGTAGCTTTGATTGGATAATTCCATAATATATTATTTTAAGAAGCTTAGTTGAGCATATATTACGCAAATAATAAAAATATCTAAGTGTACATCGCAAATACTTTTGTAGTGTAACTGTATGATACGCAAAACTCATTCTAGAGTCAAGGCAGAGTCCCAAGTACTTAAAGTTATCTACTGTATCAATTAAAAAGCATTTGTCACTGCAGATTAGACTACAACAGTAAGTTTGGGAGGAAAGATAGGACAGACCGGACGTGCAATTGCAATTTGTCAGTTTGTATCTTCGACATTCAGGTGCATGAAAGTATATGTTCGTTTCAAATTTTGACGATTGAGATAAATTGAAGAACATTATTTTAGTTTTAGAGCTAATAACTAAGTGATGTTCAGCAAACCAGTGTCTCAAAAGATTAAGATCCCAATTTATGTCGGCCACCAAGTCTAAGGGACTCTTTGAACCGTAAGAGAAGCCAATGTCATCCGCAAAGGCAGTAGGTGAGCCTTTGAAATTAAGAGCAAACACTGAATTAATGTAGACTAAAAACAAAATGGGACCCAAAATGGAGCCTTGTGGTACACCGAGATTAAAGGACTTGACTTCGCTCCTTACTCCAGCAATTTTTACTTGTTGGGACCTCTTACTAAGATACGACCTGAACCAATTTAGAATGAAACCACGGAATCCGTGTTTTTCCAATTTATTTAACAGAATATTATGGTTTACCATATCAAAAGCTTTGGTTATATCTATAAATAAGCCCGCCGTTTTTTTTTTTCCATCTAAGTGTGACATTATTTGCGAACAAAACTGTAACAAAGCTTCTTCCGTCGACTTACCTTTTTGAAAGCCAAATTGAGCTGGATTAAAGAACTTGGTTTTAGTTAGAAAATTCACTAGGTATCCTATTTTTCATTAGCTTTTCAAAAATTTTGCTGAAAACTGGAAGAAGTGAAATGGGCCTGTAGTTACTGATTTCAGCGGAAGAACCTTTTTTGAGCAATGGAATGACATCTGCACATTTGAGCTCATCAGGAAAAACACCCGCAAATACGCAGCGATTATAAACATCTGCCAATACATCAACAATGAGACAAGCAATTTGTTTAAGGGTAAAACTCGAGATGCCATCAGCTCCAGCAGAATACGAAGAAGTCAAAGATCCAATAACTTTCAGGATTTCAAGAGGTGTTATGGGCTGATAAACAAAACTACTGCATTGAAACGGTTCAGCACATTCACAAATAGCTGGACAGAGAGAACAGATTGATTGGACAGAACAAGGTTGTAAACTGCAGCCTATATTTGCAAAATAGCAATTAAATGCATTTGCAATAGCAAGTTTGTCAGACACCTCGGAGACACCAACACGTATAACAGTAGGTATTTTCGAACTATTCTCTTTATTTAAAATGTTGTTAACTACTTTCCATTCGTTCTTTAAATTCCCATTTGCAGATCTGAACTGTGACTGGTAAAAATTATCACGGCAAATAGGAATCTCTTTCTTAAGTTCTGCGCATAGTTTTTTATATTTCCTTCTTAAGCCCAAATTATTAGGAAACTTTTTGCATTTTAAACCGAGTTTATTTTTACCTATAACTTTGTTTAATAAACAACTAGATATCCAAGGTTTCAGTCTTTTTACCAACATTTTGGGGGGCAGAGATGATGAACAACTTAAAATGTGATTCGTAAGAGAGTCGATAAAGAAAGTATAAGCAGTAGAAGCATCATTACAAGTATATACCTCACTCCAGAACTCAAACAATAGATTGCGTTTAAGTTTACAAAAGTTTATTTTTACTTTTCTTTGGGATGTGGTAGGATTATTACAAACCTTTGAAACATTAATTATGAGTCCAGTCATAGAGTGATCAGTTATCATCAAATCAAATACACATTTTTCGCACTTATTAAAACCAACATTTTTGAAACGCCCATAGATATGATCTAAACAGCTATTCGAAACAGCCCTTGTTGGTTCATTAATAAAGCATGTTAGCCCATGTGATGCTAGTAATGACAGGTAACTAGAAACGGTTTCATTATCATCCAAAATGTTTAAATTAAAGTCACATACAAAAATTAAATTTTTCGCTTTTTCCTTGGACAAAAGATCCGAGAATTCTTTTATAAACATCAAAACATTGAACATATGTAATCTATAGACACATAAAAAAACAAACACTTCGTTATTAATTTCAATAGAGATCCTCAGCACATCTGCACTAACAAAATTAACACATAAAACATCAAGAATCTTACAGTTATCTTTCACGAAGCACCCAACACCACCTGCAGCGTAATTTTCATTCGTATGAGGAATAAATTTGAACCCGGGAATACAGTAGTCATTTATTTCAAAGTCGTATATCCAAATTTCAGACACAAAAACAATATCTGGAACACACGCAAAGGCATCAATGTGTGCAACAAGAGCAGAAAAATTAGATCTCAGACTTCTGATGTTCTGGTGTACAATAAATAGCTTGCTATTGCAATAGCGACTATTGGTAAATACATTATCGTAGTTGGAACTACAAGGAGTAGAAAGGGTAGAAAGATCATCTAATAAAACATTATCACAATTCATTGCAAATTAGGATTGAATGCACTAAATGAGTGCAAGATCATTAAAGGATTTTAAAGACATGACCTTTCCCCCCTCAACCTTTCTTACGAGAATCTGATTATTATTGTACATTCGAACATTCAAATTAATTGAATTATTAAAAATAACTATACATTTTAATGTTTTAGTATTTTATATATAAAAAAAATATTTTAATAATAGTGAGTGGGGAAGCAAGGAGTAAAAAAAATTCTCACTAGTTCTTGGGTTTTATACCCTCACAATTTCTGTTGGGAAATTTGTGATTTTGTTTTTTTTTTTTTGTTTTTGGGTTTCAATTCTAATAATAATATTGTAATATAATATTGATATGGAATAAACATTTTTATTAAAACAGAAAATTAAATTTATTGTATCTTGTGTATCAGATATAAAGAATATTAGAATCCCAATTTTCGTTCAGAAATGAATTGTCAATTTTGGGATAATGTCGTCGCAAGAGTCTCCGGAACACGAGGTGTGTATTTTCGCCACGACAGCTGTTTAATTATGTGTTGCATACTATGAGGTTAAGTACCTTTCCAGGAGTAACCTTATCCTGTCTATTGCAAAATTAATTTCCTTTGCACAACATGTCAGAATAATTTAAAACATATATATCAGTCTCCACAAGCCGAATTCCTTTCAATTGCGGATAACATTTGCAATTGTTATTATTAATGACATTCATGCAAAGTTTAATTGGCAAACATTAATATTGAATTAAGCCCAATGTATCTATTCAAGGAGCTCATTCATAACTAAGATTTTGTCGTTCATGCAAAGTTGTGCACTGTCTCGTCTGTCTTCCTCCCATCTCAATTAACTCGCATGCATGTGCCTTGTTCCCCGCTCAGAACTCTTCGAGGACAATGAATTTAATATTCATATGCGTTATGCGGGAGAAAAGACAGCATTAAGTCCTTAAGATATTTACTCACTCAATTACAACGTTGAGTGTGTGTAAACAGTCTTGCTCCTAGGTAATATGTCATCAGAATTATGTCACATGCCGTTGTTCTTTCAAATATTTTTAGCTTTCGGTGGCTTGCACCTCATTTCGTGCTATACATATATAGTACTAGCGCGCAACCCTTACCAAAAAATACCATCGAAGAAGGGAATTATATATCCTGTCGCTGAGAGAAGAGGGCGCCGACAGTCCCACGCGATTGATGGTAGCAGCTCCAGTTTGACAGGTAATCTCGCATATATTATGCTGTAGTCAGCTTCTACACCATACCCTAACGACTTTATCATTCATTAACCACATGAGCTTTTCTAATTCACCCCCGCCCTTGATAACAATAAAATTCCATATTAATACTTTCGAGCTCGTAATTCCATTCCAAATCCGGGTGCGCTGATACATGCTCGCTTACTATGCTCCTTTAATTGAACAATTTGCTTATGGTAAAAGGCAAGTGCGTGTGACTGACATCCTTGAAGAGTTACACCTTCAAATCAGGGCGCTACTCGTACTCGTACTGGGTGAGGGAGGGGAGCATACCAAACCGCAGACAAGTCATCAGAGGCAGAGAGCGACTGCGTTTGACAACTTCCATATTGAAAGTTCTAGCTGTCGACGTCTTTTGCCGTACATGTTTTTTTTTTTTTTTTTTTGCCAGTATCAAAGTATAAAAGGCTAATTAAAAACAAACATGGATGTATCCTTTTATGAAAACTCCTAACCACTTCTAAAGTATGTAATGAATTTTATTAAAATAAGGTATACAGGTGTAGATGTATACATCGCTTAATCAACTTCAAGACGCAAGCCCGCACACATCCCCTACGATATACGTAGGTTATGTTTTCACAAGGAGCCACTGAGAAGGGTTGTGCAGTGGATTACAATTGGGATATCCTTTTGAAATTATAACTGACGGAGGCTCTGATCCTTAACTAATTAAGCAAGGCATCAGTTGGGTCTGTTGTTTGAAGGCATTTCACTGGAAAACAAATTTTCTTTGGTATATCAACATAAGAAATAAACAAATGAAGTTCACCATTTTGTTTAACGCGACTTTCATGTGTTTTTAAGTTACATCCGTTCCTCTTTCGAAAGAAAAGTTGAGTTTTACTTTGTTGAGAAGTTTCTATTGTTTTTCTTGTGCAAGATAAGTTATGCGGCTGCGAAGGGAAGCGGGCGTGCGTTTATCAAATCCGTATTTGGCTCAATTCTGATCTGATGTGTCCAATTTTGAAGAAAAAAGAAGTTATGACTTTATGAGGTAGCCAGCCGTTGACAGAGATACCTAGTGTCCTTAAAAATCGATCTGCTAAAGGCACCGATTGGTGAGAATTAACTCGTGGGATATATTGAAAAACAAGAAACTTGTTAGTCCAAAACAATTTTTACTTCAAAAGGACATCGGAAAACAGAGTTCAGCTGAATTTTGGTAACCACCTTAATCGCGAAAGCAGTAATCGGGATATTTAAAAGACCTGACTTAAGCCTAAAAGTCTAATGTTTGTCGATTCGACGACGTCGCTTTCGTAATCTTACTGTCTGTCTTCAACCCGGGGGTTCGTAGTCAGCCTGAACGTAATGGTTGTTGAGACTGGAGAGCCTGCCTAAATTTTGTGCTATTTTGGCCGTTTTTTTAGTAGAAGAAGGCGCAAATTGAAACAATTAAAATGTAACGCGTTGCCTATCAGAACACTACGTTCAAAAATACTAAATGTGCAGAATAGCACACCGACTTTTCACTATTCTGCAGCAGTCACGCTGGTCATACTAACAGGTGCCATATATTGAAAAAGGATTACTATTGGTTGGTGTAAAAAAGTTGACTTTACGGAAAATATAGATATAAGAATACAATTGTCAGAACCCAGCAAAATATAAGCAAATTAACAAGTTTAGTAACTTCTGGAGGAATAACGGGTACCTAGTATGTGTGAATTCATGTAGGGGGAAACATGACAGTTTTCATCCATAAAAATGTGCGCCATATTTTTCTTTATATTTTTCTGCGAGAATTAAAATTTTTTTCGGTTTCTAAGTTTCCCGAATCAAGTAGTATTATTTTCAAAGGGTCAAATTGTATTTATTTTCACACTTCTATAAATTAAATACACTGTCTCGTTGCTGGGCAAATTGAAATTCGAAAACGGAAAGGAAATGTTTTTAAAACGCTTATGGCTTCCTACGTGAGATTTTTGAAATGAATTAGCTATTATTGCTATTTGCGCAAATATTACCTTGCGATTAAAATAATTGTAATCTTTAGACCACCAATAAGGTTTGATTTGCAACAAAGCATTCAAATAAACTGTGTTCCATTTATTGAATAATTTGAAAGGGATCTTATTACGACACATACGCACTCATCAATCAATCATGAAGTATTCGAAATGAGAGGAAAGCGTATTATAAAAAGTACTGAACATTGTGCCCGAATTAATAATAGGGCATTACTAATTTGACAGATCAGCGGATATTTTGAAAAGACATCTGCTTGGAAAATTAAATTTTAATTTATATATTGTTTTTTTTTTTTTAGAACAAAATCCGCTTTGCGAAATAAACCATTGACAATCGATTTCAAATTCTGCCATGACAACAAATGTAATAAATTCTAAAAAAGTTGTCGCACTAGTAAATGTGGAGGTCTAATTGTTTATTGGTATACGGTTTCACTAATGCTTTACATTTTTACTAAAGCTGGCAGCCAATTAATTGTCGACAGTAGTGCATTAGATTATTAGCAATACCGGTTAATTTTAGACTTGAAAATATTGTGCTCACTTTAAAGACTGTATTTTAATAAAAACTGAAGTATTTATTTAGTAAAAATCGGGTTTTTCATTTCAAATGTTTCAGGAAAAAAAAGTAGAACTTTGTGTACCTATTGGACAAAGCTTTTAAAAAAAAAATTCTCGAATGATTAGCTTATTAGGGGTAGTCACTATAACCTTCGTCTTTTATGGTTAAACTGAATGTGTTTACTTTAAAATAACCAGATTGCCCAGCTATTTTAGAATTTAAGAAGCCCAAGATAACCCAATCAAAAAGCCGGTTTTTGCGACGTTTACCTGAGTTCTGATATGAAATTGAATTTGGCTGGGTAATATTGAATACGAATAAGAAGTCGAAAATGCTGTTCTGATGAACAATCAGTCCTGATTGCGAGGCGTCATCTACACCTTCATTTTTTTATTAATTTGTTTTCTTTTCTAAACATATTCCCAGAGCGAATAAATTGGCGATAGGCATGTGTAACAAAAAAAAAAAAAAAAAACCTTCAAAAGACAATGTGGCGGATATAGCTTTACACCGGTAATCTGGGTCTGTCACAAAATCTCCAACTTCCCGATGAGCGACAAAATCACGAATAGAGCAATTAAAAGTAAGACATTTTACCACTTTGGAAGTGTCTCTCGCGCAAACTATTCACTTTAGAAAAAAATGATATTAGAAACCTAAATATCATTTTGAAGACCTATCCGCAGATACCCCACACGTATGGGTTTGATGAAAAAAAAAATTTTGAGTTTCAGTTCTATGTATGGGGACCCCCAAAATTTACTGTTTTTTTTTTTTTATTTTTGTATAAAATCTTAATGCGGTTCACAGAATACATCTACTTACCAAGTTTCAACGGTTTAGCTCTTATAGTTTCGGAGAAAAGTGGCTGTGACATACGGACGGACAGACAGACAGACAGACAGACAGACAGACAGACATGACGAATCTAATAGGGTTCCGATTTTTGCCATTTGGCTACGGAACCCTAAAAACCAAGTAATTCGCATGTAGGTAGGTACTTTTTTTGGCGAAATCCAATGTGGCGGACCCAGCTTTACCCACGTTTGAAACACTCTTACAATTCTGCTTGAAATTTTCTGGATTAGTAGCTTATCCAAATCTAGGATTAAGTTTTAGAAAATCCGCTCACAAGGGTTTTTTTCTTTTTTATTGCTAAAACAATTTTCTTTTAGACCTTACACAACATTATTTGGCCTTTAAAATTTGAAATTAAAAACTACCTCGTTGAGATTTTTTGGAGAGTAGTAGATAGAGCCTCTTTTTTCAGTGTCTTATTAATCTGGCGACGTTTCTGCCAATCCCCTCTTACTCATTTGTTGAGGTTACAATTCTTGATTTGGGGTGCTTTTTCTGGCGATTCTTTTTTGTCTTATTGATATTCAATCTTTATAAAAATCATTATGGATTGACATTTGTTTGTTTTTTTGGACAGTATACTGAGTAACTTTTTAAAATCAGAACTCATTGGAACTTGAAGAAAATTGTTTGCTGTTTTTTTTTTTTCACAGTTCCAAAAAATTGTCTGTTTAAGAATTTAAATAGAGATAAATAGTGCTGGCATAAAACTATTTTCGGTGGACGACTAATTTTCAAAATTATGGATTAAATAGGGTTTTACATTCTCTGGATTTGACTTTACCGGCATAATATTTTTTAATAAAGGGTAAATTATACTTAAAACAACCATCAATTATTCCGCTGATGAAGCAGAAATTTTGCTATGAATTCGGAAGGATTCTACGAAGTACTTTTTAAAACACTGCAGAAAAGGATCAATCTGCTGCTCATTTGAGGGAATGTAAAAGTTTGAAAACGATATCGAAGTTGCAGTTCTAACAGAATTTTAACAAGAGCATATATTTTAATTAGCAATATTTTACATTAGGAAGCTACTTTTGCGTCACCCCATATATCTAATACCTTGTCAGTTTCCAAAAAGAAAGCAGTACGTCATGCGAACTCTGCATCAGACTTAAGTTTGATTTAAACGTTGATCGCGAATTCAAATTTCATATGCAAACTAAAAAGAAGCAGGACAGACTTACAAATCTGTTGGTAGTCTGCTTGCAGCTACTGTTAATCCCTTAAACAAGTTTAGAAAGACAGGCAAATTTTCAAAAACCAAAGGGACCTCAAAACCTTATTAACCAAATGACAAATGCAAAGACGTTAAGTCTCCCCACCAATCTTTGCAGTTACATATTTTCATAGCCATTTCATTTTTTCTCTCTTTCTGTTCCTCCCCATTGCCATGGCACAATCCTTAAAAAAATCACACAAAATATGTGCCACCAAAGTACTTGCGACAGGAACCATTTCGCCATGTCCTAAAGCTATTGCAAAAATTCATTTCACAATAGTCAAAGACTGGAGAAAAATTCCATAATAAAGTAAATTAATTGAAAAGGCGACAAAAAAAAAAAAAAAGAACAAAAGAAAAAAAACAAACGGAACCACATTCACACCTACCGCAATTCCGCAATGGCCGATTTAAATTCTTGGCTTACTATTATTTCACTTGGTAGCATGCAGTTTTATCTCAGGTTACGGAGCACATATTTTTTGCCAGCACAAACATCGCTACGCATTCCATCATAGTCCTCCCATGGCCCACTAAAATTTGCAAATTTTATTCGTTTTGCTTTTTAGTATTTCCCTGCTTTTAAGGATGGTATACGGCGCAGTGGCATTTCGGTGGCATTTAGTTAAAAGTCGCGGTTGTGCAAATGCGCGAGAACGTACGTGTGTATACACATCACTATTACAGCGTTCAAGCCAGAGGCAAAGCATTTCCGACGTCCTTTTTTTTTTCATGTATAGTATAACTCATCCTTCACGAAGGGAACTTTGAATTTATATTGAGGACATACCCGAAGGTTAAATAGAATTGGATGGGAAAAAGCAAGACTAGATTGTTGTGGGTTTATTCTTTTGGAGAAAGAGACTTTTCTCTGTGGCTACTGCGAAAAGTATTCGACAAAAATTATTTCGAACAAATTTACGATACAACTGTGTCCGCAGGAATAGCGCGGGCTGAGGATTTGACGTCTGGAGTGCTTACAATGTATTTCCTAAACAATGATTGTGTTAAGCCTTGCAATTTTCTGTGGGTTACCTTAAAGTTATTTTTAGGTGCTTACTCTGTAACTTTGATTTGGAACTCAAAGTAGCATGGACTGGTTGCAATTTGGATTAGGTTTCTATCAAATAGGGATGTTATGTGGAATTTGACTATTTAATATCGATTCAGGACCACAAGCTTTGAGTTATAGTACAAATTTAAGAATTAATCAGGTCGCAGTTGAGGTGTTTGACTCTCCCTGAACAAGTTTGCTATCATTCCGCGTAGCAACACTTGTACCTTTTTTTTTTTTTTTGCTGAATTACTGAGAGGCTGAATTAATTGAAAATCTGCAGCTCATCTAAAAGGCTGCTATGGACTTTACATAATATGCGATATCAAAAATAAGCTAAGTAGTCCGCAGAGGTTCAGTTGTGCAACACTAGGTGAAGTATAGCAGATGTTGAACATACTAACTTGTTAGCTGACAGCTGGTGCACAGCTTATTTTGTAACATTTTGTAATCTCTGTTCAACGACATGCAGAACTATATCTCACAAATAGTACTATGCTACAATATTCTGGACGTAAACAACGAGGAGTGACCTTATTACAGTAAGCTAAGCTATGGTAAAGCAGGTGAAGCGTGAAAAAAGCAAATGAACACTGGTTCATTGAAGGCTCGATTTCAGGACCCAACTTATGGAATGTATGATGAAATTCCAGTCTTTTCATTTTCTGCTGATGAAAGACCGCAAGAACTTAGCCCATCAGCAATAGAAAGAAACAAAGTGAAGGTGGACTGCGCGACTGATTTAATAGATATAAATAGTGGAATTTACGGCTCGGTAATTCATGGAGGCGAGCAACTACCGAACCTGATTCCCAATCGTACTTCAACTATCAACAGTAAAAAATTAAGAAAAAAAAAATGAATCGATTCGAGGCAACTCTGAATACAGGTCCTTCGGATGCACCAGATGGCGTGCAAAGAGACAAAACCTAGAAACAGACGAAGTCCAAATAACACCCGACGGTGTCGCTCGAGCGAGGAAAATCGGGAACCGACCTCCAAGCAATGTTACCTTCGGAACGCTTTATAGTCATTCTGACTCCTTTTTGAGCGCCTGAACTCCGGACTCATCTTTTGGGAAATCAGTGAATTCAGATTCCTTTAAAAAATGTAGGACGTTTTGGCAATAATTCGCAATTGCTATTTAGTTGATGTGAACAGTTTATTTCTTTAAAAAAGAAACAAACATCTTAAAATCGGAATTTGACTTCTTTCTTCATCCAGGACTCTTTCTTTGGACTCTTTCTGAAAAATTTCAGAGGTAGCAGTGGCTCCAAGTAAAGAACACAGAACAGCGCATAATCATTTGCCATGATGATCTTCCATAAAGGCTATAGAAAGTTGGTAGTAATGCAAGAAGTACCTATTGCCTTGGGTTGAAGGAGAGGGTTTGACCGACGGGAGTTTTGGGTAAGAACTACCCCACAACGATGTACATCCATCTACAACATCACAACTTCATTTAGTCTAAATAGGATTACACTGAGTGGTATACCTACTCGTATAGAGTCTAACGATATCTGGCAAAATACAGCTGGGCAAAATTGCACCAGAACATTTTTCCCCAAATTCTCCTCCAGAAAATCACTCGTCTTGATTAATCTGGATAAAAACAACCTGAGAATACTGACAGGAATAATCAGTGGCCACGGTCGCGTGAAAAAACATCTTCACCGCATTGGCGTCTCACCGGATCCCATCTGGAGACTTTGTTTCGAGAGTGACGAATCCTCTCTTCACATAATCACAGAATGTCCGGCCCTTTGTCGTCTCAGGAAAAACATCCTATAGGTGATGAAATCGTTAATTCAGCATCTCTTGCGAATATACACCCAAAGATCCTTGTCTTTCTGACGGTCTCTGGAGTGAAGATATGGCTCTAAGAATTTTACAGGGACGGCACAATAGGCTCCTCTAAGAAGCCGCTGTGCCAGAGCTCATTGAAAGCTCTCCCGCCCTACAATCTAATCTAATCTAATACCTACTCTTTCTCTTAGCCCAAAAGCCGCAAGTCAAACCTGAAGTCCGAAGCTTGTTCCAACAGTCATTTCTATTAATTACGGCCAAGCTTCGAATAAACGACAAAAAAAAAAACCGGATACATTTAGCTATGGGGTCTTGCACAAACTAATTGGATTTTGAAATTACTTCCGTCGAATTTTTAAATGATACGACTGTAACATGAGTCAAAGGCATATATAAACGAGTACACCACCCATTGGTCAACATGGATCGCAATCAAAAAATTTCATTAGCCTTTTGGATTTCCGATGAATTGGCTATCTGGCAGCTATCTCTATACTCTATGTACAACCAACTGGGTGAACGTTTCCTAAAATCATTTAGAATTGTCGAAAACCCCGACAGACTTTTGGCTGAATTTTCATTAAAATTTGCTCTAAGGAATACCGTTGTAATAGTTCCTGCAAATTCCTTGCACCCAACTTCATAACTTGGTTGCAAACTTTTCACTTGCAAACAAATTTAATGGAAACGTTTGTCCATTCCAAAGGGCGATGGGTCCTCCTCCTCACCCACGCCGCTGAGTGAGCATGACATTTTATCTGTTTTTGAATAATTTTAGTGAAATTTTCCACTACCTACAACCAGACAAGTTTCTCAATGGAAATAACTTCCTTCATCGCACAGGACTATGCACAATAAACATTGACATGGGCTAAAGGTATATAAACTTTAGCATAACTCATCGCCCTTCTTGAAGCCAAACCCTCTATGACCAATAGAATCTCACTTTAAGTTATTTCTTAGTGCAGCTCTCGAAAGTTTGCACACTCCTTCACATAAGTTGGGCAGTGTCCCTGGGGTTAAATGGCAATACTTGATCCTTTTTACACTTAACTCTGGAAACTTAAACAATAACAACTGTGAGTGTCGTTTGTAATTATTTTAAAGCTACATATAATATGAGTGGAGGAGATTTTCGGGGTATAACGAGTTGACACATGTTGGCCAAGAGGGTGATGGTTGCACTCACGGTTGTGTTCTACGATTGTCATCATGCTAACCGCAAATCTCAGTTAAATGGAAAAGTAAATGTTTCTGACACAAGTTTTGCGTTTTGTTATGACGTGCAGGCAGGGGTGACTAAGCTGAAATGAAACACACAAACATTGATAAAAATACGACTTTCCATATACGAGTCGTATAATTGTGTTTCATTTTATTTTTTATGATGGCAGATCAGCAGTGCAAAGATTTGGTGAAACTTTTCGATTGCAATAAAAAGTTATAAATGTCACATAAAAGTGAGCCCACAAAAACACTTCAGACATCGTATGGGAACTTCGCACTTTGGCTGTGTCACTGGCAACAACAAAACGCAAAGAGACATTTTGGCCATCTGGTTTAATTGGATACTAGTTCGAGATGAGCCAATGAAACTAGTCAACTGAAAAAGTAAACTAAACGAGAATAAACGGGAAGCCATTTTGCTGTGGGCGGTCATAGCACGTGCTGTTAATCACAAGGATGCACGCAGTAAAATGGCTGCAACATAATTTTCACAGTCGGTCCCTCAGATATTTTCTCTTACTGTACCCACGGTCAGAATTACCTCTGAAAATTTTCAGAAAGAGTCCAAAAATGAGTTCTGGATGAAAAAAGGAGTCCCATTACGATTTCAATATTTTCTTTCCTTTTTTAAATAAACAAACTCTTCAATTCAAATTCAGGTAAAACCAAATTCTTTCGAATACAACTGAAAAGATGAGTCCGGAGTCCAGGCACTCAAAAAGGAGTCAAAATGACTCTAAAGCGTCCCGGAAGGTAACACTGCCCACGGTTGCTATTATTAAAGTTTATCGCTGGAAACTTTTGGAACAATATCGTTTTTTTTTTATTTTTGTAAAGGTAGGTTAAGTTAGATTAGGTGGTTAGTTACCAACATGCGAAATTTTTAGAGCATTAAAGTTTTTGAAAGCATAAAATTGTAGATCCCTTCCATTCGTTCCAAAAATGAAAAACTCACACAAAACGAATGGCTGTGAGAAGCTAGGCCTAGGGTCCCTCCGGACCTGTTGCGCCAACTATTTACTTATTTTTGAAGCTTTTGAAGAACCATGCCTCCATGCAAAACAACTGAGTTGTTGTAGATGTCGGACAGTGGCAGAAAAGGCATTTAACAAAAAATTGAATTCCTCACCATCGCTGCAGCTTCCGCAGAAATTGTACCGAAGCCCGGTCTAAGAGTCTTTTTTTCCGATGAGAGAATACCCAGTTACAACCCTGACGAGAATTTGGATTAGGTTTTTATCTATATTTGACTATTTAGTATCGATTCAGGGCAAAAATCTTCGGCTTATAGTACAGATTTAAGAATTAATCAGGTTGCAGTTGAAGTTTTTGACTTTCCCTGAAAAAGTTCTGTACCTTTCCTCGCAGCAACACGGGGAGCTGTTTTTTGTTACTGTTGAAAAGCACTGCGGTAACCTATCTGCCTGTCTGTATGACTGTTTCGACTCGCAGTTTACAGCTTATGTTCCCATATCTCCTCTGTCGTTAAGCCAACTGCGTAGCTGGGTATAGCTTTAATGAGAATATTGAGGACGAAAAAAAAAAAAACAAATCACATCTAGGGATGCCAACCGGGATCAAAGTTTTTATGCCTAAGCCCGGAAAAAGTCTTTTTCAAAAAAAATATGCCTTTTTGGCAGAAAAGATAAAAATTGCCTATTTTACAAGGGAGCTGCAACTACTACGTACAAGGTGATTCAAATTTGTTAAAGGAATGTTGCTCGATCGAAAGGTTAATTCTACCTTTTTTTTATCTCTTTTAGCCAAGGTTTGGGTTTGTGGAGTAGGTCGGATAGAGAACTGGAAAATAATAATGACAGTTGTAAATGAAAATTAGTGTTGTGATTTTGATCAAAGATTGTTCCAGATTTACCAAATTCAAGAAGTATTTGTAGATATGAATTGATTGTAAAAAAAAACAAAATTCACAAAAAAATATTCTTCTTTTCCAAAAATTATTTCTCAAAGCCTCAAGCATCGGAATTATGACCAAAATTCATTATTATGCATCACTGCGCCATCTTTCAGGTAAAACGATTTTTAATTGTTTCTCAAAGTGGCGCCTTTGGTTTTCCAATTTAGTGAGTGTCATAAGTCCGCAAGTGGGAATTGGGCTACCAGTTTGTGTTCCCTACTAGTCAAATGGCACATTTAGCTAATATCCTCTAAGTGTACAGCACGATGAGTTGCAAGAATTTCTATTTCTATTGCATCTATCTGATAAACTTCCCTTCAGGGAAATTTTTACTGAATTTGACGCCGCTTAGACGGAGGGGACAACTCACCTCCCTTGTCAGTCAAAAGGAGCCAATCAATAGAGCCAAGACTTATCTCCACCTTGCCAAAATGAATTGAGGATATCAATATCCGAGCTTAAATCAAACAAGACTGCTGGACCGGACAGTTTAACTGTTGCCGATTTTTTTTAAATAATGGTGTTGTTTATTTTTGTTGTGATTTGAAAGTGTTTTCCTCAAAGTGTGACCTTTAGTTACTTGCAGAGATGACAGAGTAGTTTACGTGAGGTAATCTACTCAATTAGCTACGCGTAGTAAAGTGAGTAAACTACACGCCTGATTTGTTTCATTTACCTACTTCCTGCATTTGTTACAAATGTTCTATGTACTTAGAAGAAGTTTAATTTCAATAGAAAATAAAGCAGAAATAAAAGAAAAAGAATTAAAGCGGGACAGATTTGGAATTTTTCAGTTTGTCAGTTTGACGATTGGATCTGACAACGTTAACTACATTTTGACAGTTATCGCTATGTTTGCTACATTTGGATCCGTTAACCACCTACGTAGCAGACGTAACAAATGTAGTAATTCAAAAAAGGCATTTCCGCCACCTCTGGTTACATGACAATTTTAGCGCGGCGTAGATTTTTGTCAGAAGTTGTGAAAATAATAAAACATAGCGAACAACACCTTAATTCTCGGACTCCACGCCAAATATTTACAGAAATATTGAAAATTATTTGTTTGTACTAAAACTTTTATATTTGTCAAAAACTCCTTGCATTCCGGTATTCGGAAGATTGAGAAACAAATTAAAGGGTGGGCCATCTAGTGGTTTATTTTTAAACCATAGGTTATTTTGACACCTACAGATGTTTTCCGCTCGAATTCTTAACAGAAAGTCAGTATCATGCCTCCCCGGAACAAAATGAGTGGCTTTCAGCTTGAAAAACGTTGGGAAATTTTGAAAGCTTATTGCCAAAGTGAGTGCTGTGAGAGCGCTGTTTTTGAAAGTTTTTTTTTTTTCGAAATGAAACAAAAAGATCGTAAGACTGGTATGCTAGTGAACAACACTCATGGTCCCCGTCATCGTTTACGGTGCGCAAAGACGAGAATGTGGCTGCTGTAGTTGAGAAAGTAGCGGATTGTGGAGTGGTGGCATTATTTGACCATTTTTCTTCGACAATGAGGCTGGGAACAACGTTTCGGTCAACAGTGGGCTTTACAGAACCATGTTAACCGACTTTTTACTGAAATTGAAGACATGGATTAGGACACGATAACCTCTGGTTCATGCAGGCTGACGCTCCATGCCACTCAGCACATGCCAGAATCGATCTTTTGTGCACCAACTTCCCAAATCATGTTATCAGCCATCTTGGCGATGTCAATTGGCCGCCTCGGAGCTACGATTATACCCCTGGACTTTTTTTTGTTAACCGTGAACAGTGAAGGGCCGCTGTTATACCAACCATCTGGAAACGATTCAAGCACTTAAAGCCAATATGATCCAAGCAATCCGTGAGCTACAACCCGAAACCATCAACAAGGTTTTAGAAAATTGGACTGACAGAATGCGCTACTGCGAAGCCAGCCGAGGCAGCCACTTGAACGACGTTGTGTTCCACAATTAACCGGAATGTTTTTTCTTACTAATAAAGCCATAGTATACATCGAAAAAATTCAATTTTGTTTATTTTATTGCATTTTTAAAAATAAACTTGTATTTGGCCCATTTGGCCCACCCTGTACTTACCCAAGACATGGCAAGTGAAGAGATATATAGAGCATTAGTAAACTCAAAAACAGAAAAACGCCATTTACCCATAACATACTCCATCATCCTTCAGACTTCATCTAAGCTTTATGGGACCTTTTTGAATGTTCTATACCAGCAGGAAAGAATAGAAAAACAGATAATAGACTGCCCCATATTTGGATTTAGAAATCTCAATTGGAAAAAGGACTTAGTAAGTGAAATATGCAAAAGTCGTTTATAAGTTGGAAATAAGTGGCCAACTCACTTCTGATACCGACTGCATGATGTTGATGAAAGACTTTCAATGGTTGATGTTATGTCTACTAAAAAAATACAGATGGCGCCACAGGTTCATAAAGGACAAAAGACCACCAGCTTCCTACAACCTTTCGCTTGTATAATTATTGCTTGCCGCACAGTTTTACTGTAATATTACCTGACATAAGTCAGAGCTGGGATTGTCGAAAAAAAACTCACGATGGAATTTATTTCCGTACACACTTTCGAAGAGTTTCAACCTCAGTAGTCAAGCACGCAACTGAATCTCTGCCACTTCCTTTCTCAATCTAATGGTTCTTCACGGGAAGGAAAACTAATTTGCGCCTGCAAAAGGTACCCATTGTTATAAACGGACAAAAAATATATGCATCGTCTATGTTAGTGCTGCTTGAAGGATTTCCAAATTGAATTTCTGAATACCTACACAAAAACAAACTCGCTAAAAGAAGTGTGTATTTTCGCCAAGTACCTACTGGATTTATTTCCGTACACGGCACTTTTCTCTGGTCTTACTCTAATTTTCATCACATCGCACATTTACTGATCCATGCAATCCCATTGAAAATGCACCACCACGCGACGTCCCTATTTTCGTATTAAACCCCACAAAGTGTAGACCAATACAGATATACGTAGCCTGCGAATTGCCATAGTGGCATGCATATTTTAATTGCCTAGAAGTGGAAATTATTTTCATTCAACGAAACCATAAGAAATCCCCAATCCCCAATCCCCATAACCTGAGTGGGTGAGCGTGGGCGCTTCCAAAATAAATAGTTTTCACAACGCAGAGCCAGCTTATTCCCAATTGCATGCTCGTACGTAGATTATATGGGGATGTGTGTTCAACATACAATCCAAATGAATCTTGGTCGAATTTTGATTTCCAGCTAAAGGATCATCATGATTTTGAACAAACAAACACATAACACAACCGCCCCAGAGACGCAGACGCACCCTTGGAGAGTTGTATACTCCGCGTTGAGAAGCTCGTCTAACTCGCATGGGTAAAATTTAATAACGACGCGCAATACTACTCAACCAATTTCACTATATGGCTGATTAAATTGTGTGCCAAGAGAGCTGTGTCTATGGGGGTCTCTGGGTGGGTGTGCAATCAGTAGGGTCTTAATGCTTTTGATGACTATGCTTGGATGTGTTGGCACCTAGTGATGGGACTAAAACTATGTTAACCCTCTACAGCTGGTGAACATCTAATTTCACTCCTCAGCAACAGGACATATTACACACACTCGGCCATTCGGTATACATACATGTCGACAAAACGGAGTAGAAGGTAGACTGGAAAACATGAAATCCTGTATGTGAATTGACTTACAATGAAAAGTAATTAAAAATTCCTAAAAGGACCACATCACGTCGTGCAAATTAGGGTTGTTGTTACGGTGAGTTGGACAAGGATGACTGTGAGGTTTTGGGTCTGGAGAGCATAAAATAAAAAGGGTACGCCAACTCCTCTCGCAAATAGAGCTCTTGGTTGTGGAGGATGCCTAATGGCGAGAAGATTTTTGTATCCAAGCTGGCATCTGTTGTGATGTCAAGGTGATATGCCTAAAGGTGCGGTCGTACGGTCTTTAGTGGCGTCGGAAAAATAGTTTCTGGTAACAGATTGTTCTCCGTATCCGTAAGCGTTAACCTCATTAGCTGCGAATACGCAATGGGAATATTTTATGACTCGACTAAAATGGTACGGAATAGAGTTTCGTACATTATTTTACGGCATGAATTGCAAAGTGTGTTTTATATATGAATTGGTGGATTTATATGGTGGAACTGGACACAGTTGGCTCGAGGACAAAAATCATCGGCTCACTTTGTGCCGTACAAAGTTATTAAAGCTATATACAGTCGACATGGGAATCAACTGTTGTCGTACTGCTCGTTTTTGAGAGTGACAGATTTCCGGTAGTAGCTTCCGAGGACGTCCTTGATTAATGTCAGCGTTTGTGGCTTAGTGGTTAGTGTGGACTACTAAGCGAGGGGTCGAGGTTCGAATCCCGCAAAAAGCCAAATTCCAACTAAGGGTTTTTTTTCACTGCGCCAACTCTCGTGAACGTCTGACAAACATCCGAGAGTATAACGTCTTAAAAGAGCTTTTCAATTCGCATCGGCATAAAATTGTAGATCCCTTCCATTCGTTCCAAAAAATGAAAAACTCACACAAAACGAATGGTTGTGAGAAGCTAGGCCTAGGGTCCCTCCGGACCTGTTGCGCCAAATATTTATTTATTTTTGTGTTATATTGGTTACATGGAAATAGGTGACCATCTTAAAACCGATCTATAGCAAGCTGCACAAAGTATGTTCAATATTCCTGTAAACATTGAGTTCAGATTACTCGCGTGTGTCTAACAAAGCGCAACGATACAGATGTAGAAGCGAGACATTGGCTGCGCACACATTTCTACACATTTATCGGTGTATGTGCGACTGATCTACCCTTTGGTCCTCTTATCATTGGCATTGAATGAACTACAGCTCAAGGATACAGACATTTCCTTTGAATTAAATAGTGAAATGAATACAGGACGTGTTCTGTCCACGGCTGGACCGATTTTCATTAAATATATTTTATTAACTAATTGACAATCGGAGACTATACCTACACAATTTGAGAAAAATATGCGCAGCCTCCGACTCCCAATTAGTTGTACTTGAAAGTGTCGTGTTTTAAAATTTTTAAATCCTTTTTACTCAGTCGAGTTTTTTGGTTTTTAAATTAACTTTTTCTATTTTGTTTTATTTTTTTAATTTATATTTTTGTATTTATTTGTTCAGCCTATAAAACTCCGGGAAATAATACCAATTAAATGGCATCTCACTCTTCAAAATCGGTAAAGTCGTTTGGGCTATAAACTTTGGGCCGATAACTGAATATAAGTTATTGTTCGGGAAGTAAGGGAAGTACTTGGTTTTTAATGTTTTATCGGAATCTAAACAACAAAACGCCTTATTTGGTTTTCTTACTTTGTTTTTCTTTTCTCAGTGTGGGCGAGCGTATTTAAATGTGTGTATTTAAATTTCAGGAAAACACAGAAAAACAGTTTTGTTTGTCTAAGTCGTTTTGTTCCATCCGGTGTGGAAGCAGCCTAAAGTCGGGTTTTCGAGATTCGAGCACTTTTTAAAATTGGCGTTTTCGGTGATTCGAATTGAAAATTAAGGACGCAATAAATTTTAAAACATCAATTTTACTCTAAGTTTGCATTTTGGTCTTAATCGTTTTGCCGTTTTCAGGTAACGACCCCGAACTGTAAGCACCCAAACTTCAAATCCGAAGTTAGAACGAAATCTGGGCAGCCGGTTAGGCTGTAGGCCTCGGGACAGACGGACATACAGACATACGGACGGAATTTCGAGAACCACCTTTTGAGTTTCTCTATAATCGTAATGTCAAAATTGATCTACAACGGGCCTTACTAATAATCATTTTTAACCTTCACACTTAATATTTCGTAGTTCACAATATGAAATTTTGTATGGAAAATATCGCCACTGTGAGTTAAAAAAATTTAGCCAGGACACTAAAAATGATTATTAGCTTCGCGGAATAATTTGTATCTTACTACGTAATCGAGAAAGTTAGAAATCACAAGGCGGTGTGCGACAAAAGGTTGTATTTTAATATTCTAAGATCGACCAAACAATGTCTACGGCGAATTGGGGCGAATGAACTGTCCATCGAAAGCATCTCAACCAGGTAGAATTCTGGATCATAAGCTCATGATCCTGAACAACAATAATTACCAACTTCTAGCGCCATACGAAATAAAACCCCAGGCGGGTGAGATGCTATTCAGCGCACAAATCGAGTTCATCGGAAACTACCAAAAGATACTTCTATTGAAGCACATTGACATATAGGTACTTGTCTATTAAGTGAGAGCAGTAAGGACCGTCATCCTTTTCATTTTTAAATGTTGCGTCTCTGTGTTGCAAGGATCAGGGCTGTTGAATGCTACATAACTATCTTTGGATCTTTCGCGATCGACTGAAAGAAGAAAGATGTCGGCCTGGAGCCAACCATCTAGTCCTAAGCTCCGACTTAGTATAGCACATCTTATGATAATATTAGATACATGTGTCATTTTTCGTGGACAGTTTGGACATATCGATGTCATAATGACGTAAGCACTTGTCCTAAAAGTGTCACTACGTTTGATCGCCTTTCAAGCTATCACATCGTACAAGTGACAATAGAAAGAGCGAGTTTTTGTGATGTCCGCATGTCAAAATTTGCAACGAAACATGATACGTGCGTGATCTTAGCTTTAGAATTCAGAGTATGGTGAAAAAGAGAAGGAGCTCCTGTAGCCAAACCCTTGAAACGCCTCTTTTTAAAATGCACGTCAAACTTCGTTTATGATCCGCTGGAGTAACAATTCGCATTTTACGCGTGCGACATAAAACTTTGATCGTCGGCCCTTTCAACTGACCTTACCTACGTCGAGATTTTGTGTCCACCCCACGTACCGAGAACATTTGGCAAGCTGCACCACCGACATTCGAGCACTTTTTCCCCCAATTAAACCCTTTCCTACTTGCTTTTTAATAGCAGAGTCGAGAGTAATAAAGTACTTCACATCCCAGTTGCATATATGCCGTCGAAAGGAACAAGTATGTGCTTATTTCTTGCATCACAACTCCAAATGCGCACATATTACGTGGCCTATATACGGTCGAAAGTGCACATGAAGAGTTCATTGAGCAACATAGTGCCTTTGATCGTGTGGGGCATGTGCGGCTTACATACACTGGCCTCTGCAGGCGTCGCTCGCATGCTCCGGCTGCGCCCGCACCACCCACCATCGGCCACCGCCTCTCTCTGACAGTGTGTTTATGATGTACACCGTAAACGTTGATGTTGTAGTTGTCGTATTTGAAAATGCCTCCTCGTTCTCCCCGGGACATACCTACATAACAAACACATGGGGCAGATAGTTTATGCATTACGGAATAACTTTATTGACTCACACATAATGTATGCATCCCTTCTGTGTCATCTATACGTTCGGTCGTATAGGTAGTTATAGTCACATGGATAGGCTAGGAATGATGGAAAATTACAAACTACGTAGAGCTCGTGCTCGATTTTCGGGGGCAAGCCAGAGGGTAAGAGCAGGCCAACCTCTTGAACTTTTCGGATGCATTGCCCTGGCTTACATCCTGCATTTTGAGGATATCATTCTGTTCGTCGTTGGTTTGGTGAGGGTTACACAATTTTTTTTTTTTTTTTTTTTTGCTTCTTCTTATGCTCTCTAAGGGCGAAATGCAAAGGAGCAAGAGGATGCGAATGTCTAACTAATGCATGATGGCTTTCTGTGACCATGGAATCGCCTGTTTATGGGCAGGTTTTGGATGGTTACTTGGCATGGAATGGAGTAAGCTGCTGGAACGTATAGGTTAGGTAAGATTTATTGGGATTTCTGTGTATAACTTAGGTGTGGTGTACCAACTACCAACTCATAGCCGACATTTTCGGCGTCACACCAACGTCATCAGAGATGACATCTATGTACATAGAAAACGTGGGTGTGGCGCTCCGGATAAAGACGACAAATTGTATTATTTTGATGTTGGTTTACGGTTTAGTGAGAGTAGGGGTTTTTTCTCAATGGATTACTAGACGATTATGGGCCTTTTTGGTGCGGGTTTCATAAGTGGGAGATAGTAAGTTTTGCAGCCCGAATAGATTAGTTTTTGCTGGGAGTGTGCGACTTGAATTAAATGTTATGTCAGAATTTGTAACAAGTGCGGTTTGGTTTAGAAACGTAAGCACATTTCGTCAACTTAAACAGTGAAAGCAGTCGACTTCCAGAATGACCTCGAAGGGCTATAGTATTTCTGTTGCAAGGTATTTTCAAATTTTCAGACAATGCTTACAATTTGTATAGCAGTATTTTCAGCCGAAATTGTCTTTCATTTCTCTGCAGGAACCCTTGGTGAAAATCAAGACAAAATTTAAACGTCCAAATTGTGTCTTTGGGCCTTCAAAAAATATAAACAAATTGTTGACTTTACAAAGGATCCATGATAACGCGTGAACAATATCATGAAGCCTTTATGATGTCGGTGTGCTATAAGTATCTTCGATCTTCGGGACATGGACGAGGTCCAAATAGGGCTATGTTAATACTACTATATTTAATTTAAATAAAGTGTATAATGTCTGGCGTCTGGGGGCGTCTAACTGGGCATTAGATAGGCCCAAAACTAGTCCTTCTGACGATGGAAAGGGAAATCCAAACGTATCCCCCTTTTATCTTCCTGAACAGTTTTCCTAAGTCAAGATCTACTATAGGTATTAGACGAAAATAATACCGACAACCCGAGGAGCGAATGAAGTTGTTGTTTAGACCCGGTTCTTGACACTTTGCCAAGGATTCGAACATTGTCTATTGGGCATATTTGCATGTAAAACGTTAACAAAATCTGTCGTCGCACTTTCACGGCTAATGAATAAGATCGGAGGCCCGAAAACAGAATAAGAAACTTCTCTGTCTCAGGAGCTTCCTATTCAAAGCTCTGGAAATATTGTTCAGAACTTGGTTAAGTTATTCATCGCTCATATCAAACAAAGTTCCCCATTGATATGCACACTAAGGAGATGGAAAAATGGTAAATCAAGTGAGACCGAAACAGCCGAATAGACGTTAAAAGAAATCGCAGTTTCGTGCGGATTGGATGAACTCCTATCGCGAATAAAAATTCTTGCTGGCTGAGTTATTGACGGGTCAAAAAAGATATAATCCTTACGAGGACACAGAATTCTGTTCACGTCACTATACGAATCCCAGACATTCGCGCTACGAGCCCAATTTGGAGACTTCTCCACCCCCGATAGTCCCACAAATGATGGAAACTTGTAAATAACGTGAGGGTATGAATACGCAGCTTCAGGTATTTAGAGGATTGGCTCTCGAAATGCCTAAAGCTGCCATAAGGTGTTTTGTATTAGTATTAGAGTTTGCAAAGTATTCATTCCGACCTCCGGAAAGTAATCCGGCTGTTCGGTGGGAAACACATAAAAGGCGGGGCCGTAAAGGTACGATTACACGGCCATTTTTTCGAGTCATTTAAATGACGCTGTGACGTCAGGAAAAAATGTCGCATTAGAAAGACATTTAAGCTACGATTCGTCATTTGTCATTTGCGAAAAAATGGCGATCACACGAAATGACTATCATCGTCATTTTTGTCCCAAAATCAAATGACGGACACTCCGCGTCATTTAGAATTTTCTGTTGGGATGCCATTAAATGTCGATCGACAAAAATGGCGATCACACGGTAATGACATGCCTCATCAAAATGACAAATGTCACCTTTCCTATTATTTCAATTTCGCGTCATTTATCTGCTTTGCGATCAGACGGCAATGACCAATGACAAAAATATAGCTACTGCCATTTGGTGTTTTTTTCTCTCGGCGAAGACGCGTACGTGTGCTACGACTTTATAAAATAAAATAGCGGTGAAAAAAAAAATTTTTAATAAATACGAAATGTCGAAAAGGAATTTTGCGATGATGGTGGAAATTGCGGAGACGGCGTATTTGGCAGCGTCTATACTGGAAAGCAGTGACGACGATCTTGATTACGAGCCAACGCAACGTGCATCATTCCGGAAGTTCTCGACGCTATTTACAAGGTTCTTGTCGCTGAGTTTATTAAGGTGTGTGCTGTGTGATAGTCGCACCGCCCAATTCCGGCAGCGTATTTAACAACTATAAAGGTAAATACGAATGGAACTGAGCTATCCCAAAGCACCCGTTGCTTTTGCACCGTCACAATCAAACGCGATTCCTCTTCATCGCTCCACGAATGCCCAATTTTCCTATCCCGAGTCAATCCTGCTTTCTGCGTTTTGACTTATTTTCTCGACTTAATTATATACCTTTTGTCCTATCCAAATTGTCGGCACCTGACCTCGACCGTTCCTTTTCCTTTTCTCTCAATAGGTACCGAACAACACAACCACGACAAAACAAATAAAAAACAGTTTATTAATTATTGAAGTGTTTATACGTCCTTTTGCAACGAGAAAAACACCAAATAAAAGCACAGATATCGTATTAAATGCTGCGTCATTTGTCATTTGCATAAAAAATGTCAGTCATTTTTTGGAGGCTGACATTTAAATGACGCATCCGCTACAAAGTTCTGTCATGTGTCCTAGGCGCCATTTAAGAGCGATCCCACGGCCATTTTTTTCCGCCATTTAAATGGCACAAAATTCATGCCATTTGGTCCGCCATTTTCCTAGTCATTTAAGTGACGCCGAAAATGTTGTCCCAAAAATGGCGATCACACGGAACGACATTTAAATGACTGCTTTGTGACGCGATTCTTACGTCAGAGCGCCATTTAAATGACACAAAAAAATGGCCGTGTAATCGTAGCTTAACTCCGTTTGAAACACTCATACGGATTGAAATCCATTCTGTTAAATATATGGTATGGTATGGTAGATATAAAAGATATAATTGAAAAGTCCCTTTCGGAATTTCGTTACATTCAATGTCTATATTTAAAAAAAAACTTCTTGAAATTGTTTCGTCGATTTTTTTTTTTCTTTTTTACTAAAATACCAACGATCCATCTCATTACAAACCTCTTCGGACAACATTTCCCCATAAACTTGCCAACAACCTAAATTGCAAAATGTCAATCAGGCTGCGCGTACAAGGTACGTACGGCCGTAGCTTGATATTCTCCTCACAAAATACCAAACAATCATCCCACCCCAAAAGTTACCTCCATTAAGTCTCCCCCATAAATCTTAATCCATCTCCTTGACGATATTGATTTGAGTCGAAAACTTTTCAGTCGAAAACTGTTAATATCACCTCGCACCCAAGCCGCTGCAAATGATTACAAAAAATGTCACACTAATGATAAAGTAATTTTACGCATGCATAATTAATTAATTTCCTGAATCTCATCTGACAAACTTTTCTTTGTTTTCTGTTTTCATTTTGCTTAATAGTTGTTTAGAATTGAAATACAAATTAAAAAAAAAAACCGATAAAAACCCAACAAGATGCAAATTTTACACCTCAACTTCCCAACGGAAGCAACCACTGAAGCTGCTCTATATGTAGGTGTACTGTATCACTGTATGTATCTCGCTCTGCTCTGTGTGTGCTACCTGACAAACTTGAGTTTATTTTTCTCTTCGTCGAGATTTTGACTTTTCCACTTTTGGAAACTCATTCGTTTGGTATATTATACTACTAGTACTCGTACATAGCAACGTCGTCGTCCTTGGTCGTGTCATCGTCATTGTTATTGCTGTATCATGGTAAGCTGTACGACCAAGATTTGATGAAGGTAGCGCCCTGCTACGGAAAATAAAACAAAAAGCCCTCACACCCCACGCATTTGATAGGATGGGTCTGGTTAACCGCGTCGCATCGCAACTCTACTTGCAAGTCATTCCGAAATGCCGCAGATGGGATTTTCGTGTTCGTTATGGCGGTGGTGATGTAAAATAATTCCCATCTACTTTTGAAACTATACGTTTCCGTATTTAAAATATGTTGCTCGCTTCCGCATCTTAGCCTGGGTCTAGGGATGTGGCAGGCGCGCCTCGTGTGCGCAAACGACATTGTAATAATTTTAAGTGTTCGTACGGGAGGGGTGACCCTCTGCTCACATATGGTGGGCTGATATGGGAAAAAGTTTCCTTTTCGCCTTTTCTCGAAATGGTTTTATGGCAAAATAGTTTTCGCTTAAATGGGATGACGGGTGTGTCACATTAAAGGTGGCTACGGATTTTCCCGTAGCCTGTATGCATGTCTCTTTATTAATAAAGTTGTTGAAGCCAAGGGATTTGGAGTGATTACAAATTAAAGTTTCTCAGGCAGTGTGGAATCTGTTTGTGGAAACAATAAGATACCTCTTGCTTGTGAGACGTCAAGTCGGTATATATAGTGAGAGTATAAGATATCTCATTACATTCATCTAAGTCTGAGGTAATCAGAATGCAAATAGGAGAGTGCACCAGTGCAGTCGGTTATCTGTCGAAATGTTCGCTTGGAAGTGGTGATTTAATTAGAATAATCTGTTTCCTGCGACCAAAGGCAGTTAGTGAGATTTGCTTTGAACTAGTTGCGGAAGATTTGTAGGGCAATGTACGAGTTAAGGATTAAAAGTAGGATTTTAGCAAAAAATTATCAACTCTGGATCTTAGGAGCTTTTGGAAAAGTCGATCAATGGGTACCTGTGTTTCAGATTGTCCATTCGAAGCGAATCAAACTGAAAATAAAACCGGCCAAGTGCGGGTGTCATTCGCGCACCGAAGGTTCCGTACTTCTTTAGAGTTGGAAATTGCGAGGTTTTATTTTGCAGATGAGGTAAACTACATGAAACATGAATGTAAGCGCAAGAGTAGAGAACACGCTCTAATGAACGAGAATCTTTATGTAGTGTTTGACTATTTCATTTGTAAATATCTTTTAAAATAGTAACTTTTCGGCAAAATATTCTTCGACGCATATATAGCTACGAGCATGATCTACAAAAAAGTCTATATTCGTTTTTTGGTAAATCAAGAAATAAACAGCTTCTTGTGGGGATGAAAATATTTTGTTCATCAAATTGCTAATTACTCTAAGAATAGTCGATGTATCGCTACCATTGGTATTTGTCGTTTAACTAGAGGTTATACCACCGGATGTAGTGTGAAAATGTCAGCCATCTACGTGAATTAGTTTCTGAGATGAACCTAGCTACAAAATTGGTCCAGTGGGTTCGTACAGACGGACAAAGGCGAAACAAATAAGGTTTCGTTTTAAAACCTTAAAAATATATTTTTTAATTTAAATAATTTCGAGCATCTAACCTTTGCGATCGATTACTGCTGCGTTTTAATTGATGATTGATTGAATGACACATAATACAGAAACTTTGTACTGAAACTTGAAAAACATTTAAACTACACGTTTACTAACCTGTCGATGGATTGATCATACTTATTTTAAAGTGATATCCATCCTCTTCATGGCAGTAAATAAGTGGACTGCAATGCATCGTATGAGCTATGGGTCTCATATAGTTCGCCCTGCACGAATTCGCGACGCAGGTGCTCAAAGTTGTTTTCGATAATCTCACCGGAATCACTGAAACTATGCTGACGATTAAAAAATCTAGCAATACAGCACTGAATGACGAAACACGAAAGACTTGGGGTCGAATCGCGTCCTCCGTGATCGAGCATTTCGTGACGGAATTTGTTTTTGTTTCACATGTAAAACCAACCTAATTCCGTGAACGGTTAGCTCGTTCACGGAAGTGGCGATTCGACCCTTGAATATATATCTTCATAGTAAAAACAAATTTCACAGATTATCAAATTGGGCAGAACTTTTGACAAATACGATCTCACTGTATATTACAGCAATTGGTAACCGCAAAAATGTATGGAAAATTATTTAGTACAAATTTTTCAATTTCCTTTTAAATTTTTGTATTTTTTTCGCCGTATGAACCTTCCTTAGGCGTTGACAAACACAACAAAGAAAAGATAGCTCAAATCGGACGATCCGAACATGCAGCACACGCTCATTAGCGCCTACGTTGTTTTTTTTTTTTTTTAATTTTTGTATGTGGACAAAATCAGGAAATCCTATTAAAGCGGCGAACGCAAATGAAAAGTGTACACTGCTGTCGATGAAAAAACAAAATTTTAGATTTACATATAAGTATCTACACTAGGTATATAAAAGATCATGTCAAAAACAACAAAACAACAACGCTTACCGGCAAGCGCGAATAAAGTGTGCACGTACGTTTGTGTTTAAACGATAAACAAATTACCTAACTAATATTACATCCGTTCAGAATGTGAGTTCGATGAAAAAAAAAAAAAAACTGTAACATAACGCACTGACAGCTGTATGCATGTATGCGCTGCAACGTGTATTTGCCGTGTGTATGACATCAGTATCAGCACACAGTAAAAATACAGCACACGCTCGAAGGCTTACGTTTTTTGTTTTTTATATGGACAAAATCAGATGTTGACATAATATCACGAACGCGTTGACCAATTTCGTTTCGTTTAGATAAACCAACTACACGACCATGCAAACAAACCCTAAAAATTTGATCGAGTTAAGTTTGACCGTTCGTGAGTTATAAAGTCACAACGCTTCTGCAACTCCCTTTTATATATATAGAGATTTGGATATATGTATGTACATAAATTATAACACTTATCAAGTACCATGGTTTTTAACCTTAGCATATAAAATTAATTACGTTGGTTTAATCGCAATCAGTCGTGAAATAAAATTACAACTTTGAAGAAGTCTGCTTAGTTTGATTTATTTATTGTTATTAGTCTTTTGGTTTGGTATTATTCGCCATATAAACGGTAACAGGGAATGCAGATTATGAAGCGGGAGAGCCTTTCAATTTGGGAGGGCGGTTTCTCAAAAATAACTACTGTGCCCAAAGGGAACGAAGAACCATACACTTAATAGACTACATGAGGATGCCAGTGCGCGTTGACATTACAGAAGCATTTCATGACCAGACCATGGCGAAAATAAAATAAATACATTTTTAATTTCCGTGACCGCTTCACGGTAGTTAAATATAAGCCTCTTCCTTACGTTGTTATTCGCAAATATGTCCCGCCCATATTACGTATTGTATAAGTAGTGTAGATATTCCAGCCCATCGGGAATTCCGAGGGAAAAATGTCTCTCCCATATAATTTTTGTTCCCGGGAACTAAATCCACCCATCGTGAATTTCCATCGGAACGTTTTTTCCCCGGGAAAACGTTCTACCAGCATTATCCTAGATTCCGAATAGTATTTTTGAAAATATGTTCGAATTTTTTTGACAGCAGTCAATCATCAAGTAAACAACATACGTGCATCTTATTTGAAAAGATTGTTGAAAATAAACATGAGTTTTGAATTTGAAAAAAAAAGTAATCATTTTGGTTTTTGTTTGCAGAAGTCGGCTACCAACTAGAAGTGGGAAAGGATCACGAAGTTGGATTAGCTCAATCACTTTTCAAGGGTCCTAAACACATTTAAAATCAGTTGTTTCATATTTGTTCCGTCGACCTTCATTAAAACCAACAACATTCAATCTTTTGGTAAATATTTCACCGAAAAATACCTACAACTACATGTTGTTTTAATCTAAAGTTACCTACCAAATTGCCAGGGAAAATTAATATAATATTTCCATTGGAAATTTATATGGAAGGTAGATATTTTTCCACTGTTTTTTTTTTTCCCTTTTGAAATTATTCACAATACGTATTTTTCTCAGACGGAATTTGTTGTTCCCTTTTGAAAATGATTCCCGATAACTATTTTGTGACAAAGGCAAATAATCCGGGGGGAATACTATTCCCGATAGGGTTGATTGAACTATTGTTGAGAAAGTTAAAATTTGGAGGTTCTGGATCCCATGATGGTTAAGGGACCTGCTGAGCTACATGTTTTGTCATTTGCATTTTTGGGTTCTCCGAGTCCTAAGTAGGTAAAAATCTACAAAAACTTTTTTGATTGATTGATTGATTCTTTATTTACTAGCTTCCTGGAAGCTATTCACATTTAAATTACAGATTTTAACAATATTTAATACTTAAGTCTAGCGAATTCTATACATTGTTTTTTTTTTTTTTTAAAGTAATAGGTTTGTTTCATTTTTTGTGTTATTTGGTAGTTGATTAAATAATTTGAAACCTTTGTAAATTAAGGACTTTTGCGCACTAGCACTTAACATGTTAGGTAAACTTAAGTCATTCCTATTTCTTAATGAGCATGGTTGAACATCTCTTATATATTGCACAATGCACATAGTTCATAAGGTATTCTGGCATTAAATTGTTTTTGATTTTAAATATAAATAAAAACTACTTCTTCACATGTTCCCATAATGGCTGCTCCCCTAGAAACGGCTATTGCACGTAAACCAAAATCTCACAAAACCCTTAAACTTGGGTCTGGTTATTTTTTTTTTTTTTTTATTTACATTTATACATTTTAATACAGAGGGCACTAGCTACAAGGGCTTTGGTTATTTTTTACTCTCTATTGTTCTTCGAAATTGCGCTTCGCAGTTGCAATTGGTTTAAGAAGTTGTATAGTCTAAAGAAAAGTTGAATGACTTACCCTTGAAAAATAGATTAGAGGGGTCATTTAAAAAAAAAATAAGTTTATCATCTATCAACTTTGTTTGATACAAAAAGAGATGTAAGCTAAAGTGGTAAGCTATCAAGCTTCCAAACAACATTCTTCATCTTTTGAAATTTGAATAGTTTCTAGTTAAGAAAACTAACAACTTGTTTTGTTTTTTTTTTTTTTTTTTTTGTGGCAGATTTTTAATAGTTGGTGCCGCTTTTATCATTTCTGAAATCACAGACACCTAGTAAATAACGAACTTCGTAATTTTCCTGAAGACCTACCTAAGTCTAGTGACTTTTGCCTGTCTGGTCTGGTCAATGAAAACATGGCAAAGTGCCCTCGCAAAGGATCCTTTATCCAAAAATGATGTACAAACTGCACAGTTCTAAACAGTGTTGTTTCCTCAGTACTAAAATACACACGAAATTTATATAGGCTCCCTTCATTTTGCAATACACAATTTGCAACTCTTCCTGCAAGACTGTGTAAGTATCCCCGAAATGATAATTTGAAACCAAGCGCTACAACCCATATTACACTGAACAACTCAATTTGCTTTTATGTCCAAAACCATCCGACTCATACACACGTATTCGTACTCGTACTCGAACACCCGCATATCCAACAACCTGCATCCTGCCACTGAATATTAAAAACGCTCTTAACGTTTGGTTTTATTTTATTCGCAGCTGCCTATGAGGGCCACTTAACAATGTACTTATGTACCTAAGAGATGTATTTATCTGTTAACACGAGGCTCATCTTGCATTACCAAAAAAAAAACACCACCACTATCCCAAACAACTGTAAAAAGCTCGTTCAAATAATTGTCATCGTTTATTAAATGAATTATTCCCACAGATGCACGAAACTTTTACATGATGCAACCAATTCACAGGATACTTCCGCTTCAGTTATTGCTGTTCCATTGCAGGCGCATAACAAGATATCATCGCAAACTCTTCAAGACCTTAACACAATATGAATGCGTGCAGAACATCTCTTGTCGTAGAAAGAGGAACCCAATGTCCTTGCTGTTTTTTTTTTCTCCTTCCTTTCTAGCCACATAGTGTTTTTCAGTTAGTCTCCTCCTTACAGCCTTTCTTCACTTGCCCCCGAAGACAAGAAGGCACACACCAACTGGGTACTTATCTCGCCTTTGCGTTGTTGGGCGATATAAAAGAAGGACGAACGACAGAAGAGGAGTACAAAAAAAAAAAAAAATACAAACCAAGACATTAAGCTAAGTTATTGCAAGTAACGTCTCTGCCAAACGATTTGCGGTCGCCATACATTAGAGGATCCTGCCAGCTTCCTCCTGCATGCATCGGACGGTTGACGGTGGTGGTTGTGTATGACACTGGATACAGTTGGGAAGGATGCGTCTCGCTTGTGCAGGGCTGCTAAATTAAATTACAACCTTCCGAGAATTATGCATTTAATGCTCCTGAGCTTTGCAACAGTAGATATACCTAAGCAGCATATGTATGTGTGTGTGTATTCTGTTCTCCTAATGGTGTTTTGCAAACACATATTATATATTTTATAATCCTGCTACAAGAGTACACGTCGTGTAAATGTCGCATGAATGCTTCTTCCGTAATTGGAATGAATCTGGAAAAAGAAGAGCACTTTGCTTGTGGGGGATATTCTCAAGTACTTTTGTCAAAAGAACTATTACATAGCAATGACTTGAAAAGATGCTACCAGTAATGGCAGGAAAATTGGAGATCCTTTTTTGTGCGCTGCTAAAAAGGTCTCCATTAATAATTGACTGGGGATGACTAACCTTGTGTGGGTGGTTAACCGGGATCGATATTTAACTGATTAAAGTGTGAAAGATGTACGATTTTAGGTTAAGGGCGTTATAAAGCGAAGTCACGGAAACTACGATTGTATATTGGGCTCCATATCTATTGATGAGTTTCTATTGTCAGATGATAAACAAATGACTGTTTAAGACATGACTTCACTCCCGTATTTCGCAATATGACTTGGTCCACTTCGATATTAATTTTCACTCAACGAGGAGCTTACGAAATTCTAGGCCTAGCTTGGTTTGCGGTAGTTTTTTAGGTTCCGTACCCAAAGGGAAAAACGGAACTACTATAGATAATGTCACAGTTAATCAATAATGAACATACATTTTACATTTCTCTCAATATATTTTTTTTAAATTGACTTTTGAGAGATTGAAATCAATCACATGGTTGTACTTATTAAAGTCCCTCATCAGGTTATTGATGGGGCTATTAATCCCATAGTTACATCGAGACGTCCTTTGGTATAGAAAAATTGTGTTCCTTGTTGTCCTCGGTCTGGTATTGATGTTTACGGAACTGAGAATATATGTGGAATTGACGTCAGAACGCAAAACAGGAATATAACATTGGATGTCTCTCTTCGTTTTTCCAAAGTCTGAAGATTCAACAACTTTTCGACTTATGTAGGGTGGCAGACGACTTTCGGGATTCAAAGGCAAATCACGTAATGCGAAGAGAAGAAACCTCGTTTTGAATACTTTCAATTCTTTAGATTCCAGATTCGTAGGACGGACACCAAAAAGGTCTACTCTACAGTATTCCAAAACAGGTCGGACGCGAGAACAGTGTAGAATTTTGGATACATAGGGATCCTTAAATTCCTCTGAGAAACGTTTTATAAGTCCCAATCGGCTTCTTGCCTTGCTCAGAAACTAATACATGTTTGCACACAACATCCGGTATAACCTACGACAAATACCAATAGTAGCGATACATCTACTATTCTTAGAGTACCTAATTAGCAATTTGATATAAAAATATTTCCATTCGCACAAAAAGCTGTTTATTTCTTGATTTACAAAAAAATTGATATAGACCTTTTTGGTAGACCATGCACGTAGCTATATATGAGCCGAAGAATGTTTTGCCGAAAAGTTACTATTTTAAAAGATATTACCAAATGAAATAGTGAAACACTAAATAAAGTATCTCGTTCATTAGAGCATGTTCTCTACTCTTGCGCTTACATTCATGTTTTATGTAGTTTACATCATGCAAAAAACCTCGCAATTTCCAACTTTAAAGATGAAAGAAAACCTTCGGTGCGCGAGTAACGCTCGCACTTGGCCGGTTTTTATTTATTCAGTAAGTAACTTGCTGAAATCTAGTGAGGAACTATACCATCCCTTGGGAGTTTTTTTTTTTTTTTAATTTGATCAGAACTAGAGCTACTAAAAGAACTTGCAGTCTCAATTGACCTTTGAATAGCATATAGCACAGAGGCATATATTCGTCTATAGAAGTAAGTAGTTATCCGCACATTTGCATAGGAAGTGCGATGACGAATTTCCGATCTTAGAATGTTTCTGTATTTTTTCGTTTACTTTTCAAAACTAAAAGGGTTGTCATTTGACGAGCAAGTGTTTAAGTTGGTGATAGTCTATTGAGTATTTGTCGAAATGTCCCATTGTCAGTCGTTTTGTGGCTCCATTAGACTGATGAATATGGACAACAGAAGGTAGTAGCTGCTCCACATTGGATTGTTATCCTGATTTTTTTGAAATTCAGATAAAGTTCGAAGAAGTAAATTAAGTCCTCCTTCATCACATTCCAAGGCACCCATCCACACCATACAGTGGTCATGATTCAAACGAAACAATTCCCTTAATGTTCTTAAAAACTAAAACGTATTGCCAAAGTTTCCCCAGCAGAATTTCCTCCAACACGAGTCTTTCTCTTCTCCAATAAAAACAAAAACGGTACCTTTCCTTCTGTCTGTAAAGTTGAACTAAATTCCGAAAATTCGCCTCAAGACGAAGATTGGCGGCGCTTACCCGGTCTATCCTCAACACACCCGCGCACTTATAGCTTCCATACACGTATAGATACATTCGGTTTGAGATAACCACTCAAAAATAAAGACTAACAAGGAAAAACTGCATCCAAAAGGCAGAGAAAGAAGAAAACCAAAGATGACATAGAATCCTTTACCTCATTCTTTACCATTGGCGAGTGCGGTAAGCAGGGCAGAGCGCTTCTTCATTTTCTACTTTATAGTGTCAGGGGTAGGTACTACTCCTCGGCTATTTCGTTCGTACAATGCCATAGACTGTGCCCGTCGACGACTACTACCAAACCACTAAGTATCTACACAGTTAGACATTTTATTTTGCACTTCTAACTGCTTTATAGCATCCACCCGCTGACCTCCTCCTTCACCCGGGTGGGCTTTTTTTGCTTTTCTTTTTACAACCCTGCAGTTGATTAGAATGAGAAAAAGAGCTCACGCTCTGGGTGTATGGTCTTGCCAATGGATGTACCTAGGTGCGAGTGCTTCGACACAGCCACACACACCCATACCTATACCTACCTTCAGTGACACACCAAAGAGGGATGCAAAGAATAGAAATGACAGAATGGCAGTGAAACGAGTGTGTGCCGGTGCGGAGTGGTGCGGGGAATAAAAACAATTATCAAGCTGTAAGATTGTAGACCTCTGAGACTATTTGTACACAAAAAGCGTCCTCGTGCGCCTGCAAATGAATGGTGAGCAGGATATGGCTATATGCAACGTTGTGAGCTATGCTGTATCATTTATAACTGAATAAAGGACTAAGAATAAATAGTTGGCCAAGAATTTAAACTTTATCCTGTAAGAATGCAGATGCAGTGTTCTTTATTCTTTCTCACGCACACATTCGCTCACCCTTCTCTATACCTCGTTCGCACACAACAACACTGCTACTGCTTCATATTTTATTCATCTTTTGCTGCCCTGTTTCTGTTTGGTTAAGTAGTGGAAAACTGGGGTGGTGATGGGCGGTTTATGGGGCAACATTTTCAAATTCCTGAAGAATGCTTCAACTTGAATGGATGACACAAATATAGCGCATAGTATAGATAGATGGCGGGGAGGCCACAGCACAAGAAAGTATAACTGAGAGGTGGTCATTTGCATAATGACAACAACAATGAACGGTCAACATAGCAATTCTGTCGGCTAAATTACATTTGAAGTAATATTTTAATTTTCCGCACGTGTTTGCTTTCTCTGTCAGAAGTTTGCGCAGAAAACTTTTCGCCTGCACCTAGTGTTGCATAGCGGTAGTGACTTGAAATTTTCCCAACAATTAAGTTCTTTGCCGTTGTGTTCAGGAGAAGGGAAATGTTTCCGGGTGAAATGGCACACACGCACACATAGACACGATTCGAAGACATTGGCTGTCATCTTAAGCACACATTTGTTTGTTTGTGAACTTTTTGAATGTCCTTTCGGCTATTTCCGCTTCCGCTCCGTTTGAGACTTTGAATATTTATATGTGCGCCCGAGGGTCAGAAATCGTTTGCCCCATTGACTGTTGTAGTTGAGTTTAAGTTGAGGCTTAGTATACTTGTTTATCGGGAGGAATTGGTTAAAGTGACAAAGTCCCGAAACAATCCATAAGTGGAGTTGGTTAAAGTGGACTTTCTACTGCACAGCTCATAGTTGTTGAGGGGTTGCTTTTTAGAATGGATATATGTAGCTGGAGGTTTTTGGAAAGTTCTCTGCTTTACATGAAATTTGATGAGTACTTATTTATTAAAATACAAAATACAAGAATTCAAGCTGCCCAGACTTGCTGGAGTGGAACTTGCTCTCCACATGAAACCAAATTGGAAACTTAACGTCCAGGAAAGACAATGCCCTCTTCATTTGTAAGAGGACAGGAGGTAAGAAATGGGGCATGACGCCTTCAATGTTGTATTGGCTATACTCTTGTCTGGTGGAAAGCCGCGAACAAGAAGTATGTACGGGATATGTTGACCAGGGTACAAAGAACAGCCTGCATCGCCGTTAAGGGTGCTTTACGCACCACACCAACGGATGTACTGGAAGCGTTTATGCATCTTTACCACTGGATTTACAATTACAATCAAATGCAGGTAATAGTGCGCTACGGCTCACTAATGCAGGGCTTTTAAAAAACAGTAATATAGGACACAGTACCATTTTAAAGGAATCATTCTACGAAATCCCGGAAAAAGCGAACGATAGTCTTGGTACATTTGATTTTGATACAACGTCCGATGTGTCGTACCCTGACCGACAGGACTGGCATAGGAACTTAGTTTCGAGGGGAAATGAGATCTCAGTATATACTGACGGATCCAAAACTAGTGCGAGGGTACTGACTGGGTCAGGTATATACTCCAACGAGTTGGACCTACATATGGCCCTGAGACTTCCGGACACATGCAGTGTGTTCCAGGCAGAGATTCTGGCCGTTCTCAAAGCTGCGGAGGTACTTGAGATGAGATCGATATCCAATAAGAATATCAGCATCTGCATTGAAAGTCAGGCTGCGCTTAAAGCGTCAGAGTCGCATACCAATAAATCTGAACTAGTCAGGAATTGCCGCACAATGCTTTAGGCATTATGTTCGCAGAACCGTATTAGATTATGTTGGGTATCTGGGCATTGTGATATTGAGGGTAACGAAAAGGTCGACGTTTTGGCTAAGGAAGGAGCGGAACTCCCAGTAAATACAATGATTGAGGGCATCAGACCACCTATGGCCGTTGCTAGAAGGGTTATCTTTGAGAAAACCACCAATAAAACAGTCTAAAGATGGTCACAACTTGAGGGACACAGGGTCTCAAAGGCACTGTGGCCCGCTTTAAATCGGAAGAAGTCTGAAGAATTAATTAATCTCAGTAGGACAAAGTTGAGATTAACGGTAGGAATACTCTCTGGACATTGCCTTCTAAGGAAGTATGAAATAGCATAAGTAGGGGTGCCGTGACATAAGGCCATATTTGTATTTGAACAATGACCTTTTGTCGCATTGCTAAAGCGTCATGAGGCCATTACGGCCTTATGTCACCTTCAAGTTATTTGTCTGTTCCGATTAGTCAATCTGTAGGCAGCCAGGACAAACGAATTTTTGTCTATTAGTTTCTTCAACAGAAAGTTGACAGGAACGTAGATTAGAAAATAATAGTAAAAATTCGAATATTTATTTATTATGGTTCATCTACAAGTATTCTTATAACTAACAGATGTATGAAATAGATATATAGGAAAATTGCATAATAATAGAAAGTTATTAGTTAAAAGATAAATATGTACAATAATTTGTTTTTAAATTGAACTCTCGGTAAACATAAATCAATGCTAGGGTAAACGCTATTGAAAGCTTGTATGGCTCTTGTCATGGGCTCATTGCAGCCGTAGTTTGTTCTATGACTTCTTTGAAAGAGAAGATTACGTATTCTTAAGGATCGCGTGGGTGTATAAATTGATATCATCGAGAGCAAACTAGAACATCTTGTATGAAAACATAGCAAGTCTCTTACAAACATTAGGTATATCATGTATTTGACGGCGGGATTTTAAAGATTTAATACCAAGTAATAAGCACCTTGCCTTATAATTAGGAGAGAATTCCCAATTCATTTTATAAAAAACGTATTTTGTAAAACGCCTTTGGATCTTTTCAAGGCGATCAGAATAAGTTGAAAAAGCAGGATTCCAAATCACGTCAGCATATTCAAGCAGGGATCGAACTAATGCGGTAAACAGTGAAAGTAAGGCAAAAGGATCTCTAAAGTCTCTTCCATTACGTTTAATAAAACCTACAACTGAGTTAGCCTTCGCAACAGTATATTCAATATGACATTTAAAGGCAAATGTTGTATCGAGCATGACTCCCAAATCTTTGATTTTCATAACTCTATTCAAATACATTGAATTTACCGAGTAATCATATTCAAAGGTAGACGCACATCTATTGAAAGAAATCACATTGCATTTCTTTATATTTAGTTTTAAGCCATTGGCGTTGCACCAATGAACAATATTATTCAGATCTGATTGAATCAAAGAGCAGTCATCAAAACTTTTAATACTTAAATATAGTTTTAAATCATCTGCATACAGTGAGCATCGACTATTTTTGACTGTTGAAACAATATCATTTATAAAAATAACGAAAAGCAGTGGACCTAAATGACTCCCTTGCGGGACACCGGAAGTACAGCTTATACTCTTCGAAAGCGATGTTCCAATTTTTACTCTTTGGTAGCGACCAATTAAAAATGAAGAAATCCAACTAAGCATTTTAGAGTGGATTCCAAAAGCTTCTAGCTTCTCAAGAAGAATTGAGTGATTGACTGAGTCAAATGCTTTGCTGAAATCGGTATATATCGCGTCCACTTGACTTCTGTTTTCCATCTCATTTAAAACATAATTTGAAAAAGAAGCCAAGTTAGTGATAGTAGACCGACCAGATATGAAACCATGCTGAGCTTCAGACAAACATTCCTTCGTTAAAAACTCAAGTTTGTTTTTAACGATACTTTCAAAAAGCTTAGGAATTGCGGAGAGTTTACAGATACCGCGATAGTTCTCAACATCACTTTTATCCCCAGCTTTATGAATCGGGACAAGAAAGGAAGTCTTCCAATCATTAAGAAATGTTCCTTCATGGAGAGAACGGTTAAAAATATTTAACAATGGAGTGCAAAGACCTATAGCACAATTTCTTAATATTATTGCTGGAATGCCATCAGCCCCACAATTTGGGTTCGGCCGGAGAGCCTTAAGACCTAACAAGACCTCTTCATAGCTCAGTTCGAGAGATCCAATATTAGCAAGATTGCCAATACTAACATTTGAATTGTTATGGCAACTGCTATTATTATAAACCGATTCAAAAAACGAAGCGAAAAGTTCTAAAGTTGACCCTACATTAGACGATTCCGTGCCTTTGTAATGCATTGTGCTTGGAATCCCAACTGATTTACGCTTGAAATTTATAAAATGCCAAAGGATTTGCTGTTTGTTTTAATTTTACTTTCTATAGAAGTGATATAATTTTTATAAAGGAACTTACTAAGAAAGGTAAATTCTTTACGAAGTTTACTAAATTTATTGTAATCATCGATATTACCTGATCGTTTAAAAATTTTAAAAGCTCGGTTTTTCAAATTCTTTATCTGGTTTAATCTTTTATTATACCAAGGGGGTTTGGATAATGATCGATTATTGGAAATTGGGACAAATCTACCAAAGCCATCATCAAGTATTTCAACAAAGCGCTTATACATGCAATCTAAATTCGTATTGGGCAATTCATTAAACCAATCTATATTATTAAAAAAATTATTCAGTTCAATAAAACTCGTTTTAGAAAAATTAAAACGATTCAGATTATTTTTAACATTTGTGTATTCATAGGTTTCAATTTCCATAAATAGCTCTTTATGGTTAATCGATTCAATTAATAAAGAGAATGGTACTTCAGTAACAGTCGCTTTTAATTCATCGCAGCAAACAAAGACTAAATCTAATATTTTAGCAAGAGAGTTCTGAATTGGATTAATTTGACTTAAGTTTAACGAGTGCATAAAATCAATGAAAAAATATTCATGAGGGTGCTTGACATTATTAGCAATAAGAAATGAATTTAACCACGTCCAACAAATATTGGTGAGATTAAAATCACCTAAAATACAAACATTTTCTAATGCAGAACATTTGTTATTAACGAATTCAATATTTTGCATATGCTTCTGGTAGCAGTCAACTTTACTATTAGGGGTTACATAACTGACTACAAAAAACATACGCTTTTTACAAATACTATTAATAATCACTGAAAAACCTAGTTGCTCCACATCTAGAACTGGCAGATTGACTTTTTTGCCATCAAGATCAGTACGAACTGCTACGATGATCCCACCTCCACGCTCAGCAGCTACTTTACACCGATCAAATCGGAAAACATCATAAAAACGTTCATCAAATATGCTATCAACTTGCTGCTGATGTTTCTGGGTGAGCCCTGCAATACCTCACTTAGGTCCTCGTGGACCCATTGTGATGCTACTCGATCAGTTAGTCTTCAATCTACCTATAGGCTAGGTCATGTAAAGCTAATGACCACAATTGCTACGACTTGCATAGGATCTTCGAGTCAAACCAGGAGGGTAGCCACCATGCCTGTGGCGCTTAAAAGAAAGAGACTTCCACGGATTTGGAGTGCATATAAATGGAGCCAGTTAGCTGAGAACCGTCCTAGTTGGCTAGGCTTACTATTTGAGGCTTGAGGCCTGCGGTGTACCCCGAAATGGAAGATCCGCCTAAGTTATAGTAATGTGGTAATCAGCTACCAACATAGTGTGAGTGTAGTGTCTGAACTAACACCATCGATAACAGAAATGCGTCTCAATGCACAATTGACCATGTCCAATTTTGTCTTGTTAAGGAAAAGTATTGAAGAACATTTTATATAACCAACCTAACCACTTATGGAACGCCTTTTTTTAGATTTTCAAACTATTCATTTTGTTTTGCAGGATGTAAGTCTGCACACAAAACGGAACTAATAAAGCTAAGAGTCGAAGTTTGTACTTTCAGAAAGTATATTGTGACACCTACTACAGTTAACCACGTGTACTAAAAAAATATGCAAATCTCAGTAGTAATCCTTAATTTATTTTCGTCACGAACACCATAAGTAGGTACACTATATATAACGCCACTCTCTTGTATCTCAAGCGGCCATATACCGCTTTCCTATACACAACAACATCTACTCTATCACATCTTTCCGTAAGGGTTTTGCGAGTTTCCCGCAAACATAATCCTTCGCACCCGTACTTACTCGAGATAGCGAGGACTTCAAAGTGACACATGCGACTGTTTGCATTAACAATGGTAATCCACTACCAGCACGGAGAGTAAATTAAGTGCCAGTGTGTTGGTGATAAAGAAGCACTCATCTACTCGCACTTGTGCTTGTACTTACATGGAATTGTGAAAGTAGTGCACGAGTACTCTACTTAAAAATAAAAAAATAAAAGAAAAAAACTCAATAAATATGTGCGTTGTCTGAAACACTTTTGCAAAAAACAAAATGAAATAAACCGTCACCTTCCCATGTCCCACGCGTCCCTGCGCTAGTTATGATGAGTAATAATACGAACATGAACATAATAACAACAAATCATGGCAAATGCACAAAAACACAAAACGACACAGCGAGAAAGTAGCTGTTTTTTTTTTATTTCGTATACTTTATGATTTTTATTGTTGTCCATTTGTCTGTGTGTGAACAGTTTCCTTCTAAACACAGAAAAGTTATCAACAGGATTCCAGACGCGCGGATACACAACATAATGTAGGTCACACTGTAAACACACACTTTATCATGACTTGAGAGCGACTAAATCTGGCTTAAGCTACAAGCTACAATCACACATTGTTCGGAATGGAAAAGAATGTAATTCTGCGTCTTTCTAATTGGGTACTTACCAACAGGACTTTCTTCATTCCAAAATGAATCGTCCAGGGTGTAATCAGCTTCTGCAATTGAAAAGCAAAAATTATTTTCGTTAGCAACTTGGATTAACGTAGGTTGGCGATTTTCTTAAAGCTACTCGTACTAAATTGCAGCATATTTTGAAACTCATCGCGTTTTTGTGCTAGAAAAATTAGTTGGTTACCTATTCAAAGCCGCCGAGGGATACCGAAACCGATAATGGATGCACGTGCTTGAGCAGCGATACACGTTTTCAGATATACTGCAGAGGAAGATGGAAACTTGCAAAACGTCCGACCGAACGTAAGTATTCGGTAATTCCTCTGCTGCATGTTTAAAGAGGAAACACTTCTTGTCGGTGGTTAGCTACAGTACCTCGGGCGATGGAAGGAAACTAAACCAATTTTTTTTTTTTTTGTTGCATATATGTTGGTCCTGGCCATGGAATTTGGAATTACCTTATCAGCAGGACCATGGAATGTAAATCTTGTCGACTTGTGGTACACTTCAGTTGGGTTTGAGTGTTTTAATCTTATACAAGACAAAGTGGAAGAGGAAGAAAAAATAAAATAAAATATATAACTCATCGCAGATGCAGCGGATAAGAGGCGAATGCAAAAATTATACGCGAAGCTGGTATAATGGGACTTTGTTGGGAGTCCCTGAGCGGTTTTGCAGATTTCATAAATCGAAGTGGATAGTGTGATTGCCGCTGGATATGTGGGTGTAATTTTTAACGCGTTTGCACTGTGAGAGCGGATCTTTTTCGATATTATTTATGTTTTCTTAGGTGGTGGTGTATGAAATTTGTGAAAGATAGTTTAAAGCTTTCAGATATTATAAAAGCCTCTAGGTGAAGGAAATTTATAAGAATAGGTTTTTTTCTTGTCGGTGGAATTATTGAGCAATATCTTCAAATATTTAGAAGGTTTAGAAAAACCTAGGCAGTTTTCAGCATTATTCAGCAAATCAGGTTCCTTGGGGATGTGAGAAGACAGGGACAGTAATATCATTCTAAAGCCTAACCAGGCCTACTTCAGAGAAGGCTGCGTGCTCGTTACAAATACCGGATAGATATCCGTGAAAAACTATGCATCAAATCTGTTTGACTTATGCCACTCACTTTTCATGGACGATTCAAATTTACATAAATCGGTCTACCTCTGCTGCTGGTGACAAAAAAGGCAACCGATTTAAAAAAAAAACAATCTAGACATCAAACTGGTGTGTGTTCAATGTTCATGGCGCTCAAACACACGACTTTACTTTTTATTTAAAGGGGTTTTCAATAAGCACGATGTTGAAATGTGTGCGAGCCGCATGTCGTCTACCTCCATATCGTTTAATTTGGTCCAAAATAAATCGGTTAGCATCGTCCTGGTAGCGTTCGCCGTTGATGGTGATGGCCTCGCTAACGGCATTTTCAAAAAAGTGCAAAAAAAATCAAGCCGCACCAAGCAGTAGCTTTTTGGGGATTCATTGCCACCTGGCGAACGTCGTTCATCCAAAAATGCGACGTGTCGGTGAATATGATTTTCGCCCAAAATTGGGGTCGTCCTCCAAACGCTCCGAAGCTAAATCGGCGGAGAAACGACTTTGTCTATGGTAATTTACTTTGAGCTCCTGGGTCAGTTGGATCTTGTACCGGTGTAGGCTCAAGTCCCGATGCAAAATTCATGAAGTTGATGTCTGCGAAAGGGCGAATCATTGTGCACGTCGAGGAATTGGGCGCAGGGACACAAGTCCACGGGACATAAGTTCAAAACGGACTTTGTGATTGTGGAGTTATGTCCCTCCAAAGTGGGAGTCCATAATTCATTTTTCAAGGATGGGACATAATTCCAACATTTTGTGAGTCGAAGAAGATGATATCATAAAAAAGGCTAAGCCCCATGTTTCACACATTTTGTTTTGCATAGTAACATTAAAAATAACATCCACATTCTTAACACATTAGTGTCATTGGAAATAGTGTTTATTTTAACGAAAGAAAAAAAAAGTCAATTTATTTCCTCAAACAACTTTTTGTTTTAGCTTCTGAAAATTTTAGAAAATAAAAGATCGGCTAATATAATATTTTGCTTTCCAGTTTAACCCTGAACGACCCATGGGTGGAGCCCAGGTACCCAGTACATTTTGAATAGAAACATTTTTTTTTTTTTTTTGTATAATGGCTTTGTTAGAAATATTCCTAGAACAATCCACGTAAATAACGAAAACAGGATTCGAACAATTTTGACAACGCTTTCGACACTTTCTCTTGATTTGGTCATCATTATAGAATTTCTTCTATCAAAATGTGAGTGCTATTATTTTCCCAAACTATTTTTCAGTCGCAGTGATCGATCACCTGAAAATAGTTCATTTGAACGATTTGGTGGCGTTCTTATAGCAATCAGAAAAGATTTAAATCCTAAAGAACTAAATTTTGACGTTTTCTCGGATATCGAAATCTGTGGCAGTAAATTTAATCTCGCCTCTTCAAGTCTTCATCGTGTTTGTCTATATACCTCCCATTCTTTTACATTCCGTACTTTGCCACATATTTAATGTACCGTTAAAGACTGGTGTCTTTCCTTCCCTATGGAAAAATTTAAATCCGGTAGGAAAAATAATGTTGAAAATTACAGAGGGATCTGTAAACAATCGTTCATCCCTAAACTGTTTGATGAGATGGTGACTGATAAGTTGCATTTTTATTGTAAAAAAATTAATTTGCAATAACCAACATGGTTTTATAAAAAACAGATCCACTGTTACAAATCTTCTCCTTTTTACAAAATTTTGTTATTAGTGAGATATCCAAGGGTCATCAGGTCGATGCCATTTACACCGATTTCAGTAAAGCGTTTGACCGAGTTGACCACAAGATTCTTCTTTACAAACTTGAACGTTTAGGGTTTCCCACAATTATTCTTTTATTTAGGAAACTGATATCAATTTTTAAAGTTTTGAGGACACTTATCCAAAGAAATTATGGTAACATCCGGTGTCCCACAAGGAAGTCACATAGGCCCACTCTTATTTATTTTATTCGTTAATAATGTTGTCAAATTTGTTCCACATTGCAATATCCTGATGTTTGCCGATGGTTTTAAAATATACTCTTCATGCAATGATCCGAATAGTTTTCATAGATTGAATGCACATCTCCACGACTTCGTATTGTGATGCAATAAAAACTACTAGTCCCTTGTTGTTATTATTATGTTATTAATGTTCGGTTATTACTTTTTCCCGTCGTTCCTCGCCTTTTATTCACGCGTACTCCTTCGACAGTAAAGTAATCCCGCGTGTATCTTTGATAAAAGACTTTGGTGTTTTGTTAGCTACATTTACCACTATGAATATATCACAAATAAGGCCAATAGATCATGGGGAATTCTTAAACGTTATGCTAGGGCGTTCACCGATCCATATGCGCTGAAAACTTTATATTTGTCGTTTTTATTCGATCGCTGCTGGAATATGCGTCTGTTGTTTGGTGTCCATACTACAATACTCATGTTGTAAGAATAGAAGCCATTCAAAAAAGATTTCTTAGGTTTGCCCTCAGACGTCTTCCTTGGTTGGATTTTAATAACTTACCCCCTTATTCAGCCCGATTACAAATTATTGGACTCGAGTCTCTTGAGGTTATGAGAAAGGTGTCAAGAGTTGTTTTTCTCCACAGAATACTTATTGGGGAGATTCACTGTCCTGATATTTTAAGTCTTGTAGGTCTTAATGTTCAATCACTTAATTTACGTAATAACAGATTCTTTTATATTCCTCGTTCTCGTACAAATTACGGTAGATCCTCCTCTTTAAATGGTTTATTGTTATTGTATATTGATTGTTCGTCTTTAAATAACATTAATATGACAATACCATTAATAAAATCCATATTGTTTAATTATTTCCAGTTGTAAATGTATTGCTCAAATCTTAATTAGTTTTGTACTTGTTTTTTTTTTCTGTATTATATTTATTTACTTCATTTTTCTTAAATTTTTGACTCTCATTTCATTTGTACGATGTTGCTCATTTTTTATCTTCCTCATTTCTAAAAAAGGCCTAGTACTTTACGGACAAACAAATCAATAAATTAAATTAGAGATTTGCTGACGATGTTGTTCTGATATCACAAAAAGCGGACAACATTCAGACAATGGTAACACAGCTAGTTGCAATTTGTAAAAACTACGGACTATGCATAAATCAGTCTAAAACAAAAGTGAAGACCAACTCTACACATAAGGACATTACACTCGATGGCGTAAATATTGAATATGTTGAGAACTACATTTATTTGGGAATTAAAATCGTTTAAAAATCAAGAAGAAAAGGAGATGATACACTTTCACAAACCACGGAATAGTCTCGCCTAATCCGACGGACGTTGATCGATTGTTTACTGAACGTGGCCAGTAAACGTTGGACAGTCAACTTTTAAGGGCCACAAAGTTAGCAACGTTTGCACTGATGAACACCCATTTTGAAAATAAATCATTTTGCCCGATGGACGTGCTGCTTAATCGTGTAACGTGTGATGGTGAGTAGTAAACACCAGGCGAGATAGTGCACTACTTGTACCCAAATCTGCTGAGGTTCGTTTGTCCTATTGAGGAAAATGTACAATAAGGCAGGATAAGTTTGCTTCGTTATTATGCAATGGCAGTCATACGAAACAACCGTTTGAAGGCTTAATAATCGAGGTCTACACTGAAATATGGGGTGCTTACTTAAGCAGTTTGTTTGCATTCACAGCACTTTTTCAACAGACAAACAATTTGAAATATGACTTGTGCTCATTGTTGTTCTAAAGATCGCCATAAGTGAAAACTTTCGACACCGGCTCTAGTTGCCTAAGCCAAAGGTTAGGTTAGGTTAGGTTAGCGGGTTGGCAGAACAGGGAACCTGTACGTGCCACACTTAGATCAATGTAGATCCGTTGTGATGCCCCAGGGGTTTACTGCCCCCATACACTGGAAACCTATGAAAAACCTACGGATTAGAAAACCAGTCCTATTTGAGAGTTCCTCTAAATCCTCGAAGAAGTAACTGCCAAGGAATTTATTTCCTATGTGACAGAGTGCTGGACAGTGACAAAGAAAGTGTGGGGTGTCCACATGCACCTCCTCATCACCGCATCCTCTGCACAGGTCATCTGAACTGATTCCCATCTTCTTGGTATGGTATTTCAGTGTATTGTGTCCGGTGATAATGCCCACAATTAAGGACAATGATTTCTTGCTCAATTGTAGGATTTTCTCCGTTTTCTGTTTGTTGTAGATTGGCCACATTTTCCTGGTTATGACACAGGATTCTAGTTTGCTCCATCTCCCAATTGTCGCCTTTAGTATTCTGTTCCCAATCGCCTGTCTGAGATTACAGGGGGAATCATTACTGTAGTGTCGGCCTGGTTTAGTTCAAGGGAGGATCCCTTTCTTGCCAGCTCATCAGCTTTTTCATTCCCAGACACACCTTTGTGCCCAGGGACCCAGCATAGTCTTACGTTGTGCTGCGCGCCAAGAACCCTCAGCTTTTCGCGACAGCGACTTACAAGCTTTGATTTTATCTCAGCGGCAGCGATCGCTTTTACAGTTTACAAAACAGTTGGCATATTGTGAGTAAAGAGCTAAGAAAAGCTTGACGCAACCATACGTTTACCCAAGTTTTACATTCTTAGGACAAAGGGCGTCGGGACCTACGGTTTTATGTTTGGGCTGAATTGAACAATTATTCTCTTCGCGCTTGGGTGTTTATTAGACTTACGACAGAGGCAGCCCAGTGGAAAATACTTCAAGGCGAAGTTAATGTTTTTCGAGGGTTCAACCTGAGACACTATTCACTGAGACACTGGGCTTAAAATGCGTAGATAGAGTGCTTGACCAATTTGATGGTTATAACTATGTAATTTGTGGAAATGGTGTTTTCGTCGGCTTTTTTGGTCATAGGCGTTTGAATTAAACTAAGTTAGTTCGTTGTAGACGCAGTAGTTTAGTGGTTAGTGTGTTGTACTACAAAGCGTAAGGTGTCCCAGGTGGTGCCGTGAAATAACGCCGAGCGAAATAACGCCGAATTTTGGAATTCGGTGTTATTTCACTTTGTGAAAGCGAAATAACGCCGATTTTCCTTGTTCGGTCTTATTTCACTTTGCTATAGTGAAATAAAGGCCAGTCGACCTTATTTCGCTTTGAATTTATAAATACATTTTAAATTGCCTCCTCTGTTACTTCAGCATTTAGAATTTGAGAAAATAAAATCAAAAAAAGGACGAATTTTGAACTATTACTTTCTCAAATTTCCCCCTTAGTTATCTTAGCATTTATAATTTTAGAAAATAGTAGTTAAGAATTCGCGCGAATTTTTAACTATTATTTTCTCAAATTTTCCTTCTAGTTATTTTAGAATTTGAGAAAATAATAGTTAACAACTCGCGCGATTTTTGAACTATTATTTTCTCAAATTTCCCTACTAGTTATTTCAGCATTTAGAACTTTGTTATATATAAAATAATAGTTACATCTATTTCTGCAGATTTTAAATATACTTTATATATAGTTCTCGGCAATTCTGAAAACATTTGCTTCGGCCTTATTTCTCAAGCAATGTTCGGCGTTATTTCGCTCGGCGTTATTTCACGGCACCGTCCCAGGTTCGAACTTCGAATCCCGCAAAAACCCAAATCTTAGGGTTTTTCCCACTGCGCCACCTCTTGCGAACGTGTGACAAACATCCGAGAGTATAACTTGTCTTGAAAGAGCTTCTCAAAAATGAAAAACACACACAAAACGAATGGTTGTGACTTGTGAGAAGCTAGACCTAGGGTTCCTACGGACCTGTTTCGCCAACTACTTATTTTTTTTTATTATTATTAGTTCGTTGCGTTATGCATTATAATGGTATTTTTAGACAGACCGACTCATAAAATAAAATCAGCCATGATAGGCGGCAAATGGAACTACCTTATCCATTATCTAACCGGACACCAAACCCCGCCTTGTACCATTCAATAAGAGAATTCCGAGTTCGTGCATTTCCAATGCCTTAGATCCTTGGTTCTGAATGGCAAAACAGCTGTTTTTTCCGTAGCAAAATGGCTGTTAATAGATGCATTACACTTTACACTCGTATTGAAGCAAGCTTTTGCACTAATCCTATAATTTGAAACCGCACAAATGGTTCAAGGCTTAGATGTACGAAATGCACAATTTAGAAAACTCGTTAACATAGTAAGGAATGCTTTAAAATCCAGGAGGCGTTACCTGGAGTAACTATAGTACAACAGCGGAAATGACGAACACCCTTTGATTAGAGACTCAGAGAGAGAAATGGAAGGAATTAATTATTGTAAAATTCGCTCTGAAATTCGGGACTAAGTCGCAGCACAATCGAACGATTAAAATTAATTAGCTACCGCATGAATATTAAATCAAATTCGATGCGCACACTAAAACACAATATGAAATAGTAAACCCGATCAGGACATCACACATCAATAAATCTAAGGAAACCTATTAAATTAATCCTCCGCTCTAATCCACCGGCTCCTTTGAAAATTGCATCTCAATATTACATGGATACCATTACAATTTCGAGTTTGAATGAATTTTCAATTTGCACTATATATCTCAGTTAGCATTACAACCAGTCCTTCGCCACCGCCATCGCCACCCAACAACGTCATAATAATGTGTATATGCAGCCACCGTCGTCATCTAAATAGCATCGCATCAGCAATTGGAATTTTCTTCAAGGATAACAGCGTTACTTTGCTCCTTGCCAACATCGTTGTATTTCAATTTGATTTGTGTGCAAATTCGAAAACCCATTTCACGCTCAAACCGTCACCAAACTAAATCTCATTACGAATTTGTATCATCGCACATTTCATCAATATTATTACGGATATTTTGATTTATCTACATGATTGTAAATATGTATGTTGTATGCACCACTAATGCGAGTATATGGGCGGTGGTGTCCCTGTAATGCACGTAATTGGTTTGACAAAAATATTGACAATACTGCAGATTGTCAATATCTTTTAATTTTGATCTAGGTCTTCTCTTGTGCCCGTTTTGCAGTTCAAAACAAAAATAAGTTACAAAACACAAAGCCACTTCCCTTCACTAAATTTTTAAATAGAAAGAGAACCATCAATATCGGTTTAGCCGCTTTAGTAAAGAAAATACAGCTTAATTTAATATTGTAGGCCATAATCGACCAACCAATATTTTAAGAGGCTGTTTTTTGTCGAACCGATTACGATATTTAGGAAATATGGACCAATTGACAGGTGAATCTCCGTAGGTCAATTTCCCGTATGTTTTTATTTTGAAACGGTCGAGTATTAAAGGACAGCCCGTTATTGCAATTTGATTTGGGAACGATTTTCAGATCATTTAGAACAAAAAAAAAAAACAAAAATGTAAATAAACAAAGTGCACGACTGAGTCGGACGAAACTTTTTCGTTCATATCAACAGTTTGGTTGGTTGCATTTAATTTGAAATTGCATTGTTTAGTTCAAAAAATACTATCTATTTAGCTAATAAAAAAAAAACTGAGTACAATGTAGTCTCCAAATTTGCATGTCGTCGAAATCGTTATTCGCGTTTTGAAGTTAACTTTACCTATAAAACAATTTTTTTTTTGAAAAATGCCTTTATTCAAAGAAAAAACAATTTTCCATTTAAATTAAATATGCAGCGACTGTTACACCAATAACATGATTGAAATTATTGTAGGGTGTCCTCTCCCACCCATTTAAAGAGATGTTAAATAAATATTTTTTATGAAATGTTTCTGAAGAAAATCGGAAAATTTTTATAAACATTTAATAAACATTTATAAAACGAATGTTTCACTGATCTAGACAGAAAGTACCTAAGGGCTGGCCGCATGGCTGTCAACCGAAACGTTAACTTTTATAATGCGAGAAACAGATTTACACAGCGACAGCAACATCAACAGCAACAGCGAATTTAGGATTGGCTCTAACGTTGATGTCGCTGTCGATGTTGCTGTGCTAATGTGTTCAAAGTAATCAAAATACATTGGTTCTAAGTTCGCTGTTGCTGTTGCTGTTGATGTCGCTGTGTTAATCTGTTTCTCGCATAATGGAATATTTGAAATCAGTTCTCTCGCGTTCTCGTTGTGTCCGCTCCATGAAATTATGCCCCAATGAAAAATATCACAAGCAAAACAAAAAAAGGTCCCAATATATAGGGTAATATTTCATAATGCAAAATGACCCTAATCTATTTATACAACATTTCCCCAAATGAATGCAGAATTAGCCCAAATTTTTAGTATACAAAATGACAAATTTACCCCAAAAAAAATGCATGGCAAGCAACAAGAAAAATGATTACGAAATTGGAGAGTTTTTTTCATTTTTTTTGGGGTTTTCTTGCATCTTTTTGGGGCCATTTTTCATTTTCTTATTTTGGTATTAAAACGAAATTCTACTAGAAGATACGCGAAGTACACCGTTGTTAAAACGGCGGCACTCGTTTGTAGTTTTTGAGTAGAAATCGATCAGTTTTGTAAGGAAAGTGCAGTAATCATAACGTGCTGACAAAAAAAAAAAAGATTAAGGACATTTAACAAAAAATAAAATTTAAGAGTCAGCTCCGGATTTCAAATAACTTTAGAAAATTTGAGAAAAAAAAAAGTTAAAAATTTCTCAGGATTTCAAATAACTTTTAATTTTAAATTATTTTGAATAAAAGCTTGAATTGTATTTTAAACGTTTTGTCTGCAATACGGACACTTATAGATTTGGCTGTTATCCACCGCTACTGACTCGGCCATTAATTTTAAGTCGCAAACTTTTATTTGAAAACCTGAGCTGACTTAAAGCTTAAGAAATTAAAAAAAAAAATTAAGATCCAGCCGTTGTCGAAAAAATCAAACTTGTTTAAAACCCTTATATGGAAAGTACCGTTAATAGTGGGGATAGGTAAAGTACCAAAAAAAAAAAAAAGTGGCACCGAGACTGAGTCTCACAAACTCCAAATATTAAAATTGTACCAGCCGTTTAGAGCTCGGATGCGGTCAGGCGGGCAGAACTCCGAGACCAATTTTTTTTAGTTTAATTTATTTAATTAATTTAATTGATTAAAATCACGAGTTCGAGTTCACTAGTTATCCGAACTACCCAAATATCTTCGTTTTACTATGTAGGTGGGTATATGCGAGAAAGTTAAAAACTGACTGTGACTTTTTTAAGGAAATAATTGAAACTAATGGGAAAAAAAAAATTAGACCCACATATTTCAATTCGACAAGGCTAACGTTTAAAGGTATTCATGAGGTACCCTTCCCTTTAATTATACCTCGGAGATAAAACCTGCGCCATTTTACAATGCAACCACCAAAAACCGGAACTAAATTCGTGTAATAGTTTTTAAATTTATTACTGACAAATAAAAAAAGTTACACTTTATAGAAACTTTTTTTTTTTTTTTTTATATACTTCTCCCGGGAAAGGCGAACCTATAACGCTTCAACAGCGCTCCGAGATGCCTGCAGATGTAGTAATAACAATATCATTCTGCACTCATTTACGAAGTATTTTCTATACCGACTGCAGAGATAGTAACTGGCATCGCACGTACGAACAAAAATATTGTTCTATTCTCTCTGCTTAAGCCTGCCACCCCCAGTCAGTTCTTTGGGTTTTAACAGTTGCAAAAACATAAAACTAACGCAAGCAACTCCGACTCCCCTCAACCCAAGCGAAAACCATTAAAAATATTGAAATTGAACTCGAAAATATTATTTTCCTTGCATAAATGTAATTATACAAAACGATTGTTTTTGCTCGCCCTTAGTCCTTCGGTTTGTGTGAGGCTTAGTTGGAAAAAACAAATCATTTCTCTGCAATCGTCAAATGAATTTCCCATTTCCAAATGAGTTTCACTTGAAAGCGTTTTGTGTTTTGTCCGTCCTCGTTTTCATTTCACTCTCTCTGATGAAGCCGCTGTTGGAAGAGTTAAGCGTTTTTGCGCCGAAAATTAAGAGCTCTCCCGGGTAGATGAACCCCTCGATGATAGGGATAGCCCGCTCCATAGCGACGATTCCTCTTCGATTGACTCATTTAACTTTGGCAATTTCGGTTTTAATTTGCTTGACAAACATATTCCTGTGCGAAGTATCTAGCAATAAAATGCCATCCGCTGTTGGCTGGCAGGATGTTCGTGCAGGCTGCAACGCTGTGCGAACTTTTCGTTCTCATCCTATGACTGAACAATGACTGAGCATATACGCTTCGGCGGCGGGAATAATTTAATTCCAAAAATCAACGCACACAAAATGCTGTAAAAGAGCAAGCCATAGGAAAGAGCAGCAAAGAAGGGAAGAAAAAAAGAAGAAAAGTGAGTAATGGTAAAACTAATTCCAATCATATCATCTAACCCACACATATAGGATCAAGTTCTCATCCTGCCCGTTCGTATCATTTTATAAAATCAAAAGTTTTAATCAAGTTTGTGCTGCAACACAAAATGGCATGTAACCCCTAAAGTACTGGGCTCAAGGTATATGGGCACGGATACATGGTGTGGTATGTTCTCTTGGTCTCAAGAGCAGCAGTAGCATCGCATCCTTTTTGCCGGAGCAGTCGTCCACGTCCGATGGGCCTTCTGCTGCACATTATGTTGGGAATTGAAAGATGATGATTTCTGAAGAGCTATGGTGCGGCAGAATAGACAAGAGGACACGACTTCCCACCGCACTGAGGTAGAGGGTCGGTGGATCTAAGAAATTGTTGCATGGATTCTTGGGTTTTCTCTACAATCTTGCTCTCGGTTGTTTCATTTTTGCCGAGTAGCTGCCCAACCTACTCGCCGGCACCTCAATTGCGGATATAAAGTAAATACATAAAACTTGGTGATTGGAAAATAAAACTCCAAGGACAACCCCCCTGATGGCGCTGGTAATGGCAAAACTCTAAATCTCATTAAACATTTTTCTTTTGTGGCGCGTCATAGTCTTGTCGGAAGCGATGAGCACGTTGCACGGAAACTATTTCGTAATTCTTTTCAGACAGATGATGTGCGCTCTCAAGGCTGATGATACAGCGGATACAGCTCGTTCATCGTTGACTGACATGCGATGGCGATCAAGTCAGCGCAATTATGATGGAGTAATTGTCGTTTCTTAATTTTCGATTGCGTGAGAGTAATCCTGTACAAAAATGAAAAGAAGCTGCTTGATAGAAGGGTGATTTAATGAACCTTGCTTTCTATAAATAGACGGAAATTTCATTAATGGGCTATTCAATTAAGGGACCAAGGATGGCACAGTTTGGCAATCTGTTGTGCTAAACTAAGATTGGCAACTGACAGATAAAAAGTAAAACAAGGGCGCGTGGAAATATGTTCAAAAAGATTCGAACCCATTGGAGAGCGCTATCGAAAAGGGAGAGTGGCCGAGGTATAATCATAGATGACATTTTTCCATATAAAATTCTGAACTATATTATGTAGTCAATTCCTCATTCTAAAAGAAGGAAACCTCGTAGTATAGTCACAGTCGGTGCTGAGAAATATGAAAAAAATGTCTTCTACAGATTGAACGACAGCCACGCGGACCAACATCGCGCTCTTAGACAGAATAGGCCATTCAACACAGACGATGTAGTAGAGACAGAAATATCCAAGCTGGAATCTGCAGGACCTGATGGCTTACAGGTGGAGTTCTTCAAATCGTATCAAAATTACTTGCTAGTGGGCATATACAAACTGATCTCTTAAATTTGGTCAGACGAGTGTATGCCTGATGAATGGAACCTCATCATCGTTTGCCCGAACCACCGGAAAGGACACCTCTAAATTACACCTATTACAGAGGTATTAGTCGCCTCCATATCGCCTAGAAGATCGAAGATCTTATCTGCCATAATTTGTATCCGCCTTGATCGGCCTCTGTCAGTTTGGTTGCAGGCCAGGAAAGTCCACAGTCAATCAAATTTTAACACTCTGACAGAACCTGGAAAAATACCCAAGAAGTCCAAACCGATTTGTTGTTTAATAAGTCCATACCCAGTTGGCTGAAACTGCGACCTGAAAGATTAATTGAATCAAACGGGAAAGGTTAATCTAAGAGACATGCAACCTGCCTGGATGAGGTTCAAAAAGTCGTTAGTAGCAGAGTGCACTATATCTGCTGGTATACGAGTCAACGAGTCTCTCTATTAAAGAAACGTTTCCTTAACCAATGAAAAGCCGGACAGTAACAGAAAATGTAGTCAGAGGGTTCAACATCCTCCTGACAGAATCTGCATTCTGTTTCCGGACAAAGGTTCATTTTGATGAGGTGGTATCTGAAGCCAAAATGACCTGTGAGGAAGGGCACTTTCTTATATTATCCCTACTTTGTAGGAGTAAGGCTTAGTTATTAATCGTTTGGAATTTCTTAGACCCGACACGTGTTCCCAGTGTTCAAGACGAAGTTTTTTTTTTTCCGATCATTATTTATCCTTAGCGCAGCAGTCCAATTGACTGTGAACAGTGCAATAGGGTTCTGGTGCACAGTGAAAAGATTCGGAACCAGCCCTCGCTGGTTTGTCTGCATGTTCGTTGCCTGAAATACCCTGATGACCCGGTACCCAGCCAAGTTGTACCTTCTTGTGTTTGCCAAGGATTTGCAGAGCATCGTGACAGCACTGGAGTCCATTGTATTGGACGCTAAAGCTTGTAAAGCTGCGCCTGACTGTCTGAGAAAAATCGTATAATTGAGCCTTTAATATATATTTTTTTTTGAGTTATATTAGCGCAAGTTGCGATCGCATGGATTTCCGCTTGAAAAACCGTGGGACGCAATCCGATGGGTATCGAGACTTTGGTCCAAGGACAACAGCTGCAACTCCGGAATTCATTTTTGATCCGTCGGTGTGGTGTAGCAGACTATGCTTTTTGGGTCCACTGTCGGAATACCATTGGTACAACTAGCGCGATCAAGTATTTACTACTACTTCGAATAATTTCCGGAAACTGTGCCCCTACCCATAGTGTCAGGGAGGGAGCAGAACATGTCCAAGTTTTGGATTAGGTTAAGTATTTTCCCGCACCTCATCAACATCGAGAAGAAGAAACTATTTCAAGTAATGGTTTAAGTCTGATTTGCATGAAGAACCATTGCATCTGCAAAACTATTGTAACAGTCAGTAAAATACATCCGTACTTCTCGGTATCAGTCGGTTGAGTGTCCAGTTTTTTATTTCAAAACTCCAAATCTTAAGCAAACTCAAAAGTTGCTAGATTTTTCACTAATAAAGTGGACTATTTATTTCCAGATCACAGTTCTACGTGTAAAGCGCATCTTTTCATACCCTGTTTTTTTTTTAATTCATAAAGATAGCCACCGGATTCATCGATTGCCCCTCAAGTCAGTTGCATAAAATTGTCACCGGTATTTTATATTTTGTAACACATATTTTAACAACTTCGTATGCGGCGTGAGACTGTGTAATTTCCAATAAAAGAGATTTGACCGTTTTCTCAACGGCATATTTGTTTAAAATCAAAAGTCTAGCTAAAAGAAAGCGGTGAACATTGTCAATGTGAAACAAAAAATCAAACAAATCTATTTACCTGAAACACCAATTTAAGAAAATTAAATTCAACAGCGTAAGTACTAGAGTTCCACTTCCTTACTGTAGGTATCAACGTAGGTAATACCAAAACAACCACTAAAACAAAAGCCTTAACGGAAATTTGTATCTACACCAACAATAAATAAATCAAACAACATAATTCACCTATATCGTCTTTACTTCTTGAATTCTTCAATTCTTTACTGTAGGTATCAACGTAGGTACTATAACAACCATTAAAACAAAAACCTTGAACTCAATTTCCACATACACCACCATACGTCCATCAGCGCACGTCATCAGCCACCTGCGCATTTCTTCAGAAACACTTTGTCGCTGTTGATTACATACACATTCACGTCGCATACTTCTCTTTCGTTTTACTTAATTTGGAGAAAACACCACGCGGTTTTTTTTTTCATATGAACGTGCTTGTGGGATGTGCGCCACCCAACCTCAAAGCAGAACAACGATCAAGAACCGCGGCTGCTGATAATGTTCGATTTGATAAATTTATTTTCTTCATGTTAGATTTTAGGTTGTAGCTGAGCTTCTAGAGGACATAGAAAGCTGATTGATGTCTTGAAATAACTATAAAAGTGTTGGCTCTCCTAAGTATTTTGTTTTGTTTGCATTTATTAAGAATTATTTGAGTAATAGCGAGTTAAAGGCAGTAAAGTCAGAAGAAAAAAAAATACATTTTGGTCAAAAACGCTCCAAAAACTAGGCATGGCAATGAAAGGAATAGCCTATATGTTGAACAGAATCTTAAGAAACATTTCAAAAAAAGTTTCATCGAAAGCTGTGCAGCAGTTTTCACGCCATTAGGTAACAAAGATAATGCCTACAGTTTTATTATACATATGTATAGATATTCACCCGCCATATAATATAAAAGGCTACCTTAAAAGTTATGACAGGCATATGTTCGGCATACTATTATCTGCAGCTAACATACTATCGCTGAATCATCTGCATAAAGCCAGGAGGTCCATTTTTTTTTTTTTTTTTTTTGTACCAGGAAAGATCACCTGTACTTCCTGATTAGGTGGTTATACACCATCTGCTGGTTCGAAATACTAAAATGCTTAATTACTGAATAGGTACTTTATTTTGGCAGCAGGTCCTCTAAAAATACAATCGACACCAATGGCGTACGGAAGGGTGGGATGGGGGTGGCTTAGGGACTTGCGCCCTCTAAAACTTCTTACCCAAATGCTCAGAGAACTGTAAAAAACTCTTTGATGTATTCCATTGGCAACCATTTTATCACAAATTTAAAAAAAAATCATGCGTACGCTACTTCCAAAGTTATCCGTTCGTGAAAACACGAATTAACAATCTAAAACTGAATCTCTCAAACACAAATACAACTTCAAAGTAGGTACCCCTCCGTAATTGAATTGCCGAACTCTTAGAAAAAAAAAATTAAAAATCTTAAGCCACTTGAAAGAAAATGGAGCGACATTGGTAAAGTCTTGAAGAGAAAAGAATCAACCAACCACCCTTAGGGACAATCCTGTTAACGTTAACAGCAGCACTCATTCTCTGTCAAGTGTTACACACCTCTCTCGTTCGCCTTCTTTTCAGTGCGACTCTTCCAGGTGTCAATTCAATTCGTTAAGGTCGTGGATTTTATATTTCCAACCGTGGCAAAATTATAGACAAATGACGAAAGAATTCCACCTCACAAGTGGAATTATTTCTTTTCGCCCCACAACGCCCCCATCTTTTCACAAAATAGTATAACGATGGCGAAGGCGGCGGACTCCTTTGTCGCTTCTCATTAAGCAGCAAATTATTCATGAAGCAAAAATTAAATACCCGGAAATATTATGTGCATCTTATTTTACCTCTCTCGGTTTGGGCTCCTTTCACTTGCCGCCCACCCTTCCGTTTAGCAATTCTAAATTTGTGCAGTTTTATCTTCTTTTTTTCATTTTATTTTATAAATACAAATAGAAAACAAAAAATGTCAAGAAGAAGTAAACTCGAGAGCGTGCTCTCACAAAGCAAAAAGAATTAATCCACGAATGGATATCCTTTGAAAGGAAAAGCAAGGATATCTGGTTTAACCTCTACCCACAAAATAATGTATATAGATGTAGTTGTAGTAGGTACATCGATTCGAATGCATTTCTATGTGCAACGGATTTTCGTCTGTCTAATGGTCGAGGAGATCCTCGCTGAGCACAGTAGCCAGTACTAGTAGCCCAGCGGGAACGCGGTGAATAAGAGAGTATCAAACCGACTGTGGTTCTTGTTCCCTGTGTCTTTTTTCGATGTTTTTATACTTTCATCCGCTTAATGGACAACACAAATGCCCACGGGTGTTTTAGAAAGTGCTTTGTGATCACAGCAATATTTCTTCATATTACCCGAGGGTTGGGTTGGGGTGGCGATAGGAGATGCTACAGTTACAATTACATTTACCATGGTTCTGGTCGTTCAATCGAGTTATCAGCTGATGGGTAGATTATTTTCGAAAATTGTTATTGATTTTCAGCAGAATAACAAAAATTAGGGACTGTGGGTAAACGGATTTATCAGGAAGTATGTACGCGTACCTTCTGTGTTGGTGTACTTGGGAATTATTTGTAATTGAAGGCGAAGAGCGACGTGAGTTGAATTTTTCTGAAGAAAACATAATTTCGAGTGGGGGTTCTTGTACTTGAATTTTGTTCACAATATTATGAGTTGCTGCTATACTCGCGGCTATTGAAAGTTAACAAAGTGCTTAATTTTTTCCATAAGCATTTCTTTTACGAATTCAATTTTGAAGTCTTTTTACTTGAAGTATGTTCTAACAAGTAGTCCCCAGGTAAGCACACCAAGATGGTTTAGTAGGCTTTCCAATTGTGCGCGTTACCTTAAGAACAGACTTCCTCTGCCGAATCGTTCCTCCGGGACAAGCTTCTAACAAAGCCGAGATGATGAGGGGTTTTGTAGAGTATGTTTTCGGCCAATGAGAGATTGGATTGACTTCTTAGATGAGTAAAAGTTCAACCTTGTTAAGGGAATTAAATCTGTTCAACTTTTATCAGTCTGCAACAAAATATTTCCATTCGTTCCAAAAATGAAAAACTCACACAAAGGACCTTTTGCGCTGACTACTTATTTATTTATTAGTTAAACAATATATTTCAGTTTTTGCCACGTTTTCATCGGGGTCGCTGCTTCAACTAAGACATTGCATCTACAGATCGTCCTTTGCCTTCGAATCCGCCGTGATGCTATCATTCAGCTTCATGCTACTTTATTTTGACATCCATCGTCTCACTGAGTTTGATTGCCTGTCACTTCCGTTTGAACGCACACAAATGAGTGTTTTTTGGAGCTTCTTTATGACGTGTCCTATTTGGACGTTTCGGGCCAGCTATTCGTTTTTTTTTGTCTCGACCTTCAACACCTTCTAAGCCGTCACTATACCTGATTGAATATATGTAGTCGACGAGCCTTGAAGATTTATCGCAGACAGGTTGCAACAAAAGCCTGCAACTTTCCAGCCTTAATCAAAATGCAATATCACTGGAGTCGGAGTGTATATCAACGTAGTGCGTTTGAGGCTTACTTTCAAGTCCATGGTGGAAAAAGAATACCAAAGTGCGAACTATATTCATGCTGATAATTTGTTTTTCCACCAATTTTCGTTATTATTGTTGAAGTTCAGCTTGATGGTCTTGTTTGTTTCTGATGCAATTAAAGTATTTACCTTACGTTTCGGCGTTTCTTACTAACATCCGCAGGGGTGTTCTTTACTCAGTTCATCATATTTCGATATATTTTTAATTTGTTGTCATACCGCAACTTCCATGACTCCACAGAACATAATAAAATAAATAAATAATGTTAAATAACATTAAGGACATCACTTATATAAAATATCACAGTCATATTATAAAAAATGTATGGCACCTGCATCCTGCATCTAACTGGTCCTATGTAGTTCCATTAACACTTCGTGGAAAACTTTACATTGCGAACCATTAGCTGACTAAAAATGTCGGTTGACAATTTTAAAAAATGTTCGCAAACTTGCTGAGGCTCTGCTCCTTTCTTAATTTCTGGCTTATAACTATCCGAATGTGATACTTGATCTACATACTGATGCTATGCTCGGCTAATTCGTTTCAGAATCCAAACGCTTTGCCAGCTTAATATTACGGTAAAGCGTAGGAATTCTAAATCAAATCAAACGAGATCTTTGTAAAATCACTATTAAAAAACTACAAGTTTAAACCATTGGAGGGAGATCCTTTTCCGACTTCGTTGTTCTTTTCTTCTTCCAACTTTTCGGCTTCTTCATCTTCTCAGTCATTATGCTTTCCACAGTTTCCATGTTCGTTATTTGCTTTTCTACTTGTGTACGCCACACTTTTCAAGTTTTTCAGAATCAAATACTCCGCAGTTCGAATCGTTTCAGATCAAAATTTTAACGTATAACGTGCAAATTTCGTTTATACAGTTTTCTCAATTTACCCCTATCGGCTTTTAAAAGAGTCGTCTACTTCAAATCAATATTTTGAAGGCGATGCGGTAACTTCGTAGTTCGCGAGATGATTTTACGATCCAGCTGCCTTTTCAGACCGAAGTAATTGATATCTTGGGACACTTGGAAATGCATGACTTCAAAAATCACATAAAGTGAAGACTTGAAGAGCAATGGCAACATCTGTCATGACAATGGATATCGTGCCGATAAGACTGGTACTGGAAAAAGTCTATATGGATACCGGTGCTTTGAGTTATCCAAGCCTTATTGCATCCGAACTATGTCTCTCTTTGAATCCGTCGTTGAGACGTTTGCAAGCTGGGGCTTACCGTTTGTTTGTGTGAGATGTAATGTTTATCAGTGCACCCTCCGTTCAATAGTTTAACACTCTGACACTGATCCACAACAGAAGTGAGCAATTATCTGAAACAAAAATTGCGTACGTCTGTCTCTTTCATAAAATTGTTCAAAGCGTGCAAATTTTCAATGTATGTCAATGGTTATGGTCTCATTGAAACCTCTCATGAATGACATTGTCTGGTGCGGTCTTACGGAATGCGGTAAGCCCCTCGTTCTTGCCAAGAAATCGCCTCACTTTGCGTTTGAAGTTCTAGTCTACCGAAACGAGTACCGCATACACAAAAGCAAGTAGACGTAGCCAAAGGCAGTCAAACTCTTTGGTGTGTTTGATTTTTATTCCCGAAAAACCTTCCAGACTTAGACTGAATTTCGGCCGCACATACATATTTGTGTTGGTTTGTGTGGCTGACATTTTGTTTTCCCTCTTTTCATGCAATCTCTGGTTATAATTTTTTTACCACAATTCTTAGAAATTCATAGTAAATCCTTGTCTACAGTGGCATGAGAAAATAGGTGTGCCGGTTGTGCATAATGTGTAGATTTAATTTTGTTTCAATTTTGACGGTTTATAAGAATAAACTAAGGAGATAGAAGTTGCCAGTTTCAACGGTGGCAAACGGTAGTCACCAAAAAAGGCTAAAAAACGACTAGGTTCTACTAAAGCTCTTACACCAAGTCAAAAATTCAAAAACAGTGATATATATTTTTAAATTCATTGGACAACCTTGGACTTTGAGTTCCCGGTCGCTGTGCAATCCTAGGGAATTGGTAAACGGACACAATTGCTGAACATCATACATAATGTGTTTACTCGAGTTTGATCTCAGTAGGGAGGCATTTAAGAAAAAACTAATTTTAACGTTAGGGGTTGGTGGTAGTAATTAAGTATTTAAATAAGTACCTAATCTAGCGAGAGCAGTGAATGTTCTCATTCGAAGAGCATAAATTAAACAAATAAAACCGAAATTTTTACTTCAATGGAATTATTCTATACCACAGCGAGAAATGAAGAAAATAATAACAAAAAAGTCCAACTGCTCAGAACTCATTTAAGATAAATAAAGTAAATATAGCGAAACTTCCTAACGATTTTTTTTTATAGATATTTCTTAAGTTACTATCAATTATTTATTTGAGATTCCTAAAAAATGTTCGACCTAACAAAGAAAGGTTTATTACTGTTTGGGGACTGCTTGATTTACCAACTGTAATTGGCTGCAACTTTAAATCTTATATTGACTATTGCAGACAAGCTAACTGGGCGACACCAATCGGTCAAAGTAAAGGGGTCCAACCATAATGCACGATGCTAATTTCGAGTCACACCTAAACGCCATGTTTTTTATCCAACTTAATTTGACATTTCTTTGTTTCAGTGGTTGACAAATTCAACCATGGAGAGGTACACAATTGAGCAGCGCGTTAAGATTGCTGAAGCCTTTTACGAAAATGGGCGTTCAAATCGAAAAGCATTTCGTGCACTTCGTTAATTTTTTGGTCAGCATAATCGACCAAATGTGCCCACAACCGGGAGAATTGTGCACAAGTTTCTACAAACCGGGTCTGTAGGAAATGTGAAAACACCTGTGCGTGTGCATGCTCGCCCAGTTCGTTCTGCGGAAAAGATTGCTGTTGTTCGCAATAGTGTGGCAGAAGAGCCGCCAACCTCAACTCGTGCCCAACAATCGAACATCTCACGAACATCACTGATGCGAATTTTGAATAATTATTTGAACTTACACGCTCATAAGGTTCAATTGACTCAAGAGCTGAAGCCTACTGACCATTTCAAACGTCATCATCACGCCGAATGGTTGGTTGAACAGACAGAAGTGAATGGTGACTTTATAAGGAAAATCATCTTCAGCGACGAGGCACACTTTCACCTCAGTGAACTTCTCTCTTCGGGGATATTAAAAAGAATAGTTGTACGCCAAGAACAATTCAAGAGCTAAAGGATGAGATAACGACAATGAACCTCAATTATGTCTCAGGGTCAAGTAAGGACCAACGGATGGAGGTATGCCACCAAAGGCGTAGCGAGGTATATGGCCGATATTTTGTTTCACACATAATTGCCATAGATCCTTCTATCATTCATAATAAAAAATATTAAGGCTGCTTCCGCACCGTCTGGAAAAAAGGCCTTAGACAAACAAAACTGTTTTTCTGTATGTTTCTGGAATTTAAATATACACATTTAAATATGGGCGCCCAAACTGAATAAGGCAACACAAAGCAAGGAAACAAAATAAGGCGTTTTGTTCCATCCAGTGTGGAAGTTCCCTATGATAAATCTCTGAAAATATTTTGTTTTGTTTACAATAATCATCATGCGCTTTCGTTGGACCACCCTTTATTTGCTCTTTACTTGCTTGAGAGCTTTAAAAAATAAAAGAAAAATATTGCAATTTGTGAACATATTATTATTCTCAAATTCACTTACATCTTTCACAATAAAAAAGGAACAATTCGAATATGTAACAGCTGCTTGGAATGACAGCGTCAATATGCTGCCAATAATCAATATTTTTTTAGTAATCACTTTAAGCCCGTATGACACTACATTTTTCTCTCATTTTTTTCCTCATTTTTATCACATTAAAACATGTTGAAAAGTCAGCTGCGAGTAAAAGAGACTAAAACTGTATTAGGAAAGAGATAGCAATTGTTTGCAATCGGGAATTTTCATTCTGATTTTCCAAACTGCTCTTGTTTCATTTTAAAAGTAAAAGAAAATGTATAAAAAAATGTAGTGTCATACGGACTTACGCAGAGCTAAGAAGAGTTGAAAATCAAAAACTGCAATCAAAAAAGCGACAATCAACTATCAACTTAGCCGATTCCAGCCCATTTTATTTACTTTCCAGTTAAATAGTGTACATGATTCTTCCTCTCTTTAGTCTTATACCTTTACAGGGAAGGCGGTTTTTCTTTGGGTTGAGGTACCTCTTAGCTTCGAGTTTATAAATTATTATTATTGTTACACAAAAAAAATTGTGAAACGTCACAAAAACGCTCACAACAACGATTCACAAAGCTTCATCAATATTCTTCATGTAAGACTTACAACGCGTCATTGCAAAGAAAAAATAATGAGAGCAAAAAAAGAGAAGAAAGAACCGCTAACAACAACTCTACTTGACTCCAATGCGAAGCCACAGAAGATGTACATCAACGACTGCCTGACCTATCGGACTCGTCAGCTGTTAAAAACTGCAACATCTATGAAAATATCGAAAAAATATAAATATGTCTGGACTAGGAATGGGATAGTGTACAATGTACATGCGTAGGAATGAGGGTGATAATTTCGTTCGAATTACTTGTGCTGACGATTTTAATAAATTATGAATTCTGTGTATAATGTCCCTCGTCAAAAATCCAATGCATGTAATTATCCAGATGTTCCTTTAAATTTCAATGTTACATTTTGTTTACATCAAAATATTCGTAGTGTTAGAAGTAATTTTGTTTCACTGTTAGCTCATATCAATGCACTAGAGAATTTGCCAATAGTAATTGTATTAAGTGAAATATGGATTTACGAAAATGAATTGAGTTTGTATAAAATTCCAGGGTACTTTTCGCCTTTTGCAAATTGTAATGAGTCTTACCAAGCAGGGGGTTTTATGGTTTATGTAAAAGATGGTTATACGTGCAATTGTTCTAAAATTGCCTATTCAAGTGCTGATGTTGTGAAGTTGTCATTGGACTACATGAACGATACATATACATTTCTTTGCATTTATAGACTACAGGAAATTAATAAGTCTATTTTTTTAAATGATCTAGATGGAATATTAAGCATATCAAATTTGATAGTAGTGGGCGATATAAACATTAACATTTTAAATCCTTCCGATAATTTTACAGAGAGCTATCTTCTTCTTATGGCGTCAAATGGTCTAAAAAGTATTATTAACGTTCCGACTCGCGTTACAGACTGTATACTTCAACTTGCATTGACCATATATTTATCAGGGTACACAAAAATTTTAATAATATTTTGAAGGGTACAGTTTATGACTACAAAATTACTGACCATCATATGATCACTCTTAATTATTACATGAAATCTAGTCCAAAAAAAATCGATCTTCCAAAATCTAAAGAAATCATTGACTATAGGATGTTGAAACAAAGATTAAATTATGAATTTTGGGAACCGGTATATTTAGAAAGTAATCCTTCCATTGCATTTGATTTATTCCTCGAGATCTTACAAAAACATATTAAATCTTGTTCTAGTGTGTCAATGAATATTTTACTGAAATTTCGGAAAAATTAAAGCCATCTTTTAACCCCTACAGTTCCTGCAACTGCAACTTGCCATCAGATGTCTTTGTTGATAAACTTCAAGTAAATAGTTTTGTATTTGAATCTATTAATTCTGGTGAGCTTCAAAAGGCTATAATGTCACTAAGCAATAAAATGTCATGTACTAGCGACAAAATAACAAATATTTTATTAAAGAACATTTGTTATCAAGTGGTAGATGTGTTGAGTTTCCTGTTTAACATAAGTGTCAGCAATGGATATTTTCCTCAATCTCTTCAATGTGCTGAGGTAATTCCGCTTTTCAAAAAAACTAATAGAAAAGACCTATCTAACTATAGACCTATATCTCTTTTACCAACTTTTGCTAAGCTTTTTGAAAAATTGATTAAAGTTAGAATGCTACGTTTTTTGGAACGAAATGAGTTCTTTTTTAAGAATCAGTTCGGGTTTAGGTCCGGGCTATCAACAGAGGATGCTATTCTCAGGGTGTGCACTCAGTTATATGATAGTTTAAATAATAATCAATCCACAATGGCCTTGTTCATTGATATGACAAAGGCATTCGATATGGTTGACCACCAGATTTTACTAAATAAGCTTTATAATGCAGGATTTAGAGGATCTATTCACAGTTGGTTTAAGACTTACTTAATTAATAGGCAACAAAAGGTTAAAGTCAATGGGATCTTTAGTGAACCTCGTTTTTTAAAAAATGGAGTCCCTCAAGGTTCCGTTCTGGGACCGCTTCTATTTTTGATTTATATAAACTCGCTTTTTAATCAACAATTGTTTGGCTTAGTTACTGCTTTTGCTGATGACATAACGTTCACATACTCATTTCAATCCGAGTTTGAATGTATTGCTAAGATTGCAGGGGACCTTGAAAAATTAAGGTTGTGGTTTGCCGCTCATAAGTTGATTATTAGCGAAAAAACCAAACTAGTTAACTTTAGAATATCGAATAGTGTTTTGTTTGATTATAATCTTTTTTTTCATGGATATGACTGTAAACGCTTTAGTCTTCCGCTCCACACTTGTGGTAAAAGTAATTTTGATAGTAACAACTCATGCTCTAATAACTGTTTTAAAATTGAGTCAGTTAAGAACTTTAAATATCTAGGAGTTTTAAAAGATAATAATTTAAACTGGAAGGATCATATCCAAACTATAATATCGAATATGAATCTTGTTGTTCGTAAACTGTATCTTATTAAACCTTATTGCTCCAATAAAATATTACTAAGGTTTTATTATGGTCTGGCCCACTCAAAGTTGCAATATGGAATTATTAGTTGGGGAGGTTCATATCTTAGTGTTCTTAGACCTGTTTTGATTGCACAGAAGCATTTAGTCCGTATTATCTGTAGATGTAATCGTCGCACTCATTGTTGGCCCCTGTTTAAAAAGCTTCATATTTTACCATTAAGACATTTGTATGTTTTTAAGGTACTTAAGGAATTTTTTAAACAAAGCGGAAATATTCCAAGTAGAAGCAATCAAACTTACAATTTAAGAATTAATAATATGGCTTTTGTTAATATACCGATTGCACGTACAACACATTTTGCAAATTTTTACAAAGTTAAAGCCCCTATGCTCTTTAATAAGTTACCATATTTCATCCGAATAGCTTACAACCATCATGTATTCTTACGAAAAGTTAAAGACTGGTTATTTAATGTTGATCATGCTAGCATTGAATCTTTATAATTAATATTATTCTAAAAAGGCAACATATGTAGTAAGACTATTGTAATTTTAACTATTGTATACTCTTAATTAACCTCTTCATGGAGTCGATCAATTATATTATCAATTATATTATTACTTCTTTATTTTATTCTATTTTTATTTTTATATTTATTAATATTTACATATTAGCTACTGATTGTCACCCCACATCAGAACTTTATATGAATTTGTTATTACTAGCGCGGAAGTGTCGTTTAACACTAATTTAGGACATTAGTCCCTTAAATTAAAAAACGACAACTATGTAAATTATTCATTTAATTATATGTATTTGAAATATTGTTGTGCCAATTTTAAGTTGTAATGAAATGAATAAAACAATTACATTATCAAAAAAAAAAAAAGCTGATTTAGCGATTTTTGATATTCGGTCCTGTCGCATTGTTCCCAAATTGTCTGCGACTCTAAAAAGGAAAACGAATGGCGAATGGCTAGAGAGCAACATGATCACATAGTAAGCGTGACCCTCCTTTTCCAGTAAGTTACTGAGTTCCTAAAATAATCAGAGTGTACCTAAGTCACTTTGACAACTTAACGTGGTCGCTGATGGCCACATATCTACTCCGATGTAGGTAAACCTGCCAAATGCATTACTAAGAGGAAGTCCCATTGAATTTTCTAAACAGACAATGATTAAATTCATTTATCATTGATTTCCACCACTATGAGTGTCCAAAATCACAACTAGAAAATCAGGATTTACCCCAACAGACATAAATTGTATTTTCCCACGTTCCACATTGATCTAAATTAACTTGTAAAACCGCAAATTTCACTTCATATCGCAATTATGAAACCATTACTCTTCGTCCTGCCAGATAGATAGATATAGTTTGAATTTGAATAGTATTTCCAGTCTGTGAATAGACATGTGTACGTATACGGGACCACTGATTGAGCAATAGTGATGGCATTTTGTTGGATCATTAAAGCTCTGGTCTCGGCGCTGTCATCGCCGTCAGGTATCGTTTAGAATTTTGCATTTAGAATGGATACGAATGCTGGTGTGAAGGTTGCACAGTCTGCTTACGTACAGCAGGTGATTGTTGTACAATTGCATAATATTATGCAGATTGAATGTGTGATGACGTGCGCCTGGGTTTGCTTTTGTGCCAGATCTCATGTGAATGTGAACAAAAATATTACGTACTCGGATATCCTCAGCGAATCGAAATGAAGGTGATTTTCGATTTCGATTAGTTTTTACCGGGGCTCTTAAGTTCGCCTTCGAGTGGTTGTGGTCATCTTCGTTGTGAGTTTGTCAATGAGGACTCGGAACTCGGATACACAGAGATAATGAAAGTGAATAGAATTATGATGGCACAAACGCAATCGGAAAACACAGCGTATAGATAGGTATCGGGACGACAAGACTCTTCGGCTATATCCCGAAACGTAACTTAGGCTCGGTTGTCGTCTTGTCGACAATAATCCCCACGTATGACGTAAACATTGACATAGAAAGGCTGGCGTATCCTCTCTTTTTTCCATTATTATCATTAGGGAACAAATCGTTTATGTATGTAGAAATAAACAAGCATAGTCCCCCGGGAAAAAGAGATACTCTTTCTGTGCTTTTCAACTTGTGTACATCTACCCACTATGTACTTGTACATCGATCCTCGCTCATCCCGCTGTTTTGCTATTTTCATCGCATATATGTACGGCATTTGGAGCTGGTTCATGTTGTTTTTGTCAGAAACATGGTAGCTATGTACAGGTACACTGTACACATCCATACGCCATATTTTGCTATCCTTTCGTTGGTATTGTTCCCTTTCTATATATAGAATTGTAACCAATGTGCAGTATTTTATTTATTTCAGCTTTATTCGCGTCACGATTCACCTGTACCTATAGTTGAAGAAAATGGGAAACGATGAGAACATAGTGTGTTTAGTATCATATTTCTATACGAACATACCGAGGAGCACTCACATTTGTCCCGTTGTTCTTTCTATTATCGGCCAGAGTTGTTGTCATTTTTTTTCTCTTCTAACCAAAAGACAAGGATACTAACTATATCTGGTGCTATTGTGGGACCCGCATCATCTTTCCATTATATGTTGCTTTATGTTTTGCGCGCACACACTACCACATATACTCATGCGGAAATAATAATAGACAGATAGGTATACGAGGCACAAACGATGAAGATAAAGTATCCTGAGTATGCACCCTTGAAACAATAGTATCTATTGTTTTTCAGCAATTTCTCTCTATATGCAGGATTAATGTAGGTACACAAGTATTTTTTTTATACGTTTCTTTCTTTTTTTTATAATCCAGCAGACGATATTTATGTTTTGGATGCGTTGCCCTTCGCAATAAGGAATAAAATGGAACAAGGAAATGATGGCCAACAAGGAGTATAAAATTCGATATATGTACCTATGGCCATGCTCATCTGTTACATTAGAAATGATATTGAATAATAGACTATTGGAGGATTGATCTCGCACTTATTATACTTATAAATACCGTGGCCATTAGGAGGGTTCGTTTTTATTTACTAGTTGATAAGCTTGAGACGGACAAAGGCTAACAGTGAAATTTGATGTCGCGTTAACTATGACAATGGCCATGATGATGAGGATGACATAGAGATATAAATTCCAGATCCATTTGGAATATTGGTTGCCTAAGAGTGGGATACACATAATGATGTAGTTTGGTGTTTTTCTGGGTCAGCGGCTGAGTACGGAGAGTGACCGGCGTTTGTTGGGTTAGTGTGGAGGAGAATGCCTTTAAAGCAGTACTTGGGAAGTAATTTATTTGAGATTTGCTTTTTGTTCTTTCTAAAGAAACACTAACTTTAGTTATAGACGAGCTTCCTTTTATTATTTTTTTTTATATCTTACATATATTTACAATTCGAAGTTTTATTTACTCAATTCTATAATTTACAATTACAATGATAATTCCAATAACTTCAGCTGGTCCTCTGGTCGGTACTCGGGAGCACGGTTGCCAGATTGGGCGCTTTATCGTATTTTGGGCTATCTCTTTACTTAAAAAACGATAGAAATTTCTTCCATGAGCGCCGAACACAATTTTGGGCTACATGTCGTTTTACAAATTGTGTGTTATTTTTGTTTGTTTAATTTTTTAACAAAAAAAAAAAAAAAAAAATATTTTGACAAAAGTCAAGTGACATCGAACAGTCGTTCAAGTTGCACGCACACCAATTCATTTTGCAGGCCTTTTGGTTTCACACAACACAAGCCACACAAAACCAACATTTTCAACGATTTTTTGGCTTCTTTCTGAGCAACGATATTGGGCTACATTTTTTAAAGGTTTGGGCGCTTAAAGCGAACTAAATTCTGGCAACACTGCTCGGGAGTCGGGAGTTGTTCTTGCGGCTGCCCCAGCAATCTAAAGGTCCGTCTTGCGATTGCGATAGTCTCGGGAACCTACAGGTCCGCCTTGCAGTAGTCCCGGGAATCTACAATCAACAAATCTTCCTTGGGAATGATTCGGAAATTTGCTAGCTGCCCGCAGGCCATCAACAAAATTTTCAAGTAGTCTAATAAGTACTTGAGGAACAAATTCAGCGGCACACTGAGTTGGTAGTTTGGTACGGTCAACTCTCTGAGTTTTGCTCAATTGTGTGGGGATTTGGCTGGTGTTCTCATGGAGTTACCACCAGCAACCGATTGTGACTTCTATCCTGAATGGAAAAATCATTTGGCCGGTAACATCATAATTTATTGTTACCAATACCAACAATAAACAATACATGGCTACTGCGGGGGTTTACGTTGTGTACCGGTGTAGGGGGGCGGTATAGTCGATCGGCTGTTCTTAGACGTGTGCTAAGTGCACTGTAGTGCAAAAATACGATACCTACGGGCCGTCGACAACATTGTTTAAAGAATGCATCGTTACGTACTTGTTATTGTTGATATAGGTTTAAGGAAAAATAAATATAAATGATGCGTCGTCACAATACAATGTTGGAAGTTGGGAACAAAAAGGAAAATCTCAATGTATGCATCCGATCGGTGGCTGTCAGATAATTTTAGATCTATGCTCCCCAAACATATAGGTACGCAGAGTACACGAACCCAACTCCCGTCTATTGCCACGTAGGTACCCTTAAAATTTGCGAGCTGAGCAGCGGGAAGCAGGAAATACTTCTAATGATATATAAAAGACGTAGATTTTGTATGTATTTCCTTTCTGCGAAAAGTTCGAAAATAAAAGGAAACATCAGTTCAGCTTACAGGTAAATTCTAAAATACCAGTTGAATAACTTATTCTGATGTGGAGTTTTCTAAATCCAAGGCTCTGATTTACAAGTCGACCCTTAGTGTCCCAAACATATAAAAATAAATTGGTGCGACTGTATCCAACAGTCCCGAAATATGTGTATGTGTAAACACCGTGCGTGCGGTATGTGTGTGGCTTGATACACGTCATTGAGAAAAGAGGGAATTGTAATAACCGTATTCTTGATATATTATGAAATAACAAATACCCGTTTGCATTTCCATCCCCGCAAGTTAAATGACATCAACTGTTACACAGTAAATGAATGTGTCATTGGAATTTCATTCGGCTTGCATTGCATATTGTAGAGGTGCTGAATGATAAAATGTATGCAATGATAAAACACAGTGACGCATTTTCTGTCCCCGCAAGTTAAATGTGTGGAATTACTCCACCAGATTCCAAAAAATGTATGCAACGATAAAACACAGTGACGCATTTCCGTGACGCATTTCCGTCCCCGCAAGTTAAATGTGTGGAATTACTCCACCAGATTCCAATAACGCGCGCTTAGATGTTTACACATCAAAAAGTGTAGTGAATTCCAACGCCCTCGAAACGACACGATTTTGCTTTTCTTTAGATACATAGTCACACCAGAGCTTTTGCATGTATGCCAAGCCAAGGTACCTACCTATCTATTGTTTAAAAATATGTCATGTGACGATTTCGAGGTACCAACGATTCGTTTTAATGAACTAGGTCACGTGGACGCGTTAAAAATACACAAATGCATTCGATTCGGGCAACTGTTTCATCGTTCGACCCAAAAAATGTCAATTTGATTGCTAAATACACTGGTGAACCGTAACCGTAAAGAACATAATTATCGTCGACAAGCACCATTCCCAAAAGCACTTAGTATTCAATCCATTGGTTTGATGGCAATAATTCGCATCGTGGCGCTCTACTCCTGCAGTTTACCAATTTAATTTATTTATTTATATGCGACCTCCGAAGAAGACTCCAACACATTCCGCTTCCCGCATGTAGATTCACTTAAAACCGCCAGCTGTTTGAAAACTCAAATATAAATAATTACAACGTTTCAAATCGGACAAAATCCAATAAATCAAATCACTCGAGCCATTGCTCCACCCTCCACTTGCTGATCATCGCGTCGTCATATCGTAGTAGTAGTGATGTGTTCCACATCACCATTAATTAGCCACCGACATTAATTCTGTCGCATGATTGCAGGCAATGGCAAACGCGCATTTCCTACGTAATCAGCGTTTCAGCAGTCTATTCGGTGTATGCGTTGCATCGGTGGAGGTGCAATAGTGGAGGTGCCTGCAGCAGCAACTACCCTGGCCCCAGGGACAAATTGCATAAATCATAGCGTAAATTATATTCTGTTGGATGGTGAATTGATTGACAGTCGGCAGGCGAAACAAAGAAAAAAAACAGCCCTTCATTCAATGACATAAATCTGGTCGTTAAAATATCAGTTGAGCTGTATCTGATGGCTCAAAAAGTATCTAAATGCAAAAACTGTCGGCCACAAATAAGATTTGGAAAGCTAATTCGATTTAGCAAACCGATTTGAAGCGGAAAATAAAAGCACTCACAGAATGCAAACATTTTTCATTTCCTACACATGATTGAATTGCCGGACGCTGGGCCATATTTTAAACGCGTTCGCTGTGGTCAATTCAGAAGCCAACAGTAGTTGCAGTATCATTTAACAGTACAGCATGGCGGTGGAGGGGGTAGCTGCAGTGTGGCTAGTGGCAAACCTCAAACTTCTATTCAACATTTAAATGGATGTGTGTAGTCAAGTATCGGTTTTGGGGGCTGGGAAACGCCTCCCTTCAAAAGTCGACCGCTGATGGGTCATGCGCGTCGTATAATGCTCCACGGTCTACTAAATGTAAACTCGTTCTGTAATAATTACTATTGACAGAGACCAATGCTTTTACCATTTACCATTTTATAGCACAGCGGAGTTTTTTTTTTTTTTGTTTTTTTTGCAACTATTCACTGGATGTGGCGTGATTTTGAAAGGTGGCCCCAGAGAGAAGGTTAAGCCGAACAATTGAAAATGCAATTAAAATCAGGTTACGCTGCCCGGCCGTGTGCACGTGGGTGGTGGCTGCACTTGTTCAATGTACATTGTACAAACCATATATCTGTTTCGTCGAATTAAATATGCATAAAATGTTTTCAACCGTTGTGATTTTTAATTAAAAAACAAAAAGGAATAAAAAAAAATACAAAACAACACAGCACACTCTGGCGAGCTCAATCTAAACGTGTCCGCGTCACTTAACCGAATTTTTATTTGATTCAACTGGGCGGCCGTAGAGCACACTGTATGATATTCAATATTCGATTTCCCAGTCGAGTCAGTTAGATGAATATGACATGAATTTTAATTGTCAATGTTTGGCTGTTTGGGTGGAAATTTGTTTAGAATCGGCAAGTTCTTGCTCAGTTCTGTGATGCTGAAATGTCACAGGATATGCGATTGTTGGATGAATTTATGCCAAATAATTGATTCGGATCTAGTGGCGTATATAAAAAGGATCTGCATGTTTAGCGATGCCGATTTAAATATTTGATTGAAGGAAATTAGTCAAATGAAGCATTAATGACTGGACACTGGATGCATAATACATCAATGGGTAAATAAATTCATGGGGATTATTGAAGCGTTCGCAGCGTGCGTCATTTGTGTTTATGAGAATCAAAAGGGATGTAGTCCGATTTTTTAAAACATCGAGTTGACGATCTATTTAAATTCTCTTTCTTGATATTTTTCTACTGATGGCAAAGGATATAAATGCAAAATAGATTTAAGAAAACAAACATTGAATATCGTTGGGCCCCTGTCGTTGAGCCAACACATTTAAATATTAAGCATTTCTTACATAACCTTAAATCAAATCTATCTATGTACATTATATTTATATATTATTATGTCTATAAAAATTGAGCCTTAAAATTGTGTTCGTTTGTCGCCGATTCACGCCTGAATGCATTTACCGAATTTAACAAAACTTTCACACATCTTTGGTATTGGTCTATGTATGGTTTTTGTGAAGTTAAGATTAAATCGGAAAAACGTATGTGTGTGTTCTGCATGCGTGAAAAACATATGAATTTCAGTAAATTTTGCTTTTTTTTTTTTTTGACGATAGGTGGCGCTATTGTCGATCCCCTAAGCCACTCAACCGATTTAAATGAAATTTTGTGGCTCTTTATGGTTCGTTACAGTTCGATAGAAAGGACACTATTTTGGTATGGTTGGTTCCAGTTTTAAAAATATGAACTGCATACCACGCTTTAGTCTGAAAGGCAAGGGCAAAACCGGGTGGGTACAGCTGTATGTAAAAGAGACTCACGTCTGTATGTGCACTCATAACTCGGGAATGGATCGTGATTGATGGATTCGTATTGACCCAAGGAGGGACATAAATTATACTTTTTTGTCGTGAAAACAAAAGTTTAAGGTGATAAGATTGGGTATAGAAATTTGTATGGAAAACCACACTTTTGGATAGAAAAGTGGGTAATGTCACTTGCAGTACAAAAAAAAAAAATATATTTTATGTTTATTTATTTTTAAATTATTTTGATGTTCTGAGCTTACCGCTACAAAATTTGAAATTAAAAGTCGTCTCAGTTATAATCTTGTTGCGCAACCTCAATCCACCGAAATTTTGTAACGGATAAGGAAGCCTATATTCACCGACGAGAAGGCAGAAAGTAAAAGTTTGCTGTTTTCTACCGAGGAGAGCTTTAAAAAACGCATCTGTTCCAAATATTTCCTTTGAAAAAAATCCATTCCAAAAAAACAATCGCAGTTTTGTCGAAGATGACTTGCGTTTCCAAAATAAATTGTTTTTAAAAAAGTTTAAGACTTAAAAAAGGAAACAGTTTTTAATAATTTGAAGGTAACGGCTTAGAAAACGTATTTTTTAGTATCAAAAACCACACGTCTTCGTTTTTCAATCTCGCCACGCAGTGTTGCCAGTTACTGGCTACTCGGACTTTTCACTGGCTTCTTAAAATAGACATTTTGGATTTAATCCAGTTTAGGCTATTCACTTTAAAGTTTGGCGACTTTCTATGCTATTCATCGGGGGAAATTTTTCTTCACCGAACATTATTCTATTTTCATTCAAACTGTTTTTGGGTACCTACTCCTACAGTTACCGTTATTGCCGGTAACGTTGGTAATACTGCGTGGTACTCTCGTATTCACGTGAACGCATACAGTCTAGGCTGACGACTTAGCCATAGCTCTTAAAAAACTCTTAACGCTATTGAGTTGTAAATAATGAATAACTTACTTACTTACTCACATAAATTCTATACAATTCAGATCCGCATGTCAAATGTTGCGGATTTGGCATTAAATGGATCGTCTGTCTGGCTGGTGCTTAATAAAATGTAAGTAAAAACTAATTTATTCCTGTATTATTTGTCTGTAAATAAAGATTATTCACTTTTAGGGATAGAACCAAAATAATTTATCCAACTTTCCAAAGATTTTCATAAATAGAGATCCAATTGAATACATTAAATTCAATTTCCAAAACTAATCTTCTTATGAATTTCACATGAACATCTGTTAACTTGAAGGTCATATTGGTTTGGATAATGTATTTCACTCGATGGAAAGCAAAATGGAAGGGCAGAGTCAAAGGGATTCGAATGGGTGAATCGAATCTACGATTCACGTGAATAGCAGAATAGGGCTGTTAGAAAATGCTCATCTGTTCGTGAGTAAAGATGAACTCCGGTGCATCTTTGAGTCACGGAAAAACAAAAAGTCGGCAGAAGTTGACGGTGTCCCAAACGTCATATTGAGACACCTGCCGCTAGAAGCGATTCGAGAAGTTCATCAATAGATCTCTTTTAAGATGGGTGGAAGAAAATAAGATTATTCCGGATAACCAGTTTGGCTTTAGAGCGGGGCATGACACTATTCATGCCGCGTCGAAACTGGTCTCCGACATTCAGTGGAATAAAAGTAAAAAGCAATGCACGGGTGCTTGCCTGGTCGACTTTGAGAAGGCCTTCGATACCGTATGGTTGGAGGGGCTCTTTTATAAGCTGACCAGAATTGGCATTCAAAAACCTTTGCTGTATATGATTTATGACATGCTTATGGGAAAGAAGTTCGTTGTCAAAGCTGGCAACGTGACTTCGAGCAGGGTTTTCCAAATTAAAAACGGCTTACAACAGGGAGCAGTGAATTCTCCGGTCCTGTTTAATATTTACACAAGTGATCTGGTGGGTTCCCTCAGACACGCTATAGTGTACGCAGACGATTTAGTGGCATACAGGTCAGGACCAAAAATCGAGGTCATCAACATTCTTCTGCAGCATGACTTCGAGCAAATTAAAAGGTATTGCGATGATTGGAAGTTGAAAATCAATTTCCAAAAATCGGAAACAATCCTGTTCAGGACTCCATTGGCTGGGGCCTCTAGGGATACCAGAAAAAAGTGGAGAAAATTAACAATTATTAGACAGCAGGGACGACCATTGGTGGTGAAAAACGTGGCCAGGTATCTCGGCATCCGGCTCGACCAGTATCTGTATTTTGATAAACATATAGATGCTTGTCTTGTTGGGGCTAAGAGGGCTTACGCTCTGACATGGAGACTGTTTTGCAGCAGTCAACTTGACTCAAGGGTGAAGGTCATTTGCTACGTGGCCCTTATAAGGCCTAGGTATCATCGCTTTGTCCCGACTGAGGCATTTCTTCATGTAGACATGAAAGGGTTAATCCAAACGAAATATGGTGTGCCGGTATTGTACCACAGCCACCGCGGCGCGAGGGATAAGCGGAATGGGACAGGGTCGATATCGTAAAGCAGTTCACCGAATTTTGGTGGCTTGACGAAGAGGTGAGGTTGGATACGCTCTCCCGGGCCTGTGCGCTACTTACGTAGCATCCTCATTAGTTTTAAGCTAGATATTAAGTTATTAGGTTTAGGGTTAGAGTAGGGGGTCTTTGGGAGGTGCCGAGCTAGCCAACATGAAAAAGTGCTTTCGAGACTTGACCGACGCGTATGGCCTCGATCGAGTCTCGGCGGCGCGGATGAGCCCCTGTTGGCAGCCGACAGACAACCATGGACGCGATCAGGATGGTGACCAATCGATAACATTGCTCACCACCCTGATTAAAGGTAATGACGGTTAAGTAGCTCAGGTAGTTTTAAATAGTTTTAAACAAAACAATAATAAAGAATTTTCTTGAAAACTAAAAAACAAAACAAATCATAGATCTAGATATATTTTAGGCCGAAAGGCAATAATTTTAAGGATGTTGTTAAGTTTAGAGCGCTCGCTAAGAGCCAGTAAGCTAGAATAAGATAAATGTTAGTCTCAAATTAGATTTAATCGTTTTTTTAGTATGTAAGTTTAATTAAAGATATAAACAAAAATGAGTTTAAAATGAATAAGGCTTCTTATAAAATAAAATAAATAGTTGGCGCAACAGGTCCGGAGGGACCCTAGGCCTAGCTTCTCACAACCATTCGTTCTGTGTGAGTTTTTCATTTTTGGAACGAATGGAAGGGATCTACAATTTTATGCCGACTCCAAACGGCTAACTGAGAAGCTCTTTCAAGACAGTTATACTCTCGCATGTTTGTCAGACGTTCGCGAGAGGTGACGCAGTGAAAAAAAACCCAAGTTGGAATTTGGGTTTTTGCGGGATTCGAACCTCGACCCCTCGCTTAATAGTCCAACACACTAACAACTAAGCCACTGCGCCTACAATTAGGCTTCTTAGGTTTAGAAAAATGCATAAGTACTTCAATTGCGAACATACCCATTTCGTATAACTACAACTTCCTACACAGTTAATTGTGGTTGATCCAACTCCGTTATCAAACAGTTTTTGGACAGACTCTCACATCTCAGCAGTAAAATAATCTCACAATTTATGCATGAATATGAATATAAAAACAAGCAGTCCAAGTTTATGTAGATTGTATAGGTACGACCCAAACCCATTCCAGCAAAATGTGTTTTTTTTTTTTGTAACATAGGAAATGGAAACAAGAAAAGTCAATTCAATTACGAGCTCGTTTTGTGTTTCTTTTTTACTTCGTTTACAAACACTTTAACTAAGGGAGTAGAAATAAAAATGTGCATTTTTGTTCTTCAAATTTGAGTTTGGCTATTTTTGGCTCCAACTTTTTATTTCAAATTTAGCTCCATACACCATATCTCGTATAAAACGTGGCAATACAGCAGAACTTTGTCGCATAATTCCCTTTCGTTCCGCTCTAAGCTCTAACATTTATAGAGAAAACGACACACCGTGCTTTCAATTGGCTCCCCTCAAAGCAGAACAAAGCACACCCACCATTGCTAATATTTTTCAATTTGATGAAATAAATTAAAATCGATGTATGTAAAATTTTGGTCTGTAGGAGCTAAGCTTCTGAATCAGGCAAAGAGCTGGTTGATACTTACAAATATTTAAGAAAGCCCTGCCTCTCTTGATTATCTACTCTCTTGTCTCTTTCCGTATTTATTACAACTTTTTTGAGCTATGTCGAGATAAGAGCATAGAAGTTTGAAAATGAAGATAATTTGGTCAAAAAGAAATCCAATAAGTAGGCGCGGTTATGAGCGAAATAGCCTATAGCTATAACATTCGCGGAGTCTTTAGAAATAAATCAAAAAAAGTTTCATTGAACTCTTCCCAGTAGTTTTCACGTTTACTGCAGTCAAACATAAATTCCCTTCAGTTTTATTATTATTTTTTAATGTTCTTAATGCGTAGGTTGATGTTAGGCAATCAAAGGACGAGATAACAGGGATCATAACAGCGTTATTTAGATATCCTGCAACGCACTGAAAGCACTCAGCCAATAAAAGCCCGAAACTGTTTCTGTCCCAAAACATAAGCAACGCCAAGGTAAAAAAGATGAGATGAGACATGAGAGTATCGATGCTAGATATTACGAACAACAACGGCGAAATTTTCCATGTGAAGTTACCCATAAAGTATTTAACGCAAAGGTTAACATTTTTTACTGGTAAGGGCCATTGCTTTTACGCAAGTGTATACGACAGGCTGTATATTGGCTGCATACAGGCCGCCTGGGAAAGTGGGACAAATGTTCATGTACACCGTCCAATTCATCACACCGCCCTCACCCTAACGCCGGCCGCCACTTTCGACGAAAGATAATTTGATAAGATCAAACGGCCCTTCACATGCAATTGAACGGGTGATGATTTTTAACGATATCCAAAATCCAATAACTTGTCTGTTATCACTTAAACATCAACTTTGTCCCCCGCTTAATTCTCCAAGCTGGTCAAACTTTTCCAAAGTATACTTAGATGAAATCACCAAAGTTCGGGGCGACTGTGCTCGCATATCAAGATGACAAAATGTAGAGAAGCGAAAATAATAAGATCCCCATCAAGCAATTTCCCCGAGTCTGCAGTAAAGAAGTATTGCAAACAAAATGTGAAATACGATACATGTATCGCAACTTAAACATAAAAATTAATTTGTGTCCTGTCCGACACTACTCATATATACGCTGTCGAACTAGCCAGGCGATGCATGTACAGACGTTCGTCGTTCACCTTCCAATACACACCCACTCTCATACACGCACATCAGTCCTTGTTATGGAAGTAATTATGGTCCCTGTCCACTTATCTTTCAATTTCAATTGGGGGTAAAACTTTCTGCCCATTCCCCGTCCGATACTTTATAGAGTTTGGTATTAAAATATTATTTGTGCCAATTAGAAGTTGACCAAGATCGTAAAAGTAACACTCCAACTTATACCGAAGATAGTTGTGCTATAATTCATGTCCCATGTCAAAATTCTGAAGGCGATACGGTGTGTATCTCTTTTTGGGAATTGCCACTCGATTTTCACACACTAGAGTCTGACCCAACCCATATAGTATATGCCTGCATAAGTGACACTTTGCCGGGCATCTTCAGCCTAAGGATATTTTATAGTGTTAAGCCATGGAGGTCACATTGGATGATACACTGGCAAAGGATGTGTAAATAGAGGCCGGAAATGGGTATGGGGATAATGAAAGCGACAGTCGTTGGTTGTGGCTTTGGGTGTGACGACATTTTGTCCAGCTAAACATTTGGCATTATATTCAATTGGCGTCAGTGTGGTAGTTTCTGGCCTCGGTTTCATTGCCTTTTTGTGCTGCTCTGCTTTGGGGCGACAATAAAATTTGATAAGGCACTCAACTTTGGACTTGATGCTGGTCGGTCTTTGCCGATTAACCTGAAGTGCTGATGTTTAAGTTAAGTCGATTTGATGCCATCTGACATTGTATTGTAGCCCGACGAAAGAGGTGGGTATAGAGGGAGGTTTATGACAGTAAGTCATCTTGTGTGTACATTCTGTAAAAGGGCTAGGCAAGGGAGTAATATTGCGTACACAAGTCATTCGGATTATGCTTCCTAGTATTGATTTGGACAACTACATTCAGTCGCTTGACTTTACATATAATTCGTGCGCAGGTTCTCTTTGGAATTCACCACAAATTTGGTAAATTAACCAAAATGAAAAATACACAAAATTGTAGCAGAACGATGCGAAATGCTTTTATGAGCTGCTATGATTTAAGTGAGTTACGACAAATAATATCCTTTGTGTTTAGAGGGAATGATTTGATTGTAGAGCTTAACTAACTTAACTAAATGGACTATTGAGCGAGGAGCTTGAGGTTCAAATTATCTACTGAGAAACACAAAAAAAGGTTAATGTCCCTGGTCAGCGTTGCCAGGAGTTTTCTCCCCAGATTTAAGGAGTTTTTTGGTCGTCGGTGGGAGATCTGTTTTTTTTTTTTTTTTTTTTAATTCTATTTTATTTGTATTTCGTTACAATATCCTTTTGGTAACCTTAAAACGAGCTTCCGCTGAAAAGTTTAATTTATAGGCATTCTGCGGGCCTAAGAAACGCTGACTAACTTATACTTAAGAATGAGGAGAATGAGAACAGCGTAGAGATTCTTCCTTCTGTTCACAACTAAATGATTCAAAATTGAGCATATCCAGGATGAAATAAATGTGTGTGTTATTTTAAAGCGTTGTTAAATAATACATCTATCCTCGGAAGCTAATATCTTTGGACTATTTTCATTTACAAAACACGCCTTTCAAAAAAAGCTAGCCAGTTTAAGAAAAGTTAAGAAAAAGTTTTTGTAAAAGTACCTTAAATATTTTTCAGGACTTAGGCATCAAACTAACCAACCAACCTTTAAATATTATAAACAAGAATTTCATCAAAGTTGCGTAGGTAAGGGCTGTGTATTTGTTTGCCGCACACTTTAGCATTCGGAAAACCAAATTTACATGTTCGCGTTTAAAATTCGAAATGCATACTTGTAAGCCGTAGGCGCAGTGGTTAAGTGGTTAAAGTGTTGACTAATAAGCGAGGGGTCTCAGGTTAGATTCCCGAAAAAACCCAAATTCCATCTAAGGTTTCATTCTACTGCGCCATCTCTTGACAACGGCTGAGAGTATAACCGTCATGAAACAGCTTCTCAATTGGAGGTTTGGACTCGGCATAGAATTGAAGATCCCTTCCATTCGTTCCAAAAATGAAAAAAAAAAAATACTCGCATAAAACGAATGGTTGCGAGTAGCTAGGCCTAGGGTCTCTACGGACCTGTTTCGCCAACTAGTGATTTGTTTTTAAGTCGTACATAAAACATGTTAAAAAAAGAAATAATGACAAAAAGCTGAGAGTTTTCTTTTGGAAAAAAATTGATGGATCTGGCCGTTTTCAGGATTATCTGGGGGGAAATATGTTGACCGTCTGGCAACGCTGCGCCCTAGTTCATCTCTCGATAACGTCTGTCACAGTGTTGTTATGTCGTGGGATTTATCCCTTTTTCTAGTTATTTCGATGTCCGAAAAGCCTTTCGTGGGATAAAGGGAAAAACCACCAATAGTGGGAATTTGAGGAATCTACCAAAAATATTCAAACTATAAATTTTTGCTGAAATTTCATGAAAACTTCTACATTTCACCATGAATATCAACACACTGAATGTTGGTTCATTTTTTTAAGCAATATATTGCTTAAGAAAATGAACCAAAAAAAAAAAACACTCTGAATGTCCATAAAAAAAACTGCTCATATAAATCGTATTTTATCAAAATGTTCTAGTACCAAAAAATAATCGTAATAGTGTTAAAAACTGTGATTTTTATACTAAAGGTTAATTAACCGTGATTTTCTTTCCTTGTAATACAAATTTTACTTTTAAATACTGGATTTTTAGGCAAAAAAAAGTACGGCGAACAGGGGAAAAAAGGGAAAAATTACCACCCTTCGTGGGATAAATGAGGAGAGAGTGCTAACAACACTGGTCTGTCATGCATTCGAGTTTCGAGAGTATGTACCTATAACATTTTTTTAGGTACTTCCTTGCTCTAAAGTGTAGAGATAAAAACGTTACAACTTGTGAGTAGTTTTTGGGATGTTTAAATATTTATAATAAGAATAAATAAGTAATTGACTTAAATCTCACCCACATATTTAATCGACTTAAATATGAAAGTTGCACTTACCTGAAAAGAAAAGAATAAGATAGGTTAATTTAAATATGCTTCAGGTATGTCAATGTGCAAATGTGGCGATACAATATACGTCCAGTGTGGACTCATAACTCGAAAACGAATCGTTTGATTTTAACGATTTTGAGCTTGGTGGATTGGTATTGACCCAAGCAAAGACATTGACTTAAAAATTTTAAGGGGATGAAATGGTGCAAAAAAGTTTGTATGCACTTGAAAAAAACAAAAAAAAAAACTGGATATAAGAACGGGGACTTCAAAGATAACGAAAATTATTTGAAATTTGTAAAATTTTATTACTGAACGAACTTGTGCGGTACGAAGTTCGCCTAGTAAGTTATCTATATATTCACAAAAGAGAATGTCCGTCATGCGCGCATCACTCGAGAAGGGTTCTTTCGCTTTTAACCATTTTGGGCTTGATGGTTTCCTTTTGGCCCAAGGAAGGACATAGGCTAGGCTACTTTCTGGCGAGAAACAAAACGTAAAGGGCTTATGAAAGTTTGTATGGTTAAATGCACTTTAAAAAATAATAAACTGGATAGAAATCGAGGAGTGTTACTTCAAATGCAAAAATAAAATTTATATATAAAACAAAGTTGCATCCGTAAGAACGCCCATAACTCGAGAACGGATCGTCCAATTTGAGCTATCTTTTCTTTGTGTGTCTGTCTCCGCCCGAAGAAGGTTAATAGGTACGTCGAGAAAATTAAAATAAAATTGGAAAGTTCACAAAAATTAATTTTCCATACATTTTTTAATGGGATTTGTCAGGCTGGGGCTTATCGCCTGAGTTTTCCTTTATGCGATTGTCAGATAGTTAGCCAAAATATGATTTCGCCGAATAAATAAAACGAATAAAAAGACTCGGATTTAAATTGTAGCACTTAATTTATTTTAATAATTTCACGAAAAGAAGCGGTCAGGGCACCAGAACGATAGAATGAAAAAGAGGAAGAGACGAGCTCACGCACGATGTTTTATAAGAAGCAGTCAAAGTGACATATCTTTGCCGAGTCAAGCGCCCTCTAGGTTTGAGTTAAAAGTTAGGTGTCGTTTACATTTTATGTCTTACAATTTTTTTTAAATTTCAATCGCAATATACAGTGAGGTCGTGATTGTTAAAAATTCTACATAAATTTATGTAATGTGAAACATCTATCTATAGGCCCAAGCGCAAAAAATCGACTCGACCGAAACGAGTTCCGTGGCGATAGCGGAAATTGGCCTGTCGCGATAGGTGGCGCCGTTGGCATCTCCGAAACTACTCAACTGATTTCAATGAAATTTTGTGGTTGTGTATGGTTGCTTGCAACTTGGAAGATACGGTAGGTTTGGAACCGATAGGTTGTACTGTTGTCGATCTTCTAAACCACTCAAACGATTTCAATGGGATTTTGTAGGTGTGTATGATTGGTTGCATCTTGTCGATCTCCGATACTATTCAACTTATTTCAATGAAATTTTGTGGATCTACCTATATTGGGTTGGTGTTGCTTCAAAGATAGGAAATAAACATTTTTTTCAATTCATTTAAATTAATATTTAAAGTTTTTTTTTTTTTTTTACCGAGGGTAGGTGAAAATCTTCCAAAGACACTATGAGAATGGCAAGCGCGTGCTCATAGTAGTGTCAGATTTTTACTGACTAAAAGCACCACCCTTCGAAGAATTGTTAGATACTGCAACTAAGATATAACTTATCAAGCAATTTTTCTATAGCGAAATAACAACTTTTGACAGGCTACTTTCCAATGAAAGATCCTGCATGTTCCGCAATTTAGACGCGGTTAATCCTATCTTGCCAATTCGAACGGTTTCGTTCTTTGTAGTCGGCGCAATAAATTGTTCTCGTCCAAAATTTGTCGGACTGAATTGTTGACATGTCCGATTAGTCGGTTTCTATGCTTTCTCGCGAAGCTTTTTGTTTCAGCTTCAATTATTGGAATTCCGAGATCTCTGTGGATATCTTCGTTTCTAATATACCATGGTGCTTGTACAATTTCTCTAAGCACTTTATTTTGAAAAGTTTGTAGAATATTGACATTTGCTTTCTTGGTACAACCCCAGAGTTGTATACCGTAGGTCCACACCGGCTTTAGCACTTGCTTGTATAGAAGCAGTTTGTTTTCGGTACTGAGCTGGGAATATTTTCCGAGGAGCCAGTACATTTCTCTATATTTGATATCGAGTTCTTTACGTTTCATTCTCACGTGCGAATTCCATTTCAGCTTTGCGTCGAGTGTCATTCCCAGGTATTTGGCCTCGTTTGCAAAGGGTATTCGGGCCAAGTTTAGGAAAATTGGCAAGTCATTAGTTTTCTTATACGTGAAATTCACGTGAACAGATTTAGTTTCGTTGAGGGTGATCCACCAGTCCCACGTCCATTCATTTACCTTATTCAATGCGATTTGAAGTTTTGCAGTCGTTTCTTCAATTGTATTACCTACTGCTAGGATGTCGGTGTCGTCGGCGAACGTAGCGAGAGTAGTGCCATTTTCTCTTGGTATATCGCGAGTATATAACAGATACAGAAGGGGCCCAAAGACACTTCCTTGCGGCACGCCGGCCGAAATTTCCTTAAGCTCAGAGTATTCGTTTCCATGTCTAACACGGAAGAGTCTATTCCCGAGATATGATTCTAAAATATCATATAGGCGTACGGGAAGAACTTGCCGCAATTTAAATTTCAAGCCGTCATGCCACACCTTATCAAAGGCTTGTGAGACGTCAAGGAATACGCCTGAGCATATCTTTTTTTCTTCAAATGCTTTCTCAATTACGTCAGTAATTCTATGCACTTGGTCAATCGTGGAATGCTTGGTTCTGAACCCAAACTGGTGGTCAGGGATAAGATTATTATATTCTATAACCGGTTGTAGGCGCATTAGTAAAATTCTCTCGAAAACTTCGGATATAACTGGAAGAAGGGAAATTGGTCTATACGACTTTACGTTATTTAAAGTGAAGACTTATATGGACACGCTAGCCCTGGGGAAGGAACTGATAAAGCTTGGTCTTACACAGACTCTAGACTACTGAATCAGTTGTATCATGGGCGAAGCCGGGCGGGAACAGCTAGTTCTGTATAAATTATGAAAGGGAAATACTTTTCTTTTATTCATCATACCCCGATGCCCATACAAACGATGCCACGAATGAGAGTCGACTTCTGAAGAGACTTACAGTCATCAGAGAAGAGTGAAAACATATATGTAGCCTGTGAGCTGTGGCAACAATGAACTTTAAGAATCCAAGAGAATCACTATATACCTAAGAACATACCTAATTCAATTGACGCACTGAAAAAGCTAATTTCTCGCAGTGCAACTGATAAACGTTTACAAAGAACCATTACCAAGATTTTGTTGATCTTATTCTTGCAAATAGATAGACAATTAGACGAACTTTGAAAATGCAAAAAGCTTTACTTCGAGCTTTTTTATTAGAACAAGGCTCTAAACTATTGCTAAGGCTCTGAACCTATTCTATTGACGGTCAGTGTATGTTCCAACCATTTTTAATAATTTTCTTTTTAAAGCTAGCTCGGCAGCGATATTTTGGATATGTATATTGTTGAAGGATACTTCTATATCCAGAAAGACTCCGATGACTGATTCCTTATTTTCAAACGTGCTCTAAATTGTCAATACGACTTTATGCAGAGACGTCTCGACTCTCTACTGATTTGCCTTTTTGGTAGGCGTGTTGATTAGGGCGAGGTTAAAATATGTGCCGTAATTGTAATGTCACACATCCTCTCCAATATTTTGATTTGGAATGATGTGAGGCTAATGGGTCGATATCCTCTTGCCATGGTTAAGTATATACCCGGTTTGGGCAGGAACACAACTCTAACCTCCTGCCATTGAGTTATGACGAAAGATACGACGTATGTACAAATGATTGGCACAACAGCTTCAAATATTCCTCCAGAACTAGCTTCACAGAACCTTTTAAATCCAATTCATACCTTTAGTTAAACAACTCACTCTAAAGGTCTTTTGTTGCATAAAAAGGAAGAACTACACAAATTTATACGAAGCTCGTTTGCACCTACTTCCTATTGGAATATACAAATATTTTCAGTAAAAAGAAAAAAAAAGAAACTACCGACAAAAGTCATGATTTACGCAGCTGAAAATGTAGATTTTACATAAACAATTTAAAATCTGCCGACTTCGAGTTGCCTCGGCTCCACAGAAAGTATACGCAAGAAAAAAAAAAAAAAAAAAAAAAAAACAAACACTGCGGTCGGTTTCCCTCGCTAGTGTCTATCTCTAGTCTGCTGGGAAGAAACTGGAATAAAATATAAAGAGAGACAAAAAAGTCTATTATGCAAATTTAAACACACATTCGTGACCAATTGCAAGCTCATGGCAGACGCAACCACGCTCCTGCTATCCCGATCCCGACACCAGAAAGAACGCGTAATGATGATTTATTTCCATAAAGCAATTTGTGAGTAAATTCGTTCCTACAGAGAATGGTGGTAAAAAATAATTTACATTCCCTCACTTTATCCCGAAATTAGGTTAGAAAAACGCTTCCTCTCCAACCATTCGCAGTGCAATTCCCCGCACATCTAATACGAGCATCTACCCGTCATCGTAGTCGTTTGGCATTTTCGCTTCGCAGTAGGATCAGTTGTCCGTTGAGACGTTCATCCGAGAAGTGCGTATCTCTTGCTTCAATTTAGCACTATGATCCAGCGAATTGCTCTAATGTCACCGCTGAATTTTGATGCTCGCAGTAGAACACCGATTGAATGAGTCCCCTGTGGCACTCCATCCGCGGTTTCGCTATAATAAACTAAAAATTACAATCAACGCAGAGAGTATAGAGAGGGTTTAAATTCAACTTTCTTGCATAACTCCAACCGGTATGGCGGGGGCACAACTACCACCGATATTGAAAGAAAGTGATTTTAAAGTTGAACAATTTCGAGGATAATAAAAAAATGATGTCCTTATCTTTATCGCTTCCATGCGAAAAGTTAAAAAGAACCTCTCAAAAATAAATTTATTACCTTAGTTGTGCTCCACAAGCACCATTACGCTGTGTATACGAGTATATATCGTGCTATGTATGTGGGAGGGGGTACAAAAAATCGTAGCGTATTTTATTTTATGCGCGATCATAGTGCAGAAGTAATTCTGTCTTATTTGGTGCTTTTTCTTCTCCACTCCAGTCAATGGCTTTGCAGAGTTTTTCTCCTCTATCTCTGTGTAGCTATCTGGATATTTTTTTTCTGCTGCTGTTGTCAAAAGTTTTTCGCAATGTTTCTCAATACCAGTGGCAAGTAGTTGTATACAGTATACCTAATAATACTAACACAAGGTTGTGCTCGTTGTTTTGTTTTGTTGCGAATTATCCATCCTTTACGGTGAAATTTTCAATGAAAAATGCCATCGGATATACCTTCGGCACAGTTTATTGTACAGCAAAGCTCAAGGATATATATGTATTTTTTTTTCTCTCTTCTCTTTTCCTTATTATTTGGCTGTAATCCCTCCAATATTCGGCAGGAGATCGATATCGGGAAGTGCATTTCATGAAATTTATTGTTTCCGATGGTCTCGCGCTGTTGGCGTTCTAGTGCTTTGTACATTATTTTCTGGTTTGAAGTTTTCTCAAACTTCAGCGCGTTTCGCTTGGCTTGACATTATGATGTATAGAGTTTTCTTAACAGAATTGAGTTTGCTTTCGTTTATGTAAATCGATTGAGGTGGTAGGTGGTAGGTGGTCCTGGTCGTGTGTCCTTGGGCAAAAGCAAAAATCGAATCGAATCATTTTTGGTCAATTTAAAAGTTTAATCTGACATCTGGATGAAAAACTTTTACGTGGTCGAGCGTAGACAAATGACAAGCAGAGGGTTGAATATCGATTCGAGCAGAAATGGTAACCGGTATCGGTAAGAGGAAGGTTGTCTTAAAGCCAGGCAGGAATTTAAAGTGAGTATAAGTTTTTTTTTTTTTTTTTTTTTTTCACGACCAGAAGTAAGAAACGCTTCACTAATTTAATTGAAAAGATTGTCAGTGATGTTATTATGCAAGCACTTTGATGCCAATGGTATCCCTGACAACTACATATACAGAGCGAGAATGTATGTCGCTTGGAAATAAATGTGCTACTGCATTTTCCCACAAAAAAGATATATAGCTTGCTACCGCCATAAGCCCTTCGTCTCGTATTCGTCAAGGGTAATGAGAAGACTGTAAAGAAATAAATGGCAAGTATCACGCGAGATACATATCATTCACCGTTGGAGGAGCAATGCAGCACAAAGTCCTTCGTCGGGGTTGAAGTATCATCTATAGCTGGAGGAAACATGATGTGGTTTCTCTAATGGATGCTGTGCAATTACCACTGAATATTATTAATGTTGTCCCTAATTAAATTGAAATTTTAAGCATGATAAAGCAGTGGCAATGCAGTGGTTACATTCGAGGGGTAGTTTTTTGTCTGTCGGAATGCGGCGAAGTTTGTTAAAATGCACTTTAACAGTGAAGGATAATTGAAATATAAATAAGTTTTAACAGGTCTGGTTAATGGCGGAGACGGCCACATTCCTCAGGCTGAGAGGGTAAGCTTTCAATAAGACAGCGTATGTAGCGACGAATGATTAAAGAAAGTCATGGCATAGTCTTTCCTCTCAAAATCTCGCGACGCCATAAAAGTCGGCAAGAAGACCACTAAAAATATCAATGTTGAAATTTGTTAAGCCAAGTCGACAAGGGATGTCTGATGCGAAAATATGCGAGACTCATAAGTCAAAATCAGAGGTGCAAGCTCATAAGAGTCCGTTGCAAAAATGCTGAAAGATGTTGTACAAAACTTTGATCATACCGGTTCTTCTGTGTGGTTCCAAAGCTTTATCTTATACAGCTGCTGAAAACGTCTTCATACGCTTTAACCCTGGATGGATACCCTTCGTTGTATCGACGAACACCTCTTTTATTTTTTATGTTTTCTCATTAACTATTCGTCCTATTCTATTCGTCCTTCTTACAACATCAGTTGGCTGTATTTTCTATCAGTGAACGGAAGTATGCTTTCCTGCTATCATAAGAAGTATATAATATATATATATATATTTTTTTTTTACAGGTATGTTCGTCGAAAGGACGAAGGATAACTTTTGTGCGATATTTATTTTTCTCTGTGCGTATTTGTTACTTTTCGTTATTTTGGGTTTTATTTTGGTTATACAATTTTAAAATTAATTCCTGTCTGCAAGTGGATGAAAAAGAAAAATTGCGGAAGTAACCTAAATGAGTAAAATATTGATATGGAGGTTGAGGATGCCGAAGAAGAAACTATTTTTTCTTTTTTTGCTGTCATCTTGCAATGAGAAAGGAACTATAAAACCCAACTTAAAAAAAACCTCATATAGTGGAGTTTTATAACCAAACGAAGGGAGGTGTTGCCACATTTGATCAGATATGCAGTGTTATAAGTTGCTCTCGAAAGACTAGGTTAGGTTAGGTAAGGTGGCTGTCTAGAAAGACACACTTAGGCCGTATATTATTTCGGCCCTTTGTGAAATTGTGAAACCACATGAGTTAAGGGAATGGGGGGGGGGGATAAGGCCAGAGTGTTCTAGGCCGGACATACTAGTGGGCGTATTGCTATCTTTGTGCCTGTGACTTTTGTCTTCTTTGTCTAAAAACAATTCTTACGTCTCGTGTAGAGAGTTGTGGTAGTTTATCCTCGGATAGGGGAAGGGTGACCGAAACAGTCGTCCCCTCGCCAGTAATCCTCAGACAACTCCTTGAAGAGAGAGACTGGGGATAACTAACTGGACGATATGTCTTCGGATACAAGCGCCGTCTAAACCGAAACAGTTTACCCTTCGCTTGTAATCCTATAACGTTTCGTCATGATGGCGTAGCCGTGTGCGCCATTGGTGATTAATAAATCGGCCCTTTCATTGTGTACCTTACTTGGGAGACTTGTTAAGGCTGGTCAAGGAGTAGGTGACCGGTCGACAGTATGCCTTCGGATAGGCGAGTGGTGACCGTATCAGTACAACCCTCGCTTGTGTCCTCTGGCAACTTATCGAATAGGGCGGATGCAGCAAAAAGCGCGGTATTTGTGGCGATTGCAACAATCAGCCTACAAACGCATGTTGCGGGGGTATTGCAGCTTGGTCAAAAGGTGAGTTTGACCGAGTGACGGTTTGTTTCGGATGTACGAAAGGGGTGACCGAAACAGTCTACCCTTCGGCAGCAATCCACAGACAGCCCGTCTAAGAGAGAATGGATGATATGTAGAAGATCATTGAAGCCATTTGGTCTTTGTAATGTATTTGCTGATACAGCGTATGTCTATGCTAGACAAGTCACTGAGGTCATCGAAGAAGTAGTCTCCTAAGTTTGTCTTGCGCAAATTTGCAAGGGCTTAACAGTTGCAGAGAAGATGAAGAACGGTTTCTTCCTCCTCCTCATCCATGCAGCTCCTACAAAAGTCATTGTGGGGTGTACCCAGTCTACGGGTACAGGACACTATACCTATTAAATAGTATCCTGTTAATGCCCCCACAACGGAGCTGATTCTGTTTCTGCAGAGAGAAGTCTTTGAGTCCTTTTGGCGTCTAGTTTTGGCCAGATTTGCTTGGGTATGACGCAGGTATCAATGCTGTTCCACCTATTATTTGCAGCCTTTATTGCCTCTTTGAATAGGAGGAATTTGATGGATTGCATAGGAGCGTGCGGTTCACTATTATTGTTTGCGTGAAGGTTGCTTCCTTGTCTGGCTAGTTCAAGACGAAAGACTAACCGATGGCATATGTGCCAGTTTTGTGGCATGTTAAACATGGTTTTCGTTAACAGCTATGTTATTTATACCCATAATATGTTTGACACCAAACAAAAACCTTAAAACAAACCCACATTTTATAAAAAAAAAACTAAATTGCGATCTTGTTGAGCAGTAAGGTATACTGCGCTTGAGGCTTGAGGTGCATTGCCTTACATCTAACATAAGAACGAAAATTGAAAATGTTTTGGATGAAAATCAGAAAAAAGGGCAAGACACTATTCAAGAACAAAAATGTGAGAAGAAAATATTTTTTTTGGATTTTGTCCATATTCAAAAAGGCGAATGACAAAGACGTCGTGTTATAAATGCAAAAAAGCATCTGTAGTGAGCACAAAAATAAAAATGTGTAAAATAAGGGTAACCACACATTGTTAAGAAAACATTTCCTACCGAGATTGAATCGATGGATTGGGAAGCTGAAAATCCTAGGCAAACCAAATTCGTCTATTCAAAAATCCTAAAAATCATTGAGAAAGCTGATAGGTGGGTGATAAGGTTAAATACAATATGCACAATGAAAAATCTTTGAATTTCAACCCTTATGAACATTTCCTACACACCTATATGTAGAGATTGATATTCTGCTATACATGAATCACAATTTAATCATCTTTTGCCCACGCACAAATCCACTCAGACTCCCCATTCATCATCATTGCCGACCAGAATCTTCGAAGATATTCCACCTTGACATGGACTTTTTTACTTGCACACAAAAAATATGTAAATTTAGCCTCCATCACGGGGATTCAAAGCTCTAGAGCAATCAGACGAAGTGATGGAGGACATATCCTGTGCCATTTAAATCGCTGTGAAGTACACTCTTGCCAAACGGAAAGAAAATCAATGAGCGACATACCGGCCTCAAAGGATACACAGCCGTGTGGCTGTCTAAACAAATCCACCTACATTGAACATGCACATTTAGCATAAGTCTATATTTGGAGATAAAAAGTGTGGGCTCCAAGGTGACTGTGCTGAGTTTGTTTCTGAGTTTGATCAGGGTTTGAATTGCAGAAAATAGAAAACTGAACAGAGAAAATTATGGACCAAAGCGCTCGGTCAGTTTCGTTGTGTAGCTTCCAAGAAAACTCTAGCGGAATGAAAACACATTCGATGGACCACATAATAGGTCCTCGCTGCCCAATACCGGCCGGCGGCTTACAAAAGTCCATATTTTTTTTACATTCGGTGAACTGCCGTCCAGGCGATACAAACAAAGCGTATGTAATGAAGTAGGTACCTACTGTTGTGTTTTATTTTCCACTTTTTAATGCCATGACGGATCTCTTTCTCTATCCATCTCGCTGCATCTATTGGCATAAATAAAAAATGCAAATAGGTCGGACTTTTCGAATTTACCCAATGCACAATAATAAAAACTCAAAACCAGATAAACTGTCCGTAGGGCCAGATGAAATACACAACTAGACCAACATATTTTGTGAATAGAATCTGCACCGACACACATAGCGTGCAGAATTTTTCTCAATGTTATCTCTATTTTTTTGTGTGTGTTATTTTTGAACACACCCGCTTGTTCGTTCTTTTGAATATTTATGTTTGGACTGTGGCGGTTTTTTTGTTTTTTTTTTGTACAAAATTTAATAAAATAACATGAAAGTGTGTGAGTTGCAAACCGCTATCCATTCCATGCATGATTCTTATGCAGGATATAAGCGCGCATAGGTGTAGGACATGACGATTCGTACATCTGAAATTTTAAAGTGTGTTTGTGTTCACTATTTTTCCGCTATGCAGATACAAGAAAGCCGTGCAAATTTGCATTCATAACTTTGTGTGTTTTTGTTCCAACGTGATGCTGTTTCATACTCTGAGGAAGTATGTTTCAATTATGTTTTCTATTTTTACGTATGCATACACCTTCTTTTAAGCAGTATTTAGGCGAAAGCCAGCAGTTTCAGAGCGGCACGTTAGAAAATCGTTGAAAGGATAATGAGAAAAGGACAAGAACATTTTTAAATGAAAAAATGTAATTGAAATTGCAGTAGGCGAAGACGAAGGATAAGAAGGATATTTTTGTAGAAGTTCTCATTAAAAATTGAAGCCATTTTGTTTTCTTATTTGTTTCTACCGTAACCATAAGTAGCTATTTTCAGGTATAAATAAATCGAGACCTTATTTTCGTTGTGGGTAAATTGGATGAAGAATGCGGCAGACATAGAGAAAGAATCTTCCGCAAAAGTTGCGTGGTTCTGAAAATTGGCAAACCATTTTATGTATAATATGTACTTTCAAGGACAGGTCAATAAATTGGAAGCTAGTAAAAGATATGAATTGAGCGGACTCCCAACTAGTGCAAGCCAGCTATACTTATTTTCTTCTATCGGCAAGCAAAGCAGTTCAACTTGACAACGTATCTGCTGTTTTATTCAAAGAACATCAGGGCCCTGAGCGACGACTTTTAAAAAATTGTCTGTTTTCGCCACTCTTCACTACATTGGCGACTTTCAGACCACGTTGAGCATAAACCAAACATTGCCATGTGTGTTTTTCTTCCAATTATACAGGTTTTCTAGGAGAATGTAAAACAAACCAGGAACCGAAAGGACGGTGTTATTGTCAAGGCGCTCTTAAAGCCCATAACAAATCAGCGTTTTCTCTGTCCAGGTTTTATTTAATTTTCGAACCGGTAGCAGTCTACAGGATCGAGTACCATTGTCTGAAGATGCATTTAACTCTTACCGTGGGTGGGCTCCGCGAAAAAAGACTCCAGGAAATAAGGCTCCAAAAGTAAAAATTAAATTAACCCCAAAATTGGGTGTAAAATGGAATAAGGCCCCAATGAAATGAGTCTTATATTTTTAATTAATGGTTTTCAACGCTCGACATTTACAGTTGTTCTAGTACTCGCTTACATTGACGAAAAATCGGTGATTTCATAATAAAAAAAGGCCAATGGGGCCCAATGTAATTTTTATTTCAAAAATGGGACATGCTAAAAAAAAAGGCGCAATAGAATAAAAGTTTTTTTTTTTTTCAGTGCTGATGATTTTTGGGTCCTATTTCCTGGGGTTTACAGATTTCAATGACATTTTTCAAACACTTCCAGCTTATGGGAAGATGACGAAATTGATAACAGAAGTAAGATACCCTCAGGTATTTGCGTTAGGAGGAAGCACGCTATAAGACTGCAGGCTTGAGAAACATGGGCACAATCTAGTCCGGTCATAACCTCTGTCGAGGATAAGTTTTGTATATCTAAGTATATTTAGTGTCTCAATGAATTGGTATAGGACAAAACGCTCACGTGTTGGCGCCCTATACTTCAATCTTCAAGAAGAGTTTACGATACTTTTATTAAATCTCTTATTTGCTTAAATCATGACATTTTAATTACTAAGAAGTTTTACTTTCATAGTTATTCTCAACAGTTCAGATTCCAAACACTGCCGACATGTTTCTCTTTGTTCCGATGTACATAAATGCTCTTAAAGCCCAAAACCTCTTTCATAAGATTGGTAACTCAGTAACTAAAATATGTCCGTAAATAGTGGACAAAATCTAGAGGGCATCTTAGTAGAATCTAAGAAAAATACTAAAAAATAACTAACTATATTCCACATAACATAAAATAAAGTTGCACTCATGAGACCGCCCAGCCCATAACTCGAGAACGGATCATCGAATTGGAGCTTTATTTTCTTTGTTGCGTTTGTCTGCGCCTAAGGCAAGGAACGTTCATTCGGCGAGAAAATTGTAAAATTTTAAAGAGAAATTGGAAAGTTCATGAAAATTGATTTTCCATACATTTTGTACGGAAGCTTTATTATTGTTTTTTTTTTTTTTTTGTTTAATTTTGATCGTAGGATCTATACAGTGAGATCGTATTTGCCAATAAATGTTGTGGATCAAAAAAATCAATTTCAGGTGGAATAGTGAATACTCCGAATTCAATTTTGGGCGGAACAAAGTTCGCTGATCAAAAAAAACATTCACAACACTTTTTTCTGCTTCTTCCAATGTTCGATTCGAGTAAGTCCGACAAACGTCCGAGAGTAAAACTATCATGGGAAAGCTCCTCAACTCGACTTGACAGAAAAAAAGGTTCATTCCATTTTTTACACAAACAACTGGTGAGTGAAGCTAGGCTCAACGTCCTATAAGGAACTGTTGTGACAACCATTTTATTTATTTTTGATATGTGAAACATTTATTGGTGCGCCTCGGCAGCAAATCGACACTTATGCCGTGACGGCACTCACTACGCCGCCACTCTCGACTCCTAAACCACTCAACTGATTTCAATTTTGTGGGTGTGCGTATGGTTAGTTGCAACTTGAATGATAGTTAGTTTTTAACCGGATAGGTGGCGCTATTGTCGAGATATAAATATTTTTTTTTGTAATTTTGTTAACTTAAATCTTAAAGAGAATACTTGGCAGCTGAATAAATTAGGAGATTCTGCCGTTGTGAGCTCTCACAAGTCACAAGATCCTGTGAGATTGATTTCTTTTGAGGTTTATTGTGATATACCTCTTCCCGATTTCTACGATAATCCTCACGGCAAAACTCACGAAATATTCACCTTCGCACAAATTGACACAAAAGCTTGACCTCGTTCACGAAGCTAGATTTAGATTTAGATTGTTTGAGGGAGGTGGAATCAAGTTGCCATATCACTGCGGCCACGAGTGGGCCTATTGTGATTTCCTCCACTTAGAGCTCGCTCATGATACTGGACTTAGTTATGAATCCTAGTAGATCTTTGAACGCGCTGTCAGATATGTCCTCTGCCCCAAGGAAAGGTTTACCTAGGTGGTGTTGACGTAATCTGACTAGATATTCACAGTGACACAGTATGCGTAGTGCTGATTCTTCGTCCTCGTTGCATAGTCTGCAAGTGTTATTTTGTATTATTCCCATAGTCATGAGGTGTTTTTTGACTTGGCAGTGCCCTGTGAAGAACCCTGTGACTGTTCGAATCGAAATCGTTCACGAAGCTAGTAAAAACATATAAAAAAATAATTGTTTGGGCAAAATACGCGAAATATTAACACAGAAATGTTTTAGAACAAAGATTTGGTTTTTGAATTAAATTTCTTAATACAATTCAATTTAACATCCATATTTAGAGACGTTTCACATCTGGTATGTGGTCATAAGCCCAGTCTCTGTTCTTTATGTTTCAAAAAGTTATTTAAACTTTAAATATCTTCCATGCAAAATATAACAGAAAAAATGCACTTAAAATGTTTTTGCACGGAATACATGAGCAATACGAAGATGTTCACATATGTAGAAGGTCCTAGGTCCTTTTTATTAACTAACAACCGTTTTCATAAACAAGTGTGCTAAGTTAGTCATCTAGCAGACGTCAATTAGCATATAAATACAACCATTTTACTAAACTGCTTTGTAACCATTTGATAACTTTGTCTCTGGGGGTGTATTTAAAATAAGTATGCGCAATATGAACCCTACTCAATCCTACTATACATGGTAAGGCATTGATTTATGTAAAGGTTTCTGAGAATAGCAGACCTCCTGTCCAGTAAGAAGTTACAGTGAAGAATTCACTGCCATGCGCTCTTCAATTCGCCATCATTATTGTCCCTTATTGTATGTACGACAAGAAGGACTTTATTGATTACATCTGTGAAAATTCCACTCAAAGCTATATAAAACCAGGATTAGTATTACATCCATGGATTACAGATGAAATGCCGGTCTAATTGTGAATAAATTCACAATAGAAACCCCGGTCAGCAACAACGAAAACGAAACCTCCTTAAGTATCTGGTTTTATTCATTTTCCTGTGAGTTAACTGCTGTCGCTTTTTAAGAGGGTACATAGCTCCATTTCATAGATTTATAATGGTCGCTCTGAAATGGATTTTTTATTCAAATTCTGCGGCCTCATTGCCGAATTGGGATTGGGTCCGACTCTGGGTATTATTTATATTGTTAATAGGTTCCAGGTTTATTTCTACGAACTTTGTCTAAAAACTTGCCAGACAAAATACCAACAAATTCCTGCCAATGAATGATGATAAATTTTCTGTATTTATTTTTTTTCTTTTTGGAACTGCGATTTAATCGACCTTTCTTCGAATCACCCCACCCCCTCGAAACAACACTCTTGTTATTTACATAAATTATTTCGAGTTGATTGTCCTGCTCGCCTTCAACGGCTACTAGCGAGAATTTCTCAAAACTTTTGCCATTTATATGAGAAAGAAAGTCAGAGTTGATCCACACATACGTACACACAATGTAGACACTCGAGGCAGTTGAAATTAAGGAAAATATGTACCTACACCCGGCCCTAATTGGAATTGCATTTTTCTTCAAGTTTTTCTTTCGCTGTCGTGTTGAAGTTGTCCTTGTCAAAGCCGCATGATGTTGAGAAAAAAAAAACAAAAACTTTTCAATTTATTGATGAATGAAAGTACCGAACCACCGGAGGGTTGGCCCTGCCAACAACGGGTCTAGAAGGTGAAAGCCGAAGTAAAACTTTTCCTAACTGTATCGCAATCGATGTCCAACGTTTACTTGTCTTTAATTGAATTTCGGTTAACGAGCTGTCAGCCCAAAGAAGATATTCTTCCAAAGAACGAAAAAAAAAGTTTATTTCTTCTGTCGCATATATATATATATTATATCTTGTAGGTAGGTACATCTGGAGATATATATCATGACACCTACTTACAATTCTCACGTGCGAACATATGGAGGTTGGGGTGTAGACTATGAAGAACGAAGGACGATCGCATGAAAGCGCGGATAAGTTTAAGGTTGATAGTGGGACTTTGTGTGGAAAAAAGTTTGGGAGATGATTTCATTTTTATATCTAATTTCTGTTATTGTCGAACGGCAAAATGATTGATTTGAATTTGTTTACGCAAAAGTCTGCCAAAGTTTAATGGGAGGGAATTTAAATTAGATTCGCGTTGGAGGACTTTTTTATTTGCCTTCGAGTGACTTTTTATTTTCATCTTTGATGAGATTCATCAATAATTTCTATGAATGTGTCATCATTTGCTAGGTAATCAGTCAGTACGTTGATGTTTTTTTTATATTGTAAGCGACAACAATTTTCCCATGACTACAAAATGAATTATAGATAAATGGAGGGTAGAAAAATGTCAGCGCTGCAATAGGTACTTTTACTGGGTGCTGTCTGAAAGGGAAGCATTCTTCAAAGCTTGCTGCGTAATTGAACCATTTCGAGGACTCGTACGCAGCAGGAAGGAGACTATTCTTCAGTTTATCTGTACATGTTTCTCGTTTTCAAAATAAAAGATTTGTCTACCAATTCTCTTAGCTAACGAAAACACGATCTTGAGACTTTTGACCAATAGAGAATAGAAGTTGTAACTTGTTGTTGCTGCAATGAGCAGAAATAACTCTTTTTCTGAAAACCAGGAGTGGATTCTGCAAAAAAAAAAACGAAAGAAATCACGCGAAAACGAAAATAATGTAATTCCTAACGTTTTTTTTTGTTCACGTTGTTTAGGTTTGAGAAACTGTGTAACAACAAAATTATAGTTTGGCAGTCTCAGTGTCGTCTTTTTTTTTGTTAAGTCAAAATATGACAACTTACAGCTGATAATTGAAAATATTTTGTTTGCTGAATTTTATTGTTTACGAAGGCAGTCGTTTGCAATGAAAATGTAAGTTCTGTCGTTTTCCATTTTGATTTTCAGATTTTGCTCACATTTTAGATTTTTCGTTCCCAATTGAACATAAAACGAGATTTTTCTTTCTTTGCATTTGTGTTTGTTTGGTTTGTGTTTAAAAAGTTAGCTGTTCTCAAATTGCTATTTGTGTTTATAAAAATCCACTCAATTGATATCCACAACAGCGGCCAAATGTAATTTTTTCTCTATTTTTCAGACATCTCGTATAAAAACGTAAGTAAACACACTTTTGGCAAATGACAAATGTTTTGTTTTTTGCTCTTAACTTACCAAACGAACATAAACAGTGCTCTGAGAGCTCCCAATCGAATACCGCATTATAAAGTGTTTTTTTTTTGCGGCCAATAGAATATGAAATCTGACAATCAGCTGATTTCGAGAGCAGAAAAACTGTTCTGAATCTGAAAAGTGTTTTAAATAACAATAAAATCATTTCCAACTAACCATTGGTATACTCCTCCAAACAATCATCAAGGAAAGTTTTAAAATAGGAGCCACGTATGTCGTTCGTTTACCTGTACGCAAATTAATAATATTTTCAGCACATACTTAGAGATGGCTTAACTAAAAGGAAAAACTAACTTTTTGACTGAGAACCAAATTTAAATAAACCAACCTTTTGTCAGGTAATGTGGGAGGATTCTAAGAATCACGCAGTTTTTTTCGTTTTTATGTTCGTTTTCAACTTCACTTTCGTCGCTATGGCTGGTCAACAAAAACCTAATAGTTTTCTAGCATTCTTAATAAAATATTCAGCACAATCTTATCACCATCGAATTCAAAAGAATAAATAAGAAAATGATAAACGTCAAGAAAATAGCCGTCATTTGTTTTCTTTCGTGGATACAATAAAATCTGTTCGTTTTTAAAGCTACATGAAGCAAGAAAAGTGAAAACGTCAAAGAAAATGTGCCCGTTTGTTTTTTTTTTTTTCGCGGACACGAGAATTTCTATCATTTTTTGATTTTACTTGAAGGAAACTGTGCACACGAAAACGTTTAAACGTTTTCGCCTTACAGAATACCGGCCCAGATCTACGTGATATCATTCATTTCATTTCATTATGCAATAAGACCCCAAAAGAAGAAATGAAATAAGTCCCAAAAATTATTTTTTTATTATTAATTGTTACTCTTCCGATATTGAATGCATATCGGGGGGCATGATGCCCCCTGCAACCCCCCCTGCTTGCGTTCACTGTTAAATTACGGGGTGGGTTGCGAGGTTGAGTATATAAAAAGATCCTTTAATCTAAATTAGTTTATCCAATATCAACAATATTAAATAAAAAATAGTTTTCATTACTTTTAATTTCATTATGAAATAAACCCCAAATTTGGGGCCTCATTTCATTTTCTCTTTTGGAGCCTTATTTCCTACGGACATATGGACATGGACACCCTACCTACCACAAAGCAGCCACATTCATAGCAGCTGAATTTATACACAACTAGCTGAACAACGCCGGCTTCGCTGATAGAATTTAAGTGTTCTTTTTTTAATTTTTTTTTATATTTAGTTGGCCTGTCAATTGATCACCGTAATTAATGACATTTAAAAAAATCAACTAAATTGGTTGAAAACTACGGGCGACAGACAGAAACATACACTTTTTGCCACTTTATTTTATATAAATAGAGATTTCAACATCATTTGTGTGAATTTACAAACGCATGTTAAAATACTATACCTACTACGTAGTATATACCTACACCCGTTCGCTTCAACTAATCTTTGTATGTATTTCTCTCCCCTTAACAACAGAAATATTAATCAGCATAAATTGTAAAGTTGAATTTGCAAAGTTCATTTCTAATATAACATTCTCCGATTTTCAGAATTATCTGCTGGGTTTGGGTTGTGCGTGTAAATATAACTTTTGACTGAACTCAAAAACTTTGATTAATATCGCAGCAAAGGGGTAGGTATATCGCGCAATACTTTGAGCATGAAATTCTCATGTTAAGTAAAATCAAGAAACCCACTTAGTTCCACCTCTGTAATCAGATATTATTCTATTATTCTAATGCTCAGCGGAATGCCAGAATAGGCAACATGAACCTAATTAAAATGCTCGCTAATTAAAACTTTATACATACTTCTACTTTGGGAGATTGTGAGTTTAACAATGAAAAATGAATACCTATCACCAACACGAATAAAAGTTATTTTCTTAAACATTTTCGTTTGTCAAAATTTATCGTTGGAATTAAGACAGAAATTTTAAATGTATTTTAATACTTAGGTACACTGGTTGCTTGGTTAAAGCGGTATACCAAACATTTTTTTATATTTTTAATTAGAGGGCGGTTCGAGATCTAAATATAGGTGCTCCACATATAAAAGAGTGAGTGGATTTAGGGACTTGTGGCTCTTTATAATTATTGGAGGGACAAAAGTTGATTGTCGTGTCTACTTATTAAATTGCTTGCGATGCTTTTTACATTTCTAAGAAATATGTTCATGTACATTGTACTCACCTACGTTAAATGTGGGAAAGGAATCAGAAATACAACGACAACATTGGAATATGCAAGTTACGACACCATTTCCCCATTCCCTTCACATACCATTCCCATACTATTTTACGATCCACTGAGAATTGCTTACTCGTACTTTTAATTTCAATTCCAAGAATTAATAAATACAAAGCAATGACACAACGACACAAGCATTTACTTTCGATTATTACAATTGAAAGCTATCGATATTTTAACAATCATTGAATTTGTAATTTATTATAATTCCAAGAAAACCAATTGTTGCCGAATTTGCGTTTTGTATTTTGTATTTCTAAGACAACCAACTATGTATTCCCAATTTTCTGCACTAATATTAATTTTAAGTAAGTAATAAATAGGAGAAGAATATTATGTGGTATTTGATTGGGCTTCTTCAGATTCCCTCTCAAGGTTGGGATTCTCTAAGATGAAAACGTTCGATCGTTTTCGTTTGCACGAACGATTTTCTTCATGTAAATACAAAAACGAAAGAAATGTTCGTCTGTACGAAAAAAAAAAAAAAAAACGAATGCCATTTCGATTATTTTGCTTCATGTAATTTTAAAAAAACTATTGAAATTTTCGTTCCGTGCGAAAAGAAAACAACGACAGCTTATTCATTGACGTTTCTCATTTTCTTTGATTGATAAATTCTTGGTTGTGTAATTTATTCCATACAAAATATGATGGCGAATTATTTGTTAATAACCAGTGATAGTGATGAACTGATGATAGCGGTGTAGAAGATCAAAATCTAAGAAAAATACGAATAAATTCTTCGGGATTATTCCCATCCTCTTACGCTGCCTTATGAAAGGTTTGTTTTATTGATGTGTATTGAATTTAGGGATGCCATACGTCCCCCTTTTTCATACAAAAATGCTGTTTGCCCCCCTAATACAAACCACTGTCCCCCTTATTAAGTGACAATTCAATAAAAAAAAATCATTCAATTGAAAACTTTGAAAATACTTTCTTTTAATATTTTTAACAAGATTTTCTGTGAACACAGTCATTTGAACATCTCACTTCACGTGCTTAAATTACTGTCCTGTACGTTTTTCTTTAGTACTTTCATCTGTCTCTGGAAAACGTTTTACGTCCTTAAAGGATAATAATGCGATTTTCTTTGAAATAAATTCGAATAAAGAGTATCTGTGTCGGTAATTATAAATAATTTTTGTTTTTAATTATTATTTGCAATGTTGACCTTATTTATTCAAACCAAAATATCAATAAATAAAATATTTTGAAGCTGTCAGCTGTTGGCTGTCATATGCTCGTTATGATGATGCAGCTTCTCGATCTTTAATTTCTTTGTCACACTGTTTCTTAAACCCATGCGAAAAGGAAAAAGGAAACGAAAGGAATCACATGAAGCAAACTTTCGCTTTCTCCTCATTTTTTTCGTTTTTTGAAAAGCGAAAGCGTTTTTTCCTTCAATCGATGCAATGCCTCTCTTTGCTGTCCAAAAAAATTCACGATAACCTAAACAAATTCCACCAGTTGTCAAACTCAAACGCACTTGTATTGGTAAATCTGAGAAAACAATCCAGATTCGCAAAAGTGCTCTGAAATCTGAAAAAGATTGCTTTTTCTGTAACAAACGAACATAAAAAGTAGTTTGAGAGCGCCCAATTGAAAAATCACATTAAGAAAGGGTTGAGTACACCAGTCGAACCGAGTACCTATTTTATTTTTTACCCCCGCTCAACCAAATGCGATAACTTGTAGCAGAAGCTAAAAAATAAGGTACAGTCTAGCTTGATCCACAGCTGCAAAAGATAAAGAGGACAAAAATGCGTAAGCGACTCAAGTATGGCACAAATCTTACCACACACACAATTTTCTTACGATTTTCTCCATCCATCTGTCTGAATGTTCAGGGAGATGGTGTGTAAATTGCCCAACCAATATGTCGACGTTAGTAAATATAATAGTAGATAGATAAGTTCTTTCAAGAGTAATATAAGTAGGTACCTCCTACGAGCTTAGAAAAATACCACTCAAATTTATTTTGAAACACCTACGACCTACGCCCCCATCATAACAAAACCCACACAACCAAATATCAAATTAAAATATCTCCCTCACAACGAAAAATCCATCTCCATTAGCACTAATTAACTGACTGCCTTGCTATTGATATTTACCTTAGTTATATAATAATACAGCCAACAATTTCACTTCAATAATTATTCAATAAAATATGAAAATAAATCCATCGGAAGCAAATATTTCACTCAATTGCAAACCAAATGGAAACAAAAGCCTAGCCTGGTAAATATTGTACAGCTCACAAAAATCTCAACGACTCCATTCGCAAGTCATAAAAATGTTGCCAGGAAAACATATGATATTAATAAAATAAGGTCGGCTGCAGCAGCAAAAACAACAACAACGGCCCACAATCAACAGCCAAATTATGCGCTTGGTTGAGCCATCACACAATCCACACCATGCAGTTAACAATACTGTAAACCGAAAATGGCTTTCCGATGATAAAAATAAACTTCGGCCCATAGCCATAGGAGGCGAAAGCGTATATTTCATTGCTGTTCAAATTAATACACTACCCATCAGTGACAATAATTGTGTCTGTTTGCCTGTAGCATTTACCTACTGGTATGGAGAATTTATTTTTGTATATTTGTTTTATTGATGGCGGACAACGTTTGAGGCAAAATCACGACACTTGTGAGTTGTCTGTCACTTGCACGCCATTTAGCTGTATTTTAAGGGATGTCATTGGTGAGAAATCTCCTTTTTAACGCCTATTGTTGTCAGCAATTTGTATGCATAAGCCGACGAAAAAAAAAAACAGAATTTATCAATTTTAGTTATGAACTCAATTAAGTTTAGTTACGTAGTTATGTAGTTATGTATATAAAAAAATATTTCCTCTGCCTGTACACTAGGCGTTCCTATTCCATCTCCGAGAAACTTTAGTAAGTTACTGTTGCATATTCAACAAAGGGGCGTGCCACCTCCCAAAAAAAAAAATATTCAAAATATTTTTCGACACTAATGGGGCTAATGTTGCAAAATTTTTGATCTTTGATGTTTGTTTTTCGAACAGCGCGAGCGAATATCAAATGTAAGCGATGTTGGAAAACGGGGCGGGGCGCTAAATGATTTTTTTTTTTAAATACAGGGTGCGCCAGAGAAACTTACTTATTTGAAAGGTCAATAAAAACAAAAGTACTTCAATTATTGTTTTAATTTTTTATTTTTATTTGAGAATACAATATCCCATTTTTTTTTTCATACAGTCTTGAAAATGACATCGGGTAAATGGCGACCCCCATTGCGTATACACTGATGAAGTCGATTTTTGACATGCATTTTGACGGGCAACAAAATCGCGTTCATTTAATTCTTGCACAACAGCCAATTTATAGGGATGAAAGTGAAGGTCTTCATGGAGAATTCGTCGAACAGTGGTTTCAGAAATTCCCATAGCAGCTGCGTGTTTGCGAGCCGAACGCCGGGGAGAACGCACAACTGACTGCCTCACTCTTTCGACATTTTCCGGAGTTCTGATGGTCCGTTGAAGTCCATTTCTGGGTTTAGCGACACTTCCACACTCCCGAAATGAGTTAACCCACGACAGAATCGAATTACGGCCAGGAACGAGTCTGTGCGGAGGAATTTCAAAGCGAGCGCGGAAGGCACGTTGCGTAGCAACAATTGAGCGACCGGTAGAAAAGAAGGTCTCGACTGCGAAGGCACGCTGCTCTCTAGACCAGAGCATGATGGCAACTGACTGGTAGGAGCAACAAATGTGGGAACTTCCCCCTCCAGATGCGCCCCCTCTCGCCCCTCTACCCGCCCAACTCATCGCGCGGGAATTTTTTCAAATAAGTAAGTTTCTCTGCCGCACCCTGTACTAGGTAGGTATATAAAACTTTTTTCGGAACATTTGACAAATGTTTTTAAACCTTTTCCACCTAGCGTGGCAAACGAATGCCTTGAATTCTCTGATATAATTAATGAAGACGTAATCAGTTACGTTTCGCTAAAAGAGATCAGCACATGTGTTCACAAGCTCTCTAATAGAAAATCACCAGGTTATGATCTAATAACTGCCCAAATCCTGAAGGAACTACCCTTCATAGCCTTGGTTAAACTTAGGCTTTTAATTAATGCTTGATTTAGCTAAGATATGTACCACATCACTGGAAGATAGCAGAAATTATAATATTATACCTAAACAAGGTAAACGTCCATCAGAAGTCACCTCTTACAGGCCAATTTCACTTTTACCTGTACTATCAAACATTTTTGAGAAACTGCTTCTTAAAAGTCTAGATAAAATCATAGAGCCGAGAAGGCTTATTCCCATTCCCACCTATCAGTTCGGGTATAGAAATAAGTACTCGACAATAGACCAAGTACATCGTATAACAAATCGTTGGTTTACAAGCCAAAGGCACTAAGTCATATTTTTGAGAATTTTAGATTTAAATGCAAAACGGTTCAGAACGATGGTAACTATGTACTGGAATAACGCACTAAGTCATATTAGACATCCCTTATGAATAATTTAAGGTTTCACTTTGCACGAAGTCAGAAACAACATTCTTAATACTGGAAGAACGCACTAAGTTGACTTAGTGCGATTTACCAGTAACGCAAGACAAATTAAATGACTATCTGTTTACAGGAAGAAAGCATTAACAAGACTTAATGCCTTTTGCCTGTTATCCAAATTACACCTTTGAATTTGAAAAATGACTTACGCAGGAGGCCGAAGTTTAAATGTATGAAAAGAGCGGTCGAATTCCAAAAGGTTTTGACAAATTGTATGTTTCATTAAGAGAGTAAAGACGCCCTGAATTTGCTATAAATCATAATTAAATCTTTTAAAAATGAATATGAATTCTCGTTCGTGGGGAATTCTTCAATTAGCTAAAAAGAATAAACAAAATATTACATTGGGTAGGGGGAGTTAGGGCACATTGATACGATTTTGCTTGAGACTCAAATAAAAGACAAAATAAAAATATCTGATGTGTTGAGTGTCGTTATAACTAGCTAATATCAGACGAATTTACTCTAAAATCCATTCACAAAAAATATAAGAACCTATTTAAAAAAAAATTAATTTTTATCAAACTGCCCCACTCACGGGGTACATTGATATACATGTCCGAGTCACTTTGATTCATATCAATTTAATCAGTATTTTTATTGAAAAACTTCAATTATTAAAATATTATTAAGTATTTTAATAACAAATAACAATACAAACAGTGTTTTGGTATTTGATAATTCATGTTAACCTAAGTTTAAATTAGTTTTAATTAGAAATAAATGATTTCCTAAGCTTCTTACATAAATAACGTAAACTAAAGAACTCAAAACAAGGAACTTGGTATTTATAGTCCTTTTGTTGTAAGGACAACAATTGATTTTAAAATTAAATAGGGAAGCTGTTCTGCAGGTGCATTGATACTCATCAAACTACCCCAGGGTCGTATGTAAAAATATATATATTAAATGCAGTAAAAGCAATGTTTTATAACAACATTTTTAGTAAATATCAAATTACGAAGGACATAATTATATTCACCAAATAACTTCATATGAAACTGTTAACATAACATCCTATTAAAAAAAAGTCAGTCGAAAAAAATGACAAAAAATTTACTTGAAGACGTACGAAACACGTTTGTGCATGTTAGGTCCAAAGCGATGACTGAACAGTGATATCAACTAGATATATTTGCGCATTGATAGACGCGTTGCGCTGTGTGCTTCGTTGAGTGATCTGATGTGCCCCATGTATCAATGTACCCCATCTCCCCCTAAGTTGTTTTGTTTTATTTCTTTTAAGAAATAATGATTATTATACTTTATACAGTGTGTCCGCCGGAAAGATATACTACTTTGTTTGTTTATAATTTTTGACTAAATCAAAGAGAATGGATCTTATATTGATAAAATGTTTTATTTAATGTCGCCAATTATGTATGGAATACAATATCAGGTAAATGTCCGCCTCTGTTAGTCTCACAAATGCGAACCCTTTTTAGCACAATTTTCATGACATTCTCACACATTTCACGCGGTATTTCATTAATTTCATCATGAATTTGTTTGAGTTGCTCAAGCGTTTCTGGTTTGTTTGCATAAACCTTGCTTTTCAGATATCCCCACAAAAAGAAGTCCGGAGTAGTCAAATCAGGCGACCGTGGAGGCCAATCAACATCACCATTTCTTGAAATAACTTTTTGTGGAAAGAGGTCTCGCAGTAATTCCATTGTAATCCTGTCTGTATGCGATGTGGCACCGTCGTGTTGATACCACATGTTAATCAAGCCCAAAGCATGAAGTTGTGGCGTTAAAAAGTTTTCAATCATATCACGATATCGCTCCCCATTCACAGTTACCGTTAATTGGGGTTGATCGATTGTTCTGAACACTTCCTTGAGCAGCAGTAATGTTTTCAGCCGATCTTGCAGTACGTAGTGGTCCATGCTTGAGCCTATCACCTACAGACCCTCTTTCTTCGACATCATTTACTACACGATAAATAGTGCGTTTTGTTGGCATTACCAAAAATTTCACGTAACTTTCTCATCGTCACAGTAATCGATGATTGATTTTGATAAAATGTTTTAAAGATTAAAACACGTTGGTTTATCGAATATTTTTTCATAATAAATTTGCCACGTGTCTACTTCACGACTGCCAAATATGACCTGTCAAGACTAATGTTTACCAAAATGGCGGCAAAACAAAATAGTATACCTTCTCGGCGGACACCCTGTATAACGCTTCAACAATCATTCTTGCCCCCCTCTCCCCTAATACTAAAAAACGAACCACAATTTTCGATTTGTATGTTTTTTATAAACGAAAAAGCGACATCTATATACCGAAAAAAATACAGCCGTTTAAAAATAAGTTTTTCTTATGATTAACATTTTAAGACATTTATGTCGAAAAGTATTTTCCATAATTAAATAACTGAAACAAAAGTGGTTGTCTGATAAGCGTTACAACTACTACAACTACTTGCAAATTATTGCAGGCAAAACGCACTAAGTCAGCTCATTTTTTGCTTTTGCTCAAATAATTATCATATTGGCTTGTCAAAAACGAAAACAAATATTGGAAATAAATGTCATAATGTCAATTTTGTATTTAATGGGATTCCTTGACAAATAAAAGTTATTATTGAATTTTCACAAGAAAACGAATCTTAAATACCTAATTGATTACTCAAAACTATGTTTTCTGACTTAGTGCTTTTGACTTGTAAACCAACGATATGTATTATAGAAAAATCACTAAAAGAAAAACAAGTGTGTTCTACATTGTTCTTAGGCTTTTGATAAGGTCTGGAGTATAAACTTCATAGGTATCTACCTAGACAATATACTATGTGATACTTAAATCTTATATTTCAAATATATTCTTTAGAGTTCGCTATGGTTCAGCGTATTCTGAACTTAAAGAATTACAAGGTGTTCAACAGCGAAGTGTTCTGAGATCAACCCTATACTTATTGTACACCCAGAAAAAAGCCTGTGTAAATTTAGCCTAAATCGCGGTATAAGTCAACTTAGTCCTAATGCCATTTTGAACTTGGTAAGTTCTAAGATAACTTGCCTTATATTCCTTAGGTAACCGGACTTTTTTAAACCTGTGTTAAATTAACCTAGTTTTTGGTAACGATATGCCAAGTTGTCTAAGGAGTTTTACCTTAAATCTTGGATGAATTTAGCCTAACATTTTAGCTTAGGAATGCATATCTTTACCTATTTTAATTTTTTTAAATGTGTAAGATCTACCTAGTTTTTGGTAAAGGTATGCCAGAATGGATGGACCCTACGCCTAGCTTCTCACAACTATTCGTTTTGTGTGAGTTTTTCATTTTTGGAACGAATGGAAGGGATTTACAATTTTATGCCGACGCCAAACGGCTTATTGAGAAGTTCTTTCAAGACAGTTAATACTCTCTCACCTCGCTTAGCAGTCCAACACACTAACCACTAAGCCACTGCGCCTACACTGTGAACTACATACTTAAAATTACAGTCGAAACTAAAAATGTTTAGGTATTGGTTAGGCCCAGTGGATTTAATTGAATCAGCTTTTAAACTGCCTATAACTATGATTCGTAATTTGGTGTTAAGTAAAAAGTGGGTGTTCATTTAGCCAAACCAACGAAAGTAGGAGTGGCACTCAAACCTAAAACATTCAATAAGCCCTATACCTTGCAGCTTACCATGCTCCCTTCTGCGATATGGGCAAAATACAAGTTTTTTTTTTAATGCAATTAAATTAACAAAATTAAATTTTTTCCATATACATATTATAGCTTTATTGGTAAGAGCAAACATTCCCATTAATTCTGGAACACAGAGTCGTTCAAGTGGCTACCTCGGCTGGCTTCTCAGTAGCACATTCTCTCACTCCATTTCCAAGACCTTGTTTTACATTTACATTTACATTTATTGACTTGAAAAATATCTTTTACATTGGACTTGGAGTCCATTTGTAGCAAAAGTTAAAAGGTACTACTTTGATAACTCGAATATTTAATAACTCGAATAACATTGGTTGGCAATAGCGCCAAGACTAAAATTTACATGTAATTTGTATTTGATAACTCGAACTTCTATTACTCGAATGTCTTGATAACTCGAAGAGATTATTTGGCTTCACATTCGATAAGTCGAATTCTGAGAGGAAATTCCCAAATTCTGCATGTTTTTACAAGTTCGTTTTATAATGTATCACTTTCGGGGGCACTGTGTTTGTATGTTCCTATGACCAAGTATACATACCGTGTAGTTAATCGTGATTTTCGTATTTATGAGTAAAAATTATCAAATTTATATATGTATGTACATATTATGAATTCCTATCAATTTTGTATTTTACTTGATAACTCGAAGTCTTGATAACTCGAATTTTTTTTCTGGCAAGTGATGGTTCGAGTTATCGAAGTTCGACTTTATTTAATTAATTAAATAAGTGAACATATTCAATTCAAAACTATGAGAAAAACTACATTATTTAATTTTAAAATTAACAATTAATGAAACGTAGGAAAACAAAAATAAAATAAATTAACAAATAATAGGTATTATGCATTATTGACTAGATGTCTGAATAAAACGTATTCGAAATATTTGGTACCGCGATGTAGGGGTAGGGCATTCCACTGCCTGGTAACACGAACAAAAAATTGACGTTCCGAATTAGTGCAGGTGAACTTAGGCTGTACAAGTATTAACGATCGTGACGAGATGGCAAAACTTATTTTTTCATAAAGATACGATGGTTCCTTGTTCATTATTATGTTATTTAACGTCTTAAGTTCGCAATACTTGAGATATGTATACAGACTACATCCAAATATGCTTTTCGAGTAACTTGATATGTGATCGAAGCGTTTAAGATTGTATATGTATCGGATGACGTTGTTAAATGCCACAGTTAAATTTCTTTTTGTTTCGCAATTATGGCCACAAAAAATTTCACACCCATATGTTATGAGCGGCATAATAATTGATTTGGCTAATTGCATTTTGATACGTTGAGGGGTAAAATGCTTGGATAAAGATAGGTTTCGTAGACAACCATAGATCTTACCAATTGACAACCGTATATGATAGTCCCAACTAAGGGTAGAATCGAACCAAATACCCAAGTTTTTAGCCTTTTCCGTATATTCAAGTACTGAACTTCCTAAATATATTCTTGGAAAATAGCTAAGGTCAAGTTTCTTCTTGTAAATAATCAAACATTTAGACTTTTTTGGATTAAGTTGGAGACAATTTTCTTCTGACCGGGATGTAATATTTTTCAGATCTTTATTTAATTTGTCAGCACAATCTTCGATCATTCCAAGCTTGCAACTTAAATAGATTTGTACATCATCAGCATACATGTGCAGGTGAGAATTTTTAACTACTAGCGGAAGGTCATTAATGAACATTGTAAACAGCCTTTAGGCACACCAGAGGAAAGTTTTAGGAAGTTAGACATGTTACTATTTAGGACAACTGCCTGTTTTCGATTTGTGAGGTATGAGTGCATCAGTTTGGCGGCAGAGTTGGAAAACCGAAAATAGTTCTTCATTTTGGATATAAGTATCTTATGACTTACTGTTGCTGATTTCGAACTGTAGCCCACGGATTGCTTGGATGATATTGGCCTTAAGTGCTTGAATCGTTTCTGGATTGTTGGCATAACATCGGTCCTTCACGGTTCCCCACCAAAAAAAGGGCAAAGAGGTCAATCGCACCTCCGAGGCGGCCAATTGACATCGCCAAGACGGCTGATAACACGATATGGGAATTGGATGCGCAACAGATCGATTGTGGCATGGGCTGTGTGGCATGAACCAGAGGTCGTCCGAATCAATTTCTTCAATTTGACCGAAACATTGTTCATTTTCGAAGAAAAATGGTCAAATGACTTTACAATCCGCACCAAACTGTCACTCTTCGTGGACGCATTAGCTTCTCGATAATAACGTGCGGGTTTTCCAAGCCACACATGCGGCAATTTTATGCAGACGCGGTGGTTGCTTCATTTCGTCGAAAACTTATTTTCAAAACACGCACTGTTTGGGAAATAAGTTTTCAATATTTCCCAACGTTGTTAGGGCGTAAAGCGACCCATTTCGTTCCGCGGACGTATGATACTGACTTTCTGTCAAGATTTCGAGCGGGAAACAGCTGTTAGTGTCAAAATAATCATGTAGTTATGATATAAAAAGAAACCACTAGGTGGCCCACCCTTTAAATTAGAGGATGACCTGGGAAGTGACTGACAAACAGCCTTCTGAAGCTGGTACTAATGGTTCGCAATTCTCAAGATAGAACAATATAGGTCCGGTAGGTCTTTTTGAGAACATTCTTACAACTACCTACGTGAAAACTAGGGCCTCCAAGATAGAGCTAAGTAAAAGTAATCGTCGCAACAGTTTCATATAGGGTTCTAAAGAACTAAATAGCTTATCACAATCATTTGTTTGTTTGACTGATAAATCTTTTGACACCATAATACACAAAGGAGAGGTAGTTTCAATTCTTTAAATTTACTTAGAATGACCAGGGCTGCCCCGTCTAGTGTTTTCACTTCACGAATTCTTGAATTTTCAAATAAATAAATAAATAAATAATTCTATTTTGGAAGTTGGATCCAACTCTGCTCTGCAATGGAATTACAATACAAAACTTACTTCCAAGGGTCAATTAAACAGTAATAACTAGGTACAAAGCGGCTTAGAAGAAGTCAGTTTTATCCAATGAATGAAATTCCGATATATTCCTACCGATATGTGGTTGAAATTCCGATGAGCTAAGTTTTGAAAATTAATAAGAAGCAAAGCGATACTTTTCCAAAAGGAGCGGCTTAGTATTGTGATACCAAGTAGGACCTCTAATTTATTGCATGTCTATGGATATTTAGCTCAGGCGGAACTGCTGGGCAGAAGATAATCAAAAAAAAGATGTTTTTTGTTTATTCAATTCGAACAAATTCTACTTCACTTTATGTCTCAGCCTCAAGATTTAATAAAACATATTACGATGATTTAAGTATTGGTAAATTTATTTTCTAAGTCTTATTCACTTTCAAACTTTAAATTTTAAATTTTTATATTAATATAATTAGGTATACCGCTTAACTATCGCAGAATTATAAGTAGTGTACTCTTACTGTGTCAGCATGTACTCAATAAATCAACATAAATAAATGAAAATATATACTTACATAGCTTATATGTGGTCAATAGGATTTTTTTTTACAAAAACCACCTGGCTTAAATGTGGTTTAAAAATGCTTTTCAAATTTTATGCAATTATTGATATATAAAATGGTTTTGCTTTTTTCCCCCCAGATCAATATTAGCTTTGTTAGCTAATGAGAAACATTTGAATAATAAAATTATATAATATATTCCCACACGCATCAAACACTTTTTTGGGTGAAAATGATTTTTAATGACGGAATAACTAATTCATGCCGAAGGTATTAGCGGAAATTATTAAATCTGATATAAACCTTTTCAATGTGATTCTAGGTGGAATAAATTAAGCAAAGGCAGGTTAGCTATTTTTTTTTTTTTTACCTAACTACTACATAGTTTGTGTTAATCATAAACTTTGTGGTTCGTTATGACCTGGGCACTGATTGGGATCGAAACTAATGATTGATCAAAGCATTGATTGCACCAAAAATGCACAATAAAAAGGAAACAAAAACATTTCATGATTATATTGCATTTGCTTAATTGAACAGCTTATTATTATTCGTTTATTATTATTATTTGTTATTTACTTTTTTTTATCTATCTATATATATAAAAAGAAAACCTTAAAATTGTGTTCGTTAGTCGTCGATTCACGCCTTAACGCATTTACCGATTTGAACCAAACTTTCACACATATTTGCTATTGGTCTGTATATCATTTGTGTGAAGTTTTGTCGCGAAAACAAAACTTTGAGGGGATGAAAAAGGCTATGAAAGTTTGTATGGGGAAATGCACTTTGAAACAACAAAAAAATGGATAGAAATCGAGTAGTGACATTTCAAATACAAAAAAATTATTTTATAAGCAATTGTTGTTGTCAATGATTTCAATTATTTTCCGAGCAAATTGTTATTGTGAACAATTTTGAATTTTGTTTTAAATATAGGTACCTATTATTAAATTATGTTTACTATGTTACATTAAGTAACATTTTATAGTGGAGTAGATACTTTGATATTTGTTTGATGGTGTTTGAATCCATTATTTTCAGGATCCTTGCATTAGTACGAGTGAGTAAGTTGAAATGTAGGGGTGATTGAGATGCGTGGACAATGATGTTGTTCAGCGTTTTGAGTTTTCACGTAGAGGTTGTTACGAAAAATGAGCGAGTAACAATCTTGGTACTCTGCTCATTCGTGAGTAGGGTTATGGCAACTGCAACAACATTAACCAATTTTTTGACACTTGCCGAAGCCACGAGTTTGCACGAATACTTTCTTATTGCGAGATGCCCCGATATTGGAATGCGTCGTCGAAGAAGTTCAAGCGGCGGAAACAAGGTGAAGTAGTTTCCGCATTTCGTGGTGTTTATTGAAATGATGCAATTGGTAGAATATACACAGTTCACCCGAAAAACAACGAATGCTTCTATTTGAGAATGCTTTTGGTCAATGTTTGTGGCCCTACTTCGTTCGAAGCGCTGCGGACTGGTGACGGTGTGTTGTGTGCTATGGCCGACGATATTTTGCATCAAATTTGCACTGTGACATCGGATAATGAACTGATCGGATCGGATAATCATCTGATGTGAGATGAAAAGCGCAACAAAGCTTTGATTTCGATCGAGGGATATGTGTCTGCTCATGAGTGGCAATTTTTGGTTTGACACAAAGATATTTTCAGGAAATCTAGATGGTTTGGGCGTTTATCAAGATTATATGGCCTTTTATAGTGATTTGACGTCTCAAGATGTCGTTCGAGAAGTTAAAAACTACGAGTTGGAAGATTTTGAAAATTTTTTTTACAAAAAATGGTGCAAAAAATTTTTTTTTTTTTACTTTAAAATAGTTTTTTTTTTTGTGAAATTGTGGCAGAATTATCGTGACTATATAACCGGAGATATCTTGAATAGAATGCATCGTATTTCTAGAAATCAGGAACTAATCATTACACTCGAAATTTATAATGAGGCATTAGTTATAATTGAAGATATGTGCTTAGCAATTGCAAATAAAACACTGTCACAATTAGGTTTGCCAGCTCCTAATCGACCATTGCATGACGTATTTAATCAAGAAATGCAACGTGAACAACAATACGATATAAATGAACTGAACATATTTATAAATTTTAATCTGCCGAAATTGAACCGAGAACAAAGAAATGTAGGTATACGATACAATAATTCAAGCTATACAAAACGAAAGCGGAGGAATGTTTTTTTTTTATACGCGCCAGGTGGTACCGGAAAAACGTTTTTGATTTCCATGCTACTAGCTACTATAACATTACCGAAGAATATAGCATTAGCACTTGCATCGTCTGGAATAGCTGCTACATTGGATGGTGGTCGTACAGCGCACTCCGCACTTAAATTACCTACCATTGAATATGCAAATTAATGAAAATCCAACGTGTAGTATTTCTAAAAATTCTGGAATGGGAAGAGTTTTGCAACAATGCAAATTAATAGTATGGGATGAATGTACAAATCACATAAGAGATCGGTGGAAGCCTTAGATAGGACTTTGAAAGATTTACGCAATAATCAAGAAATATTTGGTGGCGCTTTAATATTATTGGTTGGTGATTTCCGTCAAACACTGCCAGTGATACCCCGTGAAACTCCAGCAGATGAATTAAAGGCATATTTAAAGTCATCAAATTTATGGAGAAATGCACAAACACTCACTTTAACAACAAATGTGAGAGTACAAATACAAAATGACCCATCGGCTGACGAATTTTCTAGGCAATTACTGTCGATAGGAAATGGACCAATTCCTATTGATAACACTGGATTAATCACTTTACCAGATAATTTGTATAATTTCGCACAAACAAAACAACAATTGGTTTCAAGTGTTTTTCCAAACATTGCGCAAACTTATAAAAATCACAATTGGTTAGCTGAAAGAGCAATATTGGCTGCCAAAAATAAGGACGTCGGCCAATTGAATGCGGATATTTTAACTGATGTGCCTGGTGATTTTGTAACGTATCAATCAGTAGACACGGTCACAAATCAAGATGACGCTGTCAATTATCCGACGGAATTTCTGAATTCGTTGGATTAACCTGGATTGCCGCCTCATTGTTTACAATTGAAAGTTGGTGCACCAATTATTCTTCTTCGGAATATAAATCAGCCTCGATTGTGCAACCGAACAAGATTAGCAGTTAGAAAGGTTATGAACAATCTTATTGAAGCAACGAATTTAAAAGGAAAATTTAAAGGTGAAGATGTATTGATTCCGCGTATTCCAATGATTCCACCAGATTTAACTTTTGACTTCAAAAGATTGCAATTTCCGATACGTCTTGCGTTCGCTTTGACAATAAATAAGGCGCAAGGACAATCGTTGGAATTGTGTGGAATCGACCTAGAGTATCCATGCTTCTCCCACGGACAATTATATGCATCATGTTCACGTGTAGGAAAGCCATCAGTTCTGTTTATTTATACTACTATTCAGGGCAAAACAAAAAATGTAGCTTATGAAAAGGCTCTGCGATAGTTAAAAAAAAACACATACTTTAAATAAAAATAATAGTGATTAAGTTGTCCACAATATTTTTGCTTTTTATTTTTGACGAAACATTTTTTTTTTAGTTTTTTTAGATTTGGCATCAAAAATTATCTTTAACGCCAAATCTTCACCGAACCACGATCCATTCCCGAGTTATGAGTGCATATACGGACTTCAGTTTCTTTTACATATAGCCGTACCCACCATACCAAAATAGTATCCTCTTTTTTAAACTGTAACCAACCATACACAGCCCCGAAATTTCATTGAAATCGGTTAAGTGGCTTAGGAGATTGAACGATGATGAAGCGCCACCTATCATGGCCAAAATAGTCAAATCTTTCAAACTGTAACCAACCAAACACAGCCACAAAATTCCATTGAAATTGGTTGAGTGTTTTAGGAGATCGATAACAGCGCCACAAATATATTTTTTTTTCTGCACCGTTTTTTGTAAACAAATTACACAAACATACGTTTACCATTTGCAACCAAACTTCACAAAAATAATATAAAGACCAATACCAAAGATGTATGGAAGTTTGGTTAAAATCGGTAAATGCGTTAAGACGTGTATTGGCGACAAACGAATACAGTTTTAAGGCTCAATTTTTATATATATGGATTTGGGCGGAACGAAGTTCGCCGGGTCAGCTAGTATACCTATATAAAAACATGTAGGTAGGTATAAAACAATATTCAATGTGAATGCAAAGTAGGAATTTCTTCTCGCAGTCACAGTTTTCTCAGAAGGTTGTCGAACATTGCTTGTTATTGTTATACTCTGTCCAAGAAAAATTGTCAGTACAGGAAAGATAGGATGTTTGTCTCTCAGTCTGGTTGCAATGACTTACATAAATCGGCCTCTTTTTAAAGCTCTAACAGGGTTGCCGTAGTGTGTATGATAATTCGCCATAACTCAGAGAGCAATTCTGTTAGGGTTACCATCTTCCAATTTGAAATAAATTGCTGAACGAAATAAATTCCAACAACAAATTCTTTCGCTGACGTTTGACGAATTAAAGTCCGCGATCTTTTTGCAATATTGTATGCAAAGTTGATCTGCTTAGTTTTGTTATATTTTCACTTCTTGTACTTCCAATAATATCTTGTCTAGCATTGGAAGGTCATTATTCATAAAAAACCGATGGACTATCCGCCTAATCGCACATTTGTCAAAATCATCCACCAAAATCTTGATACCGGAATTATTTCTCTTCTTTGGTGGTGAATTGTGGCCTTTGATTGCTTTTTCCCTTAAAACCCTGTATACAGTTTGTTCCGTAACAGGAAAAACCGTAGCCGCATTTCCTACGGCTTCCGATTCACTTTTAAAAAAGCCATAGCATTTTTCAGTTGCATCAACAATTTGTTGCTTCTTTTCTACACTTAGATCCTTTGAAGACTTTGTAGCCATGTTTCTGTTTATTCATATGCACAATAAAGTTAACCACTTGTTTAGATGCACTATCCGCTATTGAGATAACAACCATTGTTTCCGCCTTATATACACAAACAGGCAATTAGAAAAAAATATATAACCATGACGCAATGTCATATACCTAAACAGATGGTAAAAGGACTGCACTTGTACACATACATTTTTTTAATATAGACATAATACCTAGATTACATATTTGTTAAAAAAATGATTACCCGTCAATGCAGAACTTCGCGGAAACAGTAGCAAAAAAAGGATCATAAAATCCTTTCAAGGCATTTGCTTTACTGAGGAGGAGTGACCGGATGTGGTAAAACCCAACGACCGAAAATAAACAGTATACCTAGGTTTACCTGCTTCATCATTTTGATATTTCAGTGTGAAAAATATGCTCTACAAAGTGAAATATGAATTTATACCTACCAAAACATGCAGAAATATGCCCTAACGAATAAGGCTGAAAATTTGTACTTAATTTTCTATAATAAAATATTTAGTCAAATTTTATCCCTTAAAATACCATGAATCCGGTTGAGTTGCCTTAGTAATCACTATTAATTTATTGCAATATCTCTACAACGCACATATATGATCACTTGTTGCGTTAATGAAATGAATGCATTAAAACACCTCCCGAATAAACATTATTTCTAAACGACAACATTCAAAAATATGTTTTAACTGAATATTATTGGATCTTTCAGAAATACAAACAAATTAAAACCGAATGGCAGCACCCCACATAATATGCCGCTCTCAAAAGCTCCAAAAAGCTCCAAAAAGCACCAAAACCGAAAGTTCTTTGACAAAATTCAAAGAAGAACCCTTAATGATATGCTAACATTGCCATATGGTAACACTTCTCTGATGTGCTTCAGTCACTCACACTGCTTATTTTGGTTGATGATAATAGCAAGCGAACACAAGCGATCGTGCTCATTCTGCCCGCGACTGTGTGGCAGACTGGTTGTGGAGGGATGTATGCGAATTTCAGGAAAATTACAACAACAAAATGCTTTGGAATGCCAGTGGTTTCGTTTTTATTTCAGTGGCAAATCCTGTGTTTGAGTGCCGTGAGAGTACTACAGGCACCACTGGTAGAAAAAAGAGCTTCCCATAAGGCCTGTACTGACAATTTTTCTTGGACAGAGTATAGTGAGATGTAGGCAATGCCAACCGTAGGATAATAACGAGACCTGGTACTGACCTCCCTCCCCACGAAATAAGTCAGTCATATAAGTCGGTGGCATTCTAGATATTTTACACTCTATTTGTTTCGCATAAATATAAATATACTAGCTGACCCGGCGAACTCCGTTCCGCCCAAATTCGTTAATATAATGAGAATACTATTTCCAAGCATTCACAGCGCATGCTACTTTATGTAATTCCATCAATTCATATTCGTTGCTCAAAAGTTATATTAAATAAGGGTGGTAAATTTTAAGGGCCGATGTTGAATGTGAACAACACCTAAACGTCAAGTTTTTTTCTGCATTTCATTTGACATTTCTCAATTTCAGACTAACTCAATTTGAACCATGGAAAGATATACAATCGAGCAACGCGTTAAAGTTACGAAAGAAAAAAAAAAAAAACATCTAGTTGCCTGTGCAAAATATTTATATTAATCTTGTTTTCATTTTAATTCTATCCGAATTCTAAATAATAATCTTTATAAATTAAAGTATAAATACAACATGCGTGTATATCTATCTTCTGTTAAAGCGACGGCTATTGCGACCATTTAAGCCCGGTCCCTTCACCGTCGTTATATTCGGAGTTCACTGTATTTCGAAAACGGTCCAAACGATTGAAATAAAAACTCTTTCTGGTCATTTATATCTTAATAGCGATCTCAACATTTTTTTCTGGTTATATTATCGTACGATGGATTTAAAAAAAAAGGCATTTCTTTAAATTTGGTTTTCTTTAGTTTACCTAAAAACGGTACCAACAGTTTTGACCAAAATGCATACTTTGACTAAAATTGATGTTTTCAAAATTACTGACTCCTTAAATTTCAATTTGAATCACCGAAAGAAAGTGCTAATTTTTAAAAGTGATCATATCTCGAAAACCGCACGCAAAAGTTTTTTCTAGCAAATATATTTATACTTCTTATATATATAGGTATAATCTATCTTTACTTCTTTTTTTTAACCATATCGGATATGCACCTTAAGATAATTCCAACTACTTGGAGTTTAAAAAATCAGAAAATCCCACTTCATTTGCAACTCCACACACGTCAATCGGTTTATTCGGTTTATAACTGCTAATGCAGATTCAAAAACACGAACCCTACTTCCAATCATGCGCAAGCGCAGCAGCTCCATGTGACCGCTGAATGATGATATTATACTGGAGAAGCAAAGAACACTGCTGCAAAAGGCTATTCCCTCAAGAAACGTCCAAGGTAACTACAGGCTCTGCTCTTGCCCATGAAAATCCATCGCAAAAGTGCGCTGTTCCCAATAACCGAAAATCCTATTTTACTCATTAAATACAAGTAAAAGATCTGACCAAAAACAAAAAGAACCAGTACCAAAGAAGGAAGGGTGTCGAAATCCTCCATACGCACACTAATATAAGTTCCTCTTTTGTGACTCTCACAACCTACAACTGCGACCTTCGAAAGGCTTTCATTTGCGCACATCTCTATAAAGATGGGGTTTTCATCAACGTCGGAAGTAACCTTATCCGCCCCCTTCGTTGGCAATAAATTTTACCTTGCAATCATTTTTAGTATACGCCATTCATTACAGTGCATTGCTCTGGGGCGAAAGCTGTTGCAACATTACTTGTCCTCCTAATGGCAATCTCAGGAATGGAAATGATTTCATTTATTCATATAGTAGAACACCGTCATCATCATCATCATCATCATCATGGCCGTGAGTATGGAATGAAAGGTATGTAGCAGGTAGTAGTGACATTAATAGCAACAGAAGCATTACTTACCTATGCCAGTAGCACAGCCAACAGCAACAGTAACTTTCCGACCCATTCCCCCTGGCTGGTGTATTATACTTGGGGGTAATATCAACGACGATGGCGACCCATCACAAGCATCTCCTGTAGTCTGTAGTGCCCCCTACCTTGGTCTTCAAACTTTGCATGCGAAGCAGTGATTCAAGATAACATTATATGTCAATTCAATTACCCCCTGGAAAATGGTTGCAATAAAACAAAACATCAAGACGAAGCAACGGGAAGCAGTGCATGTCTGAAGGATGTGCTGTTAAAGGTAACATCCATTCATCGCTCAGTTCCCTTTTGAATGCACTCCATTCAAAGTGGTTTCTACTTTGGCATCGTTGAACCCTCCGCACACGCGAAACACCTCGAAAAGGGAAGACCCAATCCAGCCAGAGACAGCATCCTTTGTCTGTAAACTATAACTCAAATGAATGACTTTCGAATTGGGAGTCATTCGTCATATTTAAGGCTGTGAAATATTTTCGGACCATAAGACAGATTCATCCCTAACCTATATAAATGGCCCTCCATTTGGATGGTGGGGTTGGGGTTTTTTTCTCTCTTGTTCTTGCTGATACCTTCCGTCGTTCTTCTTGTTGTTTTTTTTTTGTCATAATTTGCTCTGGCCAAGAGGACTAGACATTTAATATATAGCCGGTGTGAGGCAACCTGCTCACCTGTGTCAGCAGCCCGACTTCTTATCGGTAAGCTAATTAAAGTAAAGCACACCTTTATATTATTTTATGGCAGAGGAATCTATCATGGCGACCATCTTAATTATTGCCACATAAACTTTTTGATTTAGTGTGCGGGTTCACTGGAATATTGGTATACAACCCTGCGGTGGAATACAACCTTGCGCAGAATTATTGAATAAAAGTCGGTTTTTCGGGTGTTAAGTTGTTTTGATAAGGGTTAAACGTTGTATATGTGTTTTAATCGTTTCCTGTTTCTGCCATTTTTGTGGAATGAAAATCTAACGGGCAAGGGGGTATGTCCAAAGTCTGTTTTTATTTATTTATTTCACTAACGACCGCAGGAACATTGTATATTAATAGTACAGTAGTAGGTATGATGTGGGAGTGAGGAACGGTGGTTGTGATTGATATCCTATTTATCGCCATCCTATTGAGTGGGGTATGGGGTAAATCATTTTATTCTCTGTTGTTGTGTTGTGGTTTGGAAGTGACTTGTCAGCCGGGCAGAGTTGGTAAACCCTTTGGCCGGAAATGTGCTCAAAGGCTAGGTATGAAATTTGATAGATAATTATACCAACGGACGTTTGTTGGGTGGTGTTGTGGGTCTGTTTCTAAAAGGGAGCGACAGCTAAAGTAGAAGTTGCTGTAGGAGTTTTACATGAAGAGTAGATTAGTTGGAGGTGCTACATGGATGGTATAAGGCCGGTGGCAATGATAAGAATTTTCTAGTTACATTGAAAAGTAGGCCTGAATCGGGCCACAGAAAATGAGCTCGGTTATGTGAACATTAGGCGGTTGCACATGGATGTCGGATAAGGTTTGGGTGGTCTTGCTGATCAATTTTTCATTTGCTCTCCCTGTGACAGTCATGAATATTGAGTTGAGAAATATTTATTCTAGGTGTTCTTTTGACAGTTGCTACAGGTTCATTTGGACTAACAGTTGGATCATGGTATCCGCTACACGAAGCATCTCCCTTGAACACAAATTGAAGGAAACCCCGCAGGAATACACTTTTTTAATCGGCCCCACGCAGACTAGCATGAATCTCAGGAGTGCTGAAAGCTCTGTCCTAACCAGATGACTCAAATGACTGTTGAGGCTCCTCAATATCATAATTTTTAGAGCTGAAAATCTGCGAGTAAGTATATAACTGGCGAATAGATTCCATTTCTTCAAAGTCCTCTTACTGCTTCCGCAACAGTCATAATTCTATGCACGTAACCACTGCGCAATCGCACAGTCTTCTTTTAAATATGATTGTTGTTTAGACTGATCATAAATTCAGATCTCTCTGTGATTGCTACACTGAAGTATTCTTTAAGGTTTTGGGGTCAAGAATGCGTGCCTTTTCGATCCTTTTGTTGTGAGCTTGTCAGACCAGCTGTCCCTGCACCAAAAATGAGACCACTATGATGGCAGATGATATAATTGTGGTTGGTAGTCCAAATGATTTAAATGGCCCAATCTCCTAAGTCGGGTTTGATGGATTTATATATATGTGTCTCCCTAGGAATCTGTGCCTATTATGTTTGAGGCCTGGGCAGTGACATAAGAAGTTGGTTGTGTCCTCAAGAGCTTCCTCATCGCCCCAGCCCCTACAAAGTGCTACTTCCGTCAAGCGTTATTTCTTCATATGATACCGCAGAGTGTTGTGCCCTGTTAGGATTTTTACGATGGTGGAAAGAAATTTTCTATCCTTTCGTGTGAGACTCTCGGTTCTGGCTTCATTAAAGGTTGGCAATAGCATTCTTGTGGTACTGGGGAAATACCTTAAGCGTTTTCTGTCTTCCCGCATAACCAACTGTAAGTAGGTACCTTAAGATTACTCAGAGTTAGGTTAGGTTCGGTTTACGGGTTGGTAGAGCTGGGTAAACCCTACTATACCACACTTAGATCCCTTTTGACCCATTGTGATGCCCTTTTTTGGAGGTTAACCGTTGTCGTTATGGACTCAGAGGTAAGCGAATAGCTCGAGATCAAATAATCCGGTAGTAGATCGATTACTTGTAGCTATTCATATACTATACAAAAGATGGTAATACGTACTCAATGTCAGAGACCTAAACAATCATTTCTTTATCTCTGAAGATCTTATATTTTGTAATAAAGCTCTGAACCTTTTCCAACTTCGAAAAAGAAGTACAAGTCGCTTTATTTTTTACTCCATAATATCCTTAACACCTGATGGAAAATTCATATACTGCCAGTGTACTCCCACCATCAACTATGTGACAGCGACTCACTGGAACTGGACAGAGAAGAAAGTTGTTTCACGTATCCAGAGAATTTCAAATTATTTTCCATTTGGTTGATTCTATGGCTGCTGTCATAACTTTTATTATATATTGCACCATATACCAGTGGCAAATAATGCGCCAAATAGAAGAACAAAAAAAAAAAAACATTTTTGGCACAACTTCTTGACAGATAATCACATAAACGTTTCGAAACTATATTCCCTTTGTTCCATTGCAGTGTTTTTGTTTTTATGTATTTCCATTTTGTATCTTCTACACGTCGTCAATCGGAATTTGAGAACTTGCCAAAGTTTATTTGTACATGGCCGAATGTCATAACTTACCAACCGATACCCACTTACGAGGGCACTTTGACGTTTCTCCAATTAAAGAGTGTTCAGAACGATAATGCGGTGACAAAGCTAAAAAGCATTGCAAGGAAAAAAAAAAACAAAAGATATGCAAAAAGGTAAGAAAATGGACTGTGTTTTCGCGTGGACACAACTGTCGAGTCCTTTTATTAGAATTCCGAATTAATCTTGTGCCTAATCTATGTACGCACAGCGATTATGCCGAATGCAAGAACAACATTAAAGGTTCACCCCGTAAGGCTTGGTGTGTGTTTTTTGTGGCCATATTTTTTATGGTAAAGGCGCCCCGTTTAACATGGCGTATCAAGCAACCACCCGGATTGAACAGTGAACAATCCTAAACCCCGCACTGCGTTGTAAAGTTAATAAAACTAAATGCATAAGAAATACCTTACGAAGCAGTGATATGGATGCCAGTTCCTAGGGATTTTCAACTTAAAGTTTTTTATATAAAAACCCAAATGGTGGAACTTTAGGACAGCAAAAGGACAAGAAGTTAATAGTACCATAGGTACGTATATCCTGGGTAAGGCGTTCGATCCGTTTCGACAACTATTACTTTGATGTCATAATGGAGGTAATTTTTTCTCAACAAGACATATTCTCGTTAGCGGCGTTTAACTGCTTCTAAAGAAGTAACAGGAGTAAGTAATGAAAAACTCACACAAATCGAATGGTTGTGAGAAGCTAGGGTCCCTACGGACCTGTTGTTCCAACTACATATTTCAATTGTTTTTTGTTTAAAGGAGTAACTACCGAATTTTATTGAAATTGGATACATTCAAGAATCTAGTCTAGATTGATCTGGATATGATGTAACCTGAACGCCAAAACTAAATTGGTCGGTAACGTCACTTTTCCTACATCACCCACATATTAATGCGAACTGTCCATTTAGTACTCAGTCACGAATTTCTTGACTTCTTGACATCGGCTACCGGCTACCCCTCCGTAAACGTCAACTTAAACAGCTGCTCATATGCCCGATTTCAGCCAATCAAAACCGATATACAACACAGTCGGACAGCTGTCAGAATTACTAATCTAGGTACTCGAACGTCCGCATTTTGTTTCTACTCAATATCAATATTTTATTCAAGGACCATTTGTTTGGTTTTTTTTAAGGACTAACTAGGAGATTTTATTGAAATGTTGTTTGTATTCCATATATTATTTAAGGAAAGCTTATTCAAATTTAATGGAATCTGTGAAGATTCCTATAGTCAGCTTAGCTTGCAACTTTACATCTGTTATCTAGAGGGTTTCTGTGTCGAGGTTTCAATTTGGTATGAGGTTGAATCAAATATCTTTTAAGAGAAAATTAACTTTTCATAAAACTTGTTTTTGTTGTCAGTATTACAGTTCAAGATTGATGATTCAAAGTCCATTGCTCTTCGGGTGAAATATATTACTTGTAAGTGGATACAATACAAACCTGTGCAAGAAAATCGATTGAATCTCCTCTAGATTTGTCGGCACCAAAAGAAAATGATAAAGCTTTGTTAGCTATCCCTACTTGGCCCAACAAGTCGATTCCGTCTTCGATGTAACTAAATCAACAGAAGCACTCGTCGGGTTTACATACTTGTACTTTCCATCAGAGGCCAATCAACTACAGATAGGCCTTTGATCTGAGTCAAATGTAGAAAGCTTTCGAGTTAAAATTTATGGGAAATGTATAATGAAATGAAGCGGACAGCTTAAGGGGTAGGGTGCGAACAGTGAGACACTTTTATTTTAATTGGTATATATCTGAATATTTTCAAGCAATCTTAACCAAACTTGGAGTATATTTTAAGGCATATTTTACATTAATGTTCCAATTTAAATTTTAGTGGAAGGGCCCACGAGAGCATCACAACAAACTGTATCTTCGGAAAAGTCAAACTGTCTCACTGTTTGCGAACGGTGCGATCAATGAGACAGTGTAAGGCGAACAGTGAGACGAACGAAAAAAAAAAAAACAGAAAAAAAGTAATAAAACGTTAAATAACTAGGTAATTAGTATTTTATTAAATAAATTAAGGTTTCGTTAAGGTTATATAGTTCCTGTAGAAAATCCGTCGGAAGATCGTGATTTTACGTCGAACAAATTGCCATAGAATTTGTTCACATTGTGCCTGTTAAACGAAGTTGCCCGAGATATGCTGCTGTGTTGTGGGACATGACTCACTATTTGCTTTTTAGAAATGTGTCACTGTTCGCTTTTTGTCATTTCATAGAAAATCAAAAATGACAAAGAATTCTAAGATTTTGTTGTTTTATTATAGCAAAACACATATAGGTACCTAAATGTTACATGTAAAATAAAAATCTGTGTAGTTATCTGATTAGTTCCCGTTGCTATGCTAAATTTAAATATACTTCGAAAAATACCTTGAGAAAAATGAGTTGTCTCACTGTTTGCACTGTCTTACTGTTAGCACTTTTCCCCTACTCAGTTCGGCAACAAGATAACCTCGATGAATAAGCAACTATGCTTGATACCATATAAAAGGTAGCCGCCTCGATACCAATTACGAGTTGGTGGACACTGCTTACTATAAAAGTAAAAACATATCTAAACCTACGCTAAGAGCTTCTAAATGTTACGGGCTCTCATCGCAACATATATAGATGTAGATACCTTTGGGACCCTGGGCCAAGCTTCTTTTGTGTTCTTAGCTATAGTCTTTGATGCTTGATAGACGTCAGTCTCAATGGATTTAGATATTAAGTTGCAATTTGTCTTTTCCTAGATTAAACCTTTAAAAACCCACTCAAAACAAGCGACAGCACCAGATAGACTTAAGGGATTAAATGTGTAACCGTACCGCATAACTGACGTGTCAGCATATTATTCCCTCGAACAAAAAGTCTAAAAACCTTATAAATAAAGAAACGGAAGTAAACAAAATTCTACTTCCAATACTAGAAGCATTATTTAGAACTTTTTCTCTATTTTCATAGCTGTATTGTCAATACTTATTTAGGCCAGCTGCTTGCGAAAAAGCCGCATTGACTTTTGTTTTATGCCCAAACTCCATTATCGCAGTTGACCCACCCATAGTAACATCCCCCCATCCTGCAATTGATATATTCTTCCATTCCTGACTACAACAGCCAATTCCATAGTCCGTACGTTATATTTATTGCCCAAATATGAGTGCAATTTAACTGCGTGATTTAGAGTCCCGGTGAAAAAAGAAGTATAAACCACCACCCATTTCTACCCCTACATTTATTACACTCTTCCCAGTTTTCCACTTGTGCACGGCATAATCTACAAAGCAATTCATATAGAGCACAGATATGAAGATCCTTCCGGATTTTATTCACCTGGTGATAGAGAACGACTTCCCGCCGACGACAAACTCATTTCAACTTTGCCTCGCTATGTGCGGTGCCCCCGAATCATATGTCACTTAAAAGGTTGCCTCGAGGAAAAAAAAATATATTGCCATATATGTGCCTCACTTCCTCCGCTGGAGCATTATCATCCTTATAAATGCGTGTGTGCTGGCAAAAAGCTCCACAAAGATAATATAGATACCCATCAAAGGAAGTAATACCGGGTCCACTCCACACTTGCTCGTATTTTGTCGTTATTAGATTTTATGCGCCCAAAGGTGCTGCATGTGAGTTCAATCCATAAGATTCGCTCGCCTCTTTGATTTCCGACTTTGTGCCGGGATAAAGGAACGTTTGTCTCGCACCTTTTTTCATCCCAGACACAGACACCCATACATACATAATTTTCTCTTCCATTCCTTTGTGTATGCAAAGCCGTGGAATGCGTCTCACACACATTTCATATTTTTCCGTTACCTCTGAAGAAATATAGAATGGATATAGAGTCAATTGCAATGTCCTTAAGAAACGCTAAAAAAAAAACCGGAAGGTTGATGGCATTTCCTTTATGAATGGACGACCGGTTGGGGATAAGGTTTGCCATTTTTCAATCGAACTTTGCTGCTGTGTGCAGGTATTGAAAACAAAATGGAACTTCACTGTAAACAAGGAAAATACCAAAAAAAAAAAAAAAACCCAACGACTTTTGACATTTCCATTTATGCAGTTAGCTCCCGTAGATCTGCCCCTTTCACCGGAAATAACCATTCGACAAAAAATGTTTGTCTTCACATTGACTGCACAGTGGGTGTGAAAGTTTTCACAGCAGCTATGGTGGTAAGATTTAACTTTTAATTAAGTTGTCGAGAAGTAGAAGCACCCTTTTGCTTTTGAACACTCTTGTCAGTTTGGTATTTCGGTAAATTTAATAATTATGTGTAGTTCTTGGTAGTAATTTTGCAGTTTTTCTTAAGGTTTACTGGTGCGTATATCACTATTCTGAGTGGATTGTAATTTGAAGTTCGTCTTTGGAGAGCTGTTGACATAGCGACATCGCGACGACGATGAAGAGAAGAGGAAATTTCTAAGGAAACTCACTTGTCAAGATGAGAATAAGCTAAGAAGGCTTGTTTTGAGAAGTTCTTCGCTTTTAAAAGGAAATAAACGTAATGAACGTGAAAATTTAAATTTAAAATTAACGTGTAATTAGTCTGGCATTTCAGAGTGCCTTGTCAATTTAAAGCCTTTGTATAGCTTCAGTTGTAGCGCCCTTGTCATTGTCAATGTCATCTAAAAGTCAGTGGTTGTAACACCTGCATCTAGTTGATGGATGGCTTGAAGTCAAGAGAGGTAGAGTTCAGACTTATGTTCGTCGATGTTGCAATGACATTTGACACCAAAATGAGGGGAACAAAAATTCGCTTCGGGAGTTGAAGTTCACAGTCTGACTGTAACAAGTTGGAAGATTAATTTTATTTCCAACTAATTGCATTTATTTGCAAATGTACGTAATGGTCACACCTCGTCTCTGCCACACCACCACTACGTTACTTTCAAATGCTAAATGCAAGCTTGTAAATTCCATTTCCAGATTAATTTCGCAGAGGACTTTCAATATTTTGTTGGTGGCAGACAAAGTGCGGATAAAAACGACTTAGGTAGCAAAAATATTTTATAATCCAAACCCACATGCAGAAGGATGCTTCTAAAGGCTATCCGAAATATTTACGATTAAAACCAAAAACACTTTACCGACCAACAATAGCGTTTTTATTCTATAGCGGGAAGCTTTAGCTAGGTCGGCAACTTATTCTCTATGTAAATGTATTTCACGAGCTGAATGGGTTATTTTTATTTTACTTGGAGAGCATGGGCTGGACATACACGCCTTCCCAAATGTCAGCTATATGTCGATGGCCCATATCATCAGTCTGCCCAGGAAAATCTGGCGCAGGGCACTTAACACACATCCAAGAACAGCCGAAAGAGTGCTCCGCCCTCCCCACACCGGTATACAACGCAAACCCCCGCAGTGGCCCAGTAGTTGTTACATTTTTTTTTTATTAATGTTTTATCGCACTGCATCGTTGGTACATTGCATGTACATTCGACATACTCTCGCCACACCAACAATTGACGGCGCCGCGCCGCTCTCTTTACAATTTCATATATCAGGTACAGCACAGCCCCCGCACGAGCCCACTATTGGTAGTAATAATATGTAACAACCGATCAACGATTTTTGCGTTCGTGGTAAAATTCACACCTGCTCGCTGTCTTGAATTCGATGAGACCACCAGTGAGATCTCAAACCAATCGAGCAAAACTCAAAGTTGACCGTACCAGTCGAGTTTTCCCTCTGAATTTGTTCCTCAACTGGACCGATTTAAATTGTTTTTGCTAGCAGGCCTGCGGGTAGCTAGTTAATTGCCAAGTCCTCCGTAAGGAAGATTTGTAGATCGCCGGGACTGCCGCAAGGCGGACCTGTAGATTGCCTGGACTGCCGCAAGACGGACCTGTAGAATGCCGGGACCCGGGACTGCCGCAAGGCGGACTTGTAGATTTCCGGGACTTTCGCAAACGGGCCTGTAGAGTGTAGACAGCCGAGGCTGTCACAACTCACAAGGCCACCAGAGCCACACCCGAGTTCCAATCTGAGGATAAAGGCCAGTTTAAGCCGTACCATCAGTGTTAATTAAAAATTTATTAGAATTATCATTGCAAATTCTTAAATTGATTAAATAAAACGTTGATTTGTAAATTAGAGCCTAGAAATAAGAATAATTGTCACAAGAAATCCGGTGGGTGCATACAAGTTGGCGTAATTTTTTATTATTAGAAAAGAAGAGTATTTCCGCAACAAGGATCGTATACCCTAGGACTAACTTCTCTCAACAAATCCTTCATATAGATTTAAGTTAATTTTTCGGGACGAATGGAAGGGATCTTTAATTTTATGGCGAGTCCCAACGGCTAATTGTGAAGCTCCTTCTCCACAGTTTTACTCTCGGATGTTTATCAGACTTATTGCGGGAGAGGTGGCGCACGTATTTGGATGCTATTCAAACCCCACTGCTACAAACCAATTTCCGTAGAATATATCTACATAAAGATATTACAACCTTTGCCCGTTCCACCTTATTCCATTCTCATTTACAATTTCGTCTTCGCACAAAACAGAAAAAAATAAAAAAGCCCAGAAAAATCGCCGGAAATATATTTACTCACGAACGAATCCTTTTCGCCTTTTAATCTAATAAAAGGATTACTGCGTTCACTTTGCCACTTGTCCTAATCCATTCGGATGAGACAACAACTAATAATAATTTCTCAACGATAACTCGTCCCGGGCCCATTATAAAATCTTCTCTCTATCCTGCCCATCCCTATTCACAGATAAAGACTGAAAAAATACCAAGTGGATGCACAAATTAAAAGCAAAAAAAAAAAAAGCACCCTGAAAGGGTATACCATGTTGAGGGAAACATTATTTATACAAATATATTTTTTTTATAATTAATGCCGTTAATTTACAGCAGTAATAATAAATACGGGTTCGCTTAGCGAAAGCCTTAACTCATTACGAGAGCAACAAGATTATAGTGCACAAAAACAACAAAACCTACACGAACGGATGAATAGTCAACAAGAACAATATAGCTAGATATATTTTGAAAGTCCTTTGAGAATATCCCATAAGGATTTCCTTCAAGAACAATAATTTTATTACCCAAGTCACTTGCTAAACGTTTTTATCTTTCAGTAGCAATTTCTTCTTAAATTTTTCCACTCAGCTAAGGATATGTACTTATTTATTTATGTTCTTCTTTTCTTTTCTTTTGTTCGTGTATCTATTTTTCCGTTGCTTGCTTCCAGTTTCTATGCGTTTCTATTCTCTGGCCTGTTCCTTATTTATAAAGTTTTTATAGCAAAAGCAAAGTTAAGCAAGCTCAAAAAAACAAACAATTATGATGGGAGCATTTCTAACTCCTGGGAATTATATCAAGAAGTTTCCCATTCGCAGGATATTACATTACATATAGATAGTTGATGTGGAGAACACAGATATACCATATACGAAATGAAATTTATATCAAGAGTTTTATAAATGTCTACTCTTCCTCTGCCTTCGCTTGCTGGGTGAAATTAAGAAATTGAAAGATGAAGTGGGGGACCGACGCGCTCGGAAACTCGACGGTCGTAATCGTATATGCCGACAAGCTGGGTATATCGCTTCGGTTATAGGATGCAGAATGATATTTTATTACAGATTTTATGTTTTGATATGGCCTATATGTAATGGCCTCGAAGACGATGAGACGCTTTTATTGTTTTCATTTGTAAATTTCAGTTGGATATTTGAATTGATTTTTTTTTTCTTGTTCTCTTTTTAATTCAAGCAAGAATGTACTATTCTCCTATTCTCATGAAAAATCGACAGAGTAAGCAAATCCTTAACAAGGATAATTGTGAGCTTGATTGTTCTATCATTTTGGCAGAGAGTCATGATCATTTCTGTGGAATAAAATTTTTTTTGTAGAAATACGAAAAATGTTGGTTATTAAAAAATAAAAGAGTTCATGGTCAAACCATATACATAACATGAGCAAACTTAAAACATTTCGAACATTACACACCTAAAACTAGTGAGAAGTATAATATTGATTAGAATTTTCATTATAATTATCCATCTAATGCAATTTTTTCTTTAAATCGACTGAACAGTTTCAAACGCGGATGAAAAAGCTAATGCCGGCTGTCCACTGCGAGAGTTACGATCCTCCAAATACAAGCTACAAGTTCCCCGAACAAAAATGGGAATTAACGGACTCCCACGAATGCACCTGTGCACTACATTAGTTCTAAGAAAACTATGACATTAATTCCAAGAAATATTCACCCCTATCGTGGAATACGGCGTATTTGAGATTCACTTCACATACTCGATTTACTTTCACTTTCCATATGCATCGTGAGACTGTCTTCGCCGGGTGAGACTGTCTTATCGACAGGCATTTTCGTTCAAAGTTGGTCGGAAAATCAGCTGTTTTGCAATAAATGGCAGCAGAGATAGAGCAAAGCAAATTAGAAATTATTTTACAGAAATCAAATAAAAAATAAATGGATAGTATATTTGATAGAATATATTATTTAACAATGTGGAAAGAGCATCCAACGAAAATAAAATGCGTGCATATTAAGAGGAACTGCAAAGGACATATGGAACTTTCGGATTCGACGTGAGTTTTTTGAAATACAATGGCTATTCAAATTGTTTATAAAGTTTATTTATCTCTCAGATTTACTAAGTACTTTCATTTAAATAAAGTAACATTTTCATGTTTTTAATGTGTTGAACTTACAATTTTTTTTTTAGAAAATTTGAAATATTTGAAATGTTAAAGTTTGTATGGGGAGTTTCACTTCGATCGTTTTCTACGATCGTGTTAAACGCATTCACTTTACCGACTGGTGAATCTTTCACTTCGAATGTATTCCACGATGCCAAGTATTGAATTTGGGTGAAACGTTCCCCCCGGCGTATTTCACGATAGGGGTGATTGTATGTAAACTAGATTCCCACAACAAAAAGTCAATAAAGATACCTGCAACGCTCGTATTTGAGCAGTCGCTAACGGGAATTCAAACAGTAAAATTCAAAATTTGATATTTCATAATTTAACGTTTATTCTGTTTTGAAACCAATACTTTGTTTTATTTGTACTCGCGCTCATCACGTGTATTTCGTGATGTAATGTAATGCCCCAAATTTTATAACACCCCAAATTCTATTAAAAATCGTTGTTGTTGTTTCCTTTATAATTTCTTGGGGCCTTATTTCATTGGGGCCTTATTTCGCAGAGCCGCAATTGAGTGCTATCACTTTGTTAATAGTATGGTCTCTTTCACTGAACGAAGATAAATAAAACCATTCCAAATTAACGATTTTGTTCGCCAAAATTAAATTGATGTTAATACATTAATAAAAAAAAAACAACAATTATAATAATAATGAAAAAGCCTGTAAAAGCACGAGGCCGGGCCTGAGCCTGAAAGAGACCTTAGAACCCTGACGCGTCAAGCCAAATCCTGCAAGGAGTTGAACAACGGGTTGAACAGATAATAAGTAGCATACTATCGGGCAGTCGTTGCTCATCAGTCATCACGATAAATCTTATACCTTTAAACGAGCTAATCTTGTATGTATGTATTTATATAAATTTATTTCTGTGATCTCGGAAACGGCTCTAACGATTTCGCTGAAATTTGGTATATGGGGGTTTTCGGGGGTAAGCTATTGATCTAGATTAGTCTTATGTTTGGGAAAACGCGTGTTTTCGAGTTTTCATGCGTTTTGAGCTTATTTTTCTGACTTTACTGCCTTTTACTCGCCATTACACAAACAATTCTTAATCAATGCAAACAAAAAAAATACGTAGGAGAGCCAACACTTTAATAGTTATTTCAAGCCATCAATCAGCTTTCTATGTCCTCTAGAAGCTGAGCTACAACCTAAAATCTAACACGAAAAAAATAAATTTATTTTCTCAAATCGAATATTATCAGCAGCCGCGGTTCTTGATCGTTGTTCTGCTTTGGGGTGGTTTTGTGGCGCACATCGCACAAGCACGTTCATATGAAAAAAAAAAACAGCGACAATGTCTTTCTGAGGAAATGCGCAGATGGATGATGACGTGTGGTGTGGTGATGGACGGATGGTGGATGGTGGTGTATAAATTGAGTTCAAGATTTTTCATTTAATGGTTGTTATAGTGAATACGTGGCACTCGAACGCATGGGCGTAGTATACCTGTTACAGGCCAGCGCGACCGTTAGCAAAGAGTAGCGTCCTCATTATTTCATTTACTTGTTTTAGTTTGATTTGATAATACACATATAATTTAATAGGGTAGTGTTTTTGAAGTGAAACTTCTAATGCGACTTCCAACATTTCGTATCATACTTTAGTTATCAGTACCTGGGCGACCAATTGTAATTTCAAAAACAATACAAATTAAAAAAAATTGAACATATAAAAAAAAAAGAAAAGTAAGTCACCGAGCGGGATTCGAACTCGTAACACTCGTTTCTTGCCGTCCGCGTCATAGTAAAAGGAAAGAAGTAAGACATCTACCGGCATTTAGGCGACATACATTTTTTTATACCTATGTTCATGTTTAAATATATATATTTTTTAATTTGTATTGTTTTTAAAACTACAATAAATAGTAATAACCGAGCAAAGCTCGGTCACCCAGATATTAATCACATTAAACGAGTAACATTTATCCATATTTTTGGAGCACTCAACAAAGCAAAAAACAAAAATTTTCTGAAAGCGTTTGATTTTAACAAACGTTAATAACATTAACTTCAGAAACGACTTCAAAATCAAAATCACAAGAAAAAGGAAGTTCATCTACGGTAGTAAAACAAGAATTATTAATTACACTGGTTAAGAAAGCACTTTTAAGGGCAGTAACATCCGGGGTGCTATCAGCAGCAACCTTTTCCCCAATACCATTCGAACGTAAGTTTCTTTAAAGCTTTTTCGATAGTAGGTTGAATCAAAATGAGGCTTCCTTCAGCTAAATGGGGACAGGACACAGATACAGTACCATTTTAAAGGAATCATTTTCCGAAATCTCGGAAAAAGCGGATGAAAATTTTGGTACACTTGATTTTGACACACCGTTTGATGTGTCGAACCCTGACCGACAGGATTGGCATAGGCATATAATTTCGAGGGGAAATGAGATTTCAGTATATATACTGATGGATCCAAAGCCAGTGAGGGTACGGGGTCAGATATATACTCCAACGAGTTAAACCTACATATGGCCCTGAGACTTCCGGACACATGCAGTGTGTTCCAGGCAGAGATTCTGGCCGTACTCAAAGCTACGGAGATGAGATCGCTATCCAATAAGAATATCGTCATCTACATTGATAGTCAGGCTGCGGTTAAAGCACTAGAGTCGCATACCTCTAAATCCGAACTAGTCAGGAATTGCCGCACAATGCTTAAGGCATTATGTTCGCAAAACAGTTTCAGATTGTGTTGGGTACCAGGGCATTGTGATATTGAGGGTAACGAAAAGGCCGACGTTTTGGATAAGGATGAAGGGGAACTCCCAGACCACCTATGGCCGTTGCCAGAAGGGTTGTCTTAGAGAAAACCTCCAATAAAGCAGTCAAAAGATGGTCACAACTAGAGGGACGCAGGGTGTCAAAGGCACTGTGGCCCGCTTTAAATCGGAAGAAGTCTGAAGAATTAATCAATCTCAGTAGAACAAAGTTAAGATTAACGGTAGGAATACTCTCTGGACATTGCCTTCTAAGGAAGCATGTCATAAGACTAGGCTTTGCTAATACGGATACATGTAGGTGATGTGAGGACCTACAAGCTACGAAAGACATCTCCCACCTTCTATGTGAATGTCAAGCAATTGCTCGGAGTAGAAGAAAGCACCTAGACAGGTACTTCTTTAATAACTTAGAGGAGGTTGGTTCCTCAAATAATATTGAGACCATAATCAAATTCTGTAGGGAAATTTATTGTTTGGGCGATTTGGTTTAGGTTTTAAACCGTAATGGTTCCCTGAGGATGGCGATGGGCCCGCTTTCGTGCCTGGTCTTTTGTGACGATCTCACAACCCCACCCAACCTAACCAGCTAAATGTGAGTGCATTGCTCTGCATTCAAAGGTCTGAAGAAATACAATATATATAGGTAGGTATCTGTTTCGGAGAAATCAAATTAAGAAACAACAGCGCCACCTATCAGATTTAAGTCTAAACATTGCCGGCCCAAAAAAGAAACAAAATTTTCAGAAAAATAAAATCCATATGAAACTGCATAGAACTTAGTTCCACATGATTTAAGTTATCACATGCAGGTTATGTTGCCTTACGAAGCCAACTATACCCTTCCAAAAAGTAACTACTCAACTTTTCCCTGGAATGTGGGCGTTTAATTTGGTACACAGTCCTGGAACTCGGTACACCAACTCACATCGACTCTGAAAATGTTTAAATCTTCCAATCCCCAAAAACCAAGTTTAAATTACTAAAAAACAAAAAAAAAAAAAAACTGATGTAGATGCCTTAAGTTTATAAAATATTCTTATAATTTAAAAACTTACCTCCAGCCGGTGCAACAAAATAAAACAGATGGGCTATCACAAGAGCCCTAAACGGGGCAGTGATTCTCATGACGGCTGTTGCAATAGCGTTTCTGCTTGGAATAGTAGAACGCTATGAAATGAACGCGACCTTAGGATTCTTCGTTGCCATTCGAATAGGACGACGACGTTGATATTATAAATGTAACTAACACGATGTAGCGCATTGATCAAGTTTTGTTTTTGTTTCTATTAGTAAATGTTTTTAATTTTTTTTTTTACATTAATTTGTCTAGGATGGCAATTATTAACTTCACTTGTAGTTGTTTTTTTTTTTATTATCTACACTTATACGCGATTTAAATTAACTATTTTTATTTTGTTGCGGAGAGAGAGGAAATACTTTTTTTTTTCGTATTATTATTTATTTGGTTCAGGATTTTTGCCTATGTTGAGAGTTTTGTTTTGGTTTGTTTCTTATTTATCATGGCGTGTAAATTTGAATATTGTTGAATTTTTTGTGTATGCGGAATTACTCCGAACCCGTCACAACGGATGTGAACATTCAGGGGAGAATGCCAGTTAAGTGTTTATCATCTCTGCGACAATCTGAAAGAAAAATAAATAAACATAGATAATAAATAATAGGTATTTTGTATTTTTTAATTAAAATTGCATTCAATCGAATCGCTACTATTTAGACGGAATAATAAAGGCAGCCACGTTCAAATGCATGGATTAGAGGCCAACGTCTAAAACTATATGCCCCTCCTGTTTGGCGAGCATTTGCCACCACACAACAAGTCAAAAAGAAGATAAAACTTGTGCTATTTCTCTGTGTCTGTGCCAGTGGCATGGTGAAATTGATAAATTGAAAGGACTCCCTGAAAGTTTGTTCGGCATTCGTGCCCCGAATGAAAAAATACAGAAAATTCAAATAATTCTCCAGTCCATTCAAATTGGAGGTGCGCGCAATTAATATTGATGATGGTGCGATTTAGTTGGGCTTTGACTTTTATTTAAGTATCGGATTAAGTCCACACGTAGATATTTATTGAAATGCACTTTCGATTGACGTCGATTGAATGTTTTCACTGTGGGTCGCACTGTGGACTGAGATTAATATGCTAAGTCGCAACTATACTAATTGCCTGCATTCGAAATAATGGTTGCATTTGTGTAGTTTTATTAGTGGTTGGTATATGGTATACGAACACGAAGCCGAGGTCATTTGTCTTTCGAAGTTGTCTTTCGTTACCTATACTCTTTATTTTCTGATGTATAAACGATTTGTACAAACAAAATGACGAAAAATTGGATAGGCGCAGTGACTTAGTGGTTAGTGTGTTGGACTACTAAACGAAGGGTCTCAGGTTTGACTCCTGAAAAGAAAACCAATTTCCATCTTAAGGTTTAATTCAACTGCGCCACCTCTTGCAAACATCTGACAACCATTCGAGAGTATAACTGTCATAAAAGAACTTCTCAATTGTAGATCCCTTCCATTATTCCCAAAAAACTCACACAAAACGAATGATTGTGAGAAAATGGGCTAGGGTCCCTACGGGCTTGTTTCGCCTTTTTAGTTATTTATTTATTTCTTAAGTACATAAATTAAAAATTAAATATAAAACAGCAGTTTTTAGTGACTCTGTAGAAAACATATTTCTATGTGCAAACTGGAAGTGGTATCTTAGATTCCTTGTTACATATGTATGAAATACTGAATTCAACGAATTATGTTAAGTGTCATATATTTGACATTTACGAAATAAAGCTTCACTTTTCAGATGGCAACCGACAACGTGTTTTTTCCTCTCTTCTCTTGGGGTTAGGCAAAAACACATTACTCCTTTTTGAGCAGGTCGTTAACTTAAGAAGGCTAAACCCAAGCCTTCGTTGATAGTTGAGATTAGATTTTCAAGCAGCTAGAGCGTGCTGCTGTAAGTGCATGATAGAACCGCAAAACACAATCCAGCCAATTAACATCCTCTGTTCGTAAGATTTTGCAAGCAGCTTTCAATATGTTCAGTGTTTCGTTCGATATTTAGTTCATTATTTTGGAACCATATGTCGGCAATATCTAAACGACCTATTTTCGTCCAGACAAACTCGGTTATCATTGCGTGGTATTGTGCTGTGCTGTTGACATTGAGCGCCCACACACGCTCGTTTTTAAAAAAAATATAAGCTCCATTTAGGTGTGCCGTATTTCCATCAATTAAATCAAAGGCGCTGTTCAGTCCAAAATGCACCTCTTCACTACTTTATGAAGATGATTTTATGGACAATATTCGGTTTCCTAGCTACACCATGCGCGACTCATGAAAAAATGGTCAGTAGGCTTCAGAGCTGGAATAACTTGAATTTCCTACCGAAACGCAGTCTCTTTGCAGATGCGCCAAGTTGAAGTGAAGTTGAAATAGTTTCATTCGCAGTTGACAAGGTAAATAATCTAATAGATATCGGAACCGGTCTATTATAAGCCCCTATACCTTTTTTTTCTGTTAAACGTGGACGAGTGCTTCTGAGACTTAACCGACGCTTATGGCCTCGTCTCGGCGGCGCGGATGAACCCCTGTTGGCGGCCGACAGGCAACAATGGACGCGATCAGGATGGTGATGCTGAGATTGCTCACCACCCTGATTATAGGTAATGTAGGTTAAGTAGCTTAGACAGTTTTAAGTAGGTTAGATTGAAGTGGCTGTCGGCTATCCGACATACTTAGCCCATTATAAGGTCCCTTGTGATACCACGTGAATCTATTGTTATTTATCCTACTCGTTTAACCAGTTGCAGCATCTGATGGTAGGAGATTTTAAATGTTTGCGTTTTTTAGATCATTCAGATCACTATAGTAGAACGCTCCCAAATGAAGTTTTCGTCTTTGTGAGAGAGCTGGACAAGCACAGATATGATGGAGAATAGTTCCTTCAACAACTTCTGTAAAAAATCGTTTGAAAATAGGCCAACCCATGTTGCATGCATGCCTATTAGACAGCGTCATGTAACGACACCTATTGTAGCACTCATATGCTTCCTATCAAGAGAGATTAAAAAACCTAGAACGTTTTAGATCCAGCTTTGGCCAGATCTGTTTTGTCGCTATAGGCGTAAACGCACGTTGAAAACAAAAGTGACACTAAACAAAAAACCTCATTTTCGAATATGGCCGTTTAAAGTTTTGGGCTAACTTTAATCGTCGATAGCTACAAAACAAAACTTTAAAAAGTTATGTTACTTGGCCAAAGTAAAGTATCACTATATTTTTGTTAAATTGAATTTTTAGACCTAAACAGAAAATTATGGATATATTAGAAAAAAGGTCCTTTTGATAAATTTTTGTACAGTGTCAGTTTTTTGTTGAATACTGTTACGTATTTTATAATAAAACCGTAAAATTGTACAGATTTAAAAAAAAAAACAGGTTGAAATAGAGCTAGAAACGTATTGTTCTCCTGAATTTCTTAATATCTGTGCAGTTTTAGCAGCACTGGTCTTCTTTTTAGTATTTTTAGCTGTCTCTGCATCAGATTCTCGTTATTAGGATTCCCAAGAGGAATATCGATAGTTAAATTATTTTGGTCATTTTGCAAATTATCGTCAATATGAGAAATAGTGGTAAATATGTAAATAATTTCGCGGTACTTGCTCATTCATACTTGATTCATCATCTTCGGATAAGAGCTGGTCAAAGTCATTGTTACTACTTGTACCTGCTAGGATTTCACTATTTTGTTTGGAAACGTGCGACTCTACATTAGGATCATTGGCATTTTGAATTACTTGAGAAGATTTTTGACTTAGTTCATTGGAAGATGAGTTGGTGGACGAAGACTAAGAAGAACTAGAACTAGCTATCTTTTCTGAAAGTGGTATGTTGCATTCTGAATCAATTGCATGATGAGTTTGGGACGTTACATTTTTCTTTTTAAACGTAACATGCCCATGTTTCATTATCGTGATATAAAGAAATTAATATTTTACTATTATAACAATGGCACTAAACAAAAAATCATTTTTATGCATTAACTATTTTTTTTTTAGGTTTTTAAAAATTGTTATTGAAAGAGAGGCTCTAAACCAAAAGTGCTTGTTAATTAATTTTACTCAACATCAATTCACATCAATAATCGATTTGTACAAAGCAGTCCACCGAACAACCACGCCGTACGTGAGTATCGGTCTTATGACAGAGACGTATAGGTGATACGAGGCTGTAAGCCCCATTTGTTCCCTTTAGCCTTTTTGCAAGAGAAAAGTGCCACAGTGGCCTTCTTAACTCTTTCTTGGATGTTGGCTTCCAGGTTAACTTTCTATCAAAAAAAAGACCCAAGTACTTAGCTTCATTTGAGAGTGTCAAACTAGTGCCATTGATAGATGTAGGTTAAATGTGTGGAATCTTGTATTTCCTAGAGAAGAGGTCAAGCTCAGCTTTGTGAGGGTTTATGCACAACCCGCAACTGTTCGCCCCTTTTTTTAGCCTGCTACTTTCCTGACACAGCAATAGCAACGCCATCCGCATAGGCAATCACATTGTAAAGAGAAGGGGAGATAGGCCACCACCTTGTGAGATTCCCCTACTGACAGATCTTCTGGCAGATATCTCACCTAGACTTGAGTTGATAATTCGGCTATTAAGCATTCGATTGAGCAGGCGTTAGTTTTGTTGACTGACAAACTTAAAAGGCCAAAAACTGGCATCATCTCTCATGAGACTAGTTTTAACACGTAATCGTTTAAAAGCTGCAACAGTCTTATGAATATGATGAGTATTTTTTTGAGGTGTGAATGTGAGTCCATTTGTAAAGACTTACTTGACTAAACTGGTTTAAGTCCCAATACTTAGCCGGAATAGCTAAACCCTAAAAAACAGCAGCAAAGATATTCCATTACTAAGAGAAAGCACAATTTGACGGTCGCCCGTCTTTTGGTATCTTCAGTCAGTGTCAGTCAGAGTAGTGGCTGTATAGCGCGCAGTATCACAATTTACGGTAAAATATGCAAAAATATGCACTAACGGTTAGATTCCATTTTAGAGTTAATTTCATGATTCGTTAACATAATTGGTTCCCTTGCATCTAAGGTTTTTCGAACAAAAGAAAAAGTATGCATCTGCATGCAAATCCTAGCCCTAGTCATTATCGTCTGATCGTAAAACAGATAAATGACGCAAAATCGAAATAATAGAAAATGTGACATTGGTCATTTTGACGAGGTATGTCATTACCATGTGATTGTCATTGTCTCGCTCGTCATTTAACGGCATCCAAACGGAAAATTCCAAATGACGCGCAGTGTCCGTCATTTTATTTTAGGACTAAAATGGCGACGATAGTCATTTCGTGTGATCGCCATTTTTTCGCAAATGACCAATGACGAATCGTAGCTCGAATGTCACTCCAAGCGATATTTTTTCCTGTCCTTACAGGTTAATTTAAATGACTCAAAAACGGGGCTTTAAATCGTATCTTTGCCAACTCAAGGGCGACAACTTGAAAGGCTTTTTACCCATCAGACAGGTCTGATTGAATTCCGCCAGTAGCTTGTACACTCAGAGAAAAAAATCCTATAAAAAATCAAAACTACGCCCATTGATTTTATAGACGTAAAATAATAGGTTTTTACCATTAACGTAATAGTTCTCATATGATTTTGTCCTATTATTAAGAAGCAAAAGAGATACTATTCAATTAAATAGGTATACTTTTAATGTTATAGTAAATTTACTTTGATATTAAAAGTATTACCCTATTAGCGGCAATAGTAAAATAGTGTTCAATATTGTCAATGTTATTAATAATAATCTACGATCATATAGCTCGAATGGTATAATACTTTAGATTTTCAGCTTAACTGGAACTAATGGTATTCGAAATATTGAGTCAATAGTAAAACCCATTTTAAGCTGCATCACACGAGTTAATAGTACTTCTCCTTTAAAATTAATGTGGAACAATAATAGTTTTAATAATGTGTTCACATTAAAGGGAACCTGTTGAAATAATGGGGCATCTTATTACTTTTTAATCGTATGCACTATTGGTTTAATGTTATAAAATAATTAAAATAAATATCTAAAAGAACTATAGATTCAAAAGTTTTTGAACTATACTAATAATAGGAAAAATCACATTGACTAATTTTAATAGCAAAATCACATTAAAAGAATAGGAATTCATGTTAAAATTATAGTATTTTTCTCTGAGTGTACCTTCATTAAAGATATAGGTACATGCCTTACTAATAATCTCAATGTGCAATTTTGGATGGCAAATCTTGCCATTGCGAGTTCGAAGAATTTAATCGTGACACTAAAAATGATTATTAGTATCGCGGAATACCTGTCGTCATAGGAGGCTACTGCTCCAAGTCTTATCTGAAATACTGAACGTCCTGTTGGATTTGGTTGGCAGATTACTGTAATCCAGGTTATAGAATGAGGTTGTTGGATTGCCAGAGAATTAATGAGATAGGTACCTTCCCCTTATTTAAGTGCTAAACCTTATGCTGACAATCGGTTGTCGAAAGGAACTCTAAAGCATCTCAGACAGTAGATACAACAAAATCGTTTAGAGGGATGAAAAATGATTCAGCAAGGTGGTGTGATTCGAGTAATTTCGCTTCCGATGTTAAATGAGCCTATTTATATTTAAATCGATTAAATTACAGAGATAACTAACTAGAAGGGTTTTTGCAACTGCTGCACTGTTTGATGTGGTATTACCGATAACAGACCGAAGAGTCAGTGCAAAATACTCTGTCGACAACCAAATTGAGGTGTCCTCACAGAACCTCACAGAACTTAGCACCAACAAAAAAAAAGGTATGAAGTAAACAAATTAAATTTAAAACTTTCACCCACACATCATCTATAGGTACAGAGGGAGGAGTTACATCAGGTACTGTCTACAGAGGGAACGTTTACGCTCACCTTAGGATTACCTATATAAATAAATAAATAGATGGCGCAACAGGTCCGGAAGGACCCTAGGCCTAGCTTCTCACAACCATTCAAATTGTGTGAGTTTTTTTAATTTTTGGAACAAATGGAAGGGATCTACAATTTTATGCCGACTCCAAACGGCTAATTGAGAAGCTCTTTCAAAACAGTTATACTCTCGGATGTTTGTCAGACGTTCGCGAGAGGTGGCGCAGTGGAAAAAAATCCAAAGTTGGAATTTGGATTTTTGCGGGACTCGAACCTCGACCCCTCGCCTAAGAGTCCAACACACTAACCACTAAGCCACCGCGCCTACAGGATTACTTATCTTAATATATATAAAAACGTTCGTGCGTATGTATGACCGACGATAGCGGCTGAACCACTGAAGCTATCCCCCTTATATTTACACCATATGTTTGTGTGGTGCTCCGGATGGTTTATGTTTATTTTAGACCCTATAGATGGCGCTGGGGTCGCTTTTTGAAAATTCTTATTTATGGACCGATTTGGCTCAAATTAACACCATATAACACTTAAAACAAAAGAAAGCTTTTGCCAAAATTTGGACCCGATAGGTGGCGCTGGGAGATATTTACGACAAGTTAGATTTCCCTGCATATCAATTTTGTATCAACAACATTAAATTTAATTGTAATAATATAGTTGGCGTTGGTTGTCTAGGTATAATTTTTTGAATTTGACATTTCAGTAATTCATATTATTTCATTTAGCTGTACAATTGTTCGACGAAAACTCCAAATTAGTTTTTAATCAATTTTAAATAGGCAAATAAACCATTTCCGGCACAAATAACATAACCAAGGAAAATGTTCTTACTGGGCCACATTTTATGATTCTTCTTTTGTTTTGTTCCTATTGGTGTATTTCAGGCTTAGGCAATCTTAAAAGATACAATTTTGGACCCGATAGGTGGCGCTGCTCCCGATCTCCGAAACAGCTCTACCGAGTTGATTGGAATTTGTGGATGGGTAGGTATGGTCGCTTCAAGATTGAAATATACCTTATACTTTGCAAAACATAAGCGGGATAGGAGAACGGGTTGTGGAAGCATTAAAATAATTAACGGACATTGTCCAAATAAAGGACTTTGCGAAATGTGAGCAGGACTTAATACGAAAGGTATGAGCAAATCCGGGTGGGTACAGCTACATATAAAAAAGACTGACGTCCGTATGTGCGCACTCATAACTCGGGAACCAATCCTTCAATTTTTATGATTTTTGGTTTAAATTCGCATGAGCCCAAGGAAGGACATATTATGCTCCTTTTTTGTCGTGAAAACAAAAATTTATGGGGATTAGTTGAATTTTTTAATTCTTTGGATGTTCCGGGCTTACAATTGAAAGTCGGCTCATTTATAATTTTGTTACGCAACCTCAATGCACCGAGACTTTGTAACAGAACGCGTTTGATTTGGTGGTGAGGGATCTCAAATCAAATGTCATGCAAGTGACGATTTTGAGTGGAAAATCCAAAGGCAAACACTCTCATTCCGCAGATTCCGCTTATTCAGAACGATTTGCCATTCGTATTTAAGCGACTTAGATTTCCTGTGCGTCTCGCTTTCACTATGACAAATAATTTGTTGCAAGTATAATCGATGGATGTTTGTGCATTTGTAGTATCAATCTTGAATTACCATGTTTCTCACATGGTCAATTTAGTGAAAAGCGGAAGGTTGGCCGAAACGTCAAAATCGTTGCGGTTTGATTGAAACAAATCAACATTGCTTTTCGTCATTTATTTCTATTGCATTTAATACCTATAACTTTTGAATGAAGCATTTTAATTGGCCGAATTACATAAACTAGCAAGCGCATTGTACATGCTCGGAATTATTATTTTCATTACATTAACAAATTTGGGCGGAACGAAGTTTGCCGGGACAGCTAGTATGGTTATATAAAAAAAAATGCTGTTCACTTAGAGCTGACATTTTAATTGCAATGCTTCTATTCGTGGTCACTGCCTTCATCCCCCCACTCACCATTTCCATGCCCCTCTGCTGAAAATCAGCCGTTGATCCAAACTTTTTCTTTTGAACACGAAAAAAAAAAAAAATTGCTCCTCACTTAATTTTTCTTTTCTTTTTCTTCAAACTTGAACACACATTTCCTTTCATTGCTTCGTTTTGTTTTCGCCTTCCCCAAAAACACTGCAATTACTTTCTGCTACTTTACACTGTGTTGCATAATTCTTTCGAGTATCACTTAAAAACTTTTAGCCAGCGACACCAACGAACGAAAAAAGTCACTCGCCGCCCCAATCCAAGGGCCTTTGTAAATTATTGATTAGGAAAGGGAATCCGCCCTATTGCAACTGATATGACAACCATTTGCTCGTGGAATCAACCAATAGTTCGACAAAGTTTGGCCAAAAAGTATTTTTTTTCAGTTTTCCGACCAAAAGAACTTTGAAACGGTTTGTTCTTGTGCTTCCAGCTTTCACCCAATTCACGGTTAAAGCAAAGAAGTGGTAAAAAAAAAAAAAAACAACCTTTCAGCAGGAGAAAAAAAAAAGAAACTCTCCGATCCCGTAAAATATTCTATGCGTTTCCACGGCAAACACAAAATCACTGTCAAGACTAATGAGAGTGGCTGCAGAGGGTGTCGCAGCCCGCCAACAAAAGGAATATTGTTGGACAACAATCAATTATGCTAATTGCTTGAAAAGTCGAGCGAACATACAAATACCACTGTAGCTTGAACATCATAATCATCGTCGGCGGATGTATGCCGCCAACATCGTCATTATCATCATCATCACCTTCATCTTATACCGCTTGAGAATTGGGGTTGGGGGAGATGACTGGGTGACTGGGCTGTACCTCTGTCTATGTATACACTTTGGAGGACTGCTGCTGCAGCCGTTTAGTAGGAATGGAATCTCCATGTTGGATAACAAACGCTACATAGGCGAACAAACGATAAACTGATTATCACCAATGTCTCTGTCAGTGACGATAGGCGGCTCTTTGGTGTCTGTGTATGCAGAGAGTCGGGCGAGGGGGACGTGTACGTGTACGTGTACGTGTACTCTCTGGGAACGTTGTGCGAATTAATTATTCCTCTGCAAGAGATTCATCTCAATCGCGCTCTACTGCCTGATGCCACTACTGCAAAACCCGAGTATTTCTTTGCGTTGTTGAATAGATTTAGATTTTTTTTGTTTTATGTTGGCTTACCATTCACTATCCAACCTCGCTTGAAACAAATGATGAAATTGTTAATTAGAGGCGCATAAATTAGTGCACAGGGTACACACTGATTGATTGTTAGATGGTGGTCAGTTGGGCACACAGTTTTTTTTTTTTTTTTTTTTTTTTACCGAGTATTCCATCTGGACATGAGAGGAGGTCAAGTGGCAGAAGTTTACCATGCTTTGTTCCGAGCAAAGGGGTCTGCCTCAGAATGGATGTGGTTGATGCTGCAGCTGCAGCTGGGTGCAACAAAGTAAGAAATATATACCTATGTGTACTTTTATAGTTTGGTATTCCATTCTTTTTGTTTGTTTCTGTTTAAAACTTATAATTGGCAATTTGAGCGTAAGTTTTTAGTTTCTCTTTTTTTTTAATGAAACTGCAGCGAGTTTTGAAGATTTTATTTTAATTGGACAACTAGGGGGGCAACCAGTTATTGCGTTTGCCTATAGTCGAAGTTATTAATTCGATTATTCAGAAGGCACAGGAAGTTCTTGTTAAAAAGTGAGGATTCAAGAAAAGTTGAAAATATTGAAGTGGCCCTGAGTTTAAATAGGTTGTAATTGAATCCGTTTTTTAGTGGATTGTAATTGATGAAGGTTGTACAAATTGGTTGACTGAAGGAGTAACATTGGATGTCCCTCTATCCGGCTGCTGCTGTTAGTCACTGCAAGCGCCGGAAAAAAAAAAGCATTCAAGAGGAATATTGTTGACTATGGAACCGCCTTCAGCTAAAATGTAACCACCCTAAAAAAAAAAAAAAGCGGAAAGTACAAGCCAATTTCCGTGGGGCACCATTTTGAGAAAATCTGAATGCATTTACAGGGTGCTCGTTCTTAAGCTTTAAATTTTCTCTTCAAGTCTTCAACTGATTTTCAGCACTGTGGCAAAATCACTCAGCGAGACCGGATTCAAAACTGGCTAGAAAAAGAACCAGACTACCGTCGCCATGCCTATAACAAAATCGCTAACCTCTCAGGGCTTATACGTGGCCAGTACCATACGATTTCATATGCTTTAATTTCGTAAAGCGTCGTCGCTTAATCTGTCCCTCACTGCGTGGTCTAAAAATCGTTAAAAATCTGGTGGACCCTTTACTGGTTTAAGTTCGGCCATAAAGCTTAAAGGTGCAAGGTAAGCTCACTAAGTTTTTGCTTTTAAGGGACCGATTCAAATGAGGGCCAACTTTCACACTGTATTCACAGTCCCTTTAATGTTGTCGCGATATAGAAATCTGCAAATGAAAACTTCGTTAGAACTTAACCTCCAAATATTAGATAACTGAGTAACTGAAATGCCAGAATTTAAGAATATTCGCTCGTTCAACGTTCGCCTTTTTGAATAGTCCTTAAGGGTATCGAAGTGGGTGAGGTATTTTCGAAACGTTACAATGTTGGGAATGTTTATTGTTTATACTACAGCTACACTACCATCAGGTAGGTAATTCCCTGGGACTTCACATTGGAACCCACCAGATGGTGACGCAAGATTGTTTGGCAATCTCTTTAGCAGATGCGTGGCCATCCTTTGCTTCCTACGGTTTCGTTGTGCTGGATATTATGGATATAGTAGTAGGGACTTGTCTTTCGTTTGGGACCCTTCATTCCCCAAGTGATTTTCTGTTCACGTAGGCTAAGCCCACATCAAATAAAGCAGAAACAACATAGCAAAAACAGCTGTTGCTAACCCACTCCACGGAAGGCAAAACAAACAGGTTTTTTGTTCGCCTAATTTGGTGTGGGTTAGCTTTATACATATCCTTTCTCCTAGTGTGCAGCAAACACTTGTAGTTTGGTTTTCCTCAGCAATTTCTAACCAGAATTTGTCTACAATGCGTTTATCACTGTGGTTTTTTAATTTAAAATTAAATAAATTTCTATTAAAAATAGGAATTTTCGACGTTACACATGTGGATGCTGCACTTCACAGAAAATGATTGAATGAAACATAAATACCGATAGCCGTCGACCAGTTTCTCTCATTTAATTGCATGTGTTTCATATCCATATCGTGTTGTTGAAATTTTCCGGTTGGAGTTCATTTGAAGATTAAATTTATCTTGCATAAAATCTTTAAATGGTTGAGCTTATGGAGTTGCAAAATTGATATTGAAGTCTCCGCTTATGATCATTGGTAAAAGATGGTAATCTCCCTGCAGAATTCTTGAAATTTCTTCTGAGTACGGTGCAAGGACGAAATGGAGAAATTTTATTTCACATCAACAAAAAGCTGAAATTAATATGCCCCAGCTCATAAATGTATGCAATAATAAAAAGGTATGCAATGATAAAAACATATGCAATGATAAAATGTATGCAATTATAAATCACAGTGACGCATTTCCGTCCCGCAAGTTAAATGTGTGGAATTACTCCACCAGATTCCAATAACGCGCGCTTAGTTGTTTACACATCAATAAATAAGATCCTAGGGTTGATTTATGGACTTTTCCTGGCAAAAGTCTTTAGCTTACCATTTTTAGATTGGAGAATAAAAGGTATAGCACTCCCCCTAGCACACTACATTTTGGTACACCAGCTTGCAGATAAGAATATAATTTTTCTTTGGGTAGCTAAATTTAAAAATTGGCTTTAATTGTTAGAGTCAGCAGTAGATACATTTGTCCTGCATACTTAATACCAATTCTACATATTCAAGTTCTTTGAAATTCGCTTCCTATTGACAGTTCACGAGCTCGCGAAGTACAATTTTTGAACTCTGGTAGTTTTTGCTTTTATCTAATAATTGACACGGAAAAGTACGCAAAGAATTTAATTTGTTTGTTAAATTTTTGACAGCTAGGTTCCGATATCCTCAGACAGAAATTGCAATTGTTTATTTCTCTTCCGAAGTCGGACAATTTGAGCCTCCGAAAGAGTATGCGTTGCGGTGAATTTTCCGTTCCGATGGATACCTCGCTAGGGGCCGAATCTTTTTAAATCTTTATTACACACTGTCGGTTTTTTTGGTTTTTCAAATTAACTTTTTTATTTTAGGTTTTCTTTTTTTAAGTTTATATTTTTATATTTTGCTTTTTTAGCCTATGACACTCCGGGAAAGAATACAAATTTAATGACACATCTCAGTTCAAAATCGGTCAAGCCGTTTGGGCTACAGGCGTCACGTAGGAACGTACATACATAGGATATGCGCGAAACACATAACCCTCCCTGTCGGGAAAAAATCATAAATTACAAAAAAATAAAAAGCAGCAAATAGGGTATGCACTTGTGCAAAAATCATCTTTATATTGATTTCGGTTTAAATATCTGTCCCCTGATTAGGCCCAGTTCAACTAAACTGTCACCTCCACCGTTCATTGAAGCCGACACACCAAAATTATATCTCCAAAAAATGTTGCACCTGATATTAGCTCCTGAAAAGTTCCATTGTCCTCGACACATTGTAGAACGTAGTGCATGTAAAGGAGAAGAAACAAAAAAAAAAAAAAAACATTTTAGTTACAAGTGCATTAGTTGGATCTTCTTTTTCCGCCTTCCTATTCATTATTATCTGCAACCCATCAGCAACGTCATTGCCAACATTGCACTACATAAGTGTCGGTATAGACATAATACCCATGCCCACACGAGACGAGCAAGACGACAAATGACGCTGGCGAGTGGGTGGGCGAGATTTTAAAAGCTTTCACCCTAATGACAGTCACTGGGGAGCGCACGGTACGGTGATTTAATTACGGCTGAAGGTAGTGTTTTCTGTCACAGCAGCTGTCAGCAGCTACAACGCAATAGCAGGAGCAGCGCACTTGTGCAGAAGAATCCAGCATTTGCTATGTTGACCCAATGTTTGAATGTGGGTATAAAAGTGGGATCGGGCGAGATGGTCTGTTGCCTGGTGATAGCGAAACTTGCGGAAGGCTATTGCATTGAGCCGTTGCTACGGGGTGCCTGATGTACACTGTGTGCACGGGTGGGAGTATTTAGAGTATCAGTCACGTATTTTTGGTCCCACAGTAACAGTCTACAGAGCGTTGTAGCATTTAGTTCCTGATATACACACACAGACTTTGTTACGTGGTACTTGCAGCAGTGATATCCTAGGGCGTAGCGAGCGCTATGTGCCATTATTAGTTCGCATTTAATTGTTCCACTTAACTGACACATATATACTGCGTTATTAGGCAAGGATTAGACGTTCCCCGCCTTACAGTTGTGTGTACGTACTTTCATTTCTAACATGCAACGCGACTAGAAGGTGTATGCGCATTTAGGCAACGCACTGTGGTCCAAAATGACTTTTTTGGTTGCAAACATCTTAACTTTTGAACGCATGAAGATATCGCTACAAAAAAACATACATTTTGGAAAATTAATTTGAATTTTCTCTTTCACTTTTTTTTCGTCTTTTTTTTTTTTTTTTAATTTTGAAAAGCTCTATAAGTCAAACAAGTTAGCAGAAAATTATTTTGTTTACTGTTTTTGAAGGTCCGTTTTTATTTCTATCTCTTTCTATATAAAAATCAATTGCTGTGCGTTAGTCGGGTAAAGGCTCCAGAACGGCTCGACCGATTTGAATTATTTTTCTATAACAAAACATGTTCTACTTGAGTCAGGGATGGTTTAGGAAAAAGAAAATTCGGCGTTTTTCAGTTCATTTCAAGTATCTTCAATAATAATCTTCTATATGTATACCTATAATTCTTTCGGGGTGAAACTCGATTACGATATAACTCGATAACCACTAGGCCAATTTTCATGATTTTTTTTTTTTGTTTGTTTTGTTCGTATTGTTGTATTTCAGGTTTAGGCAGTCTTGAATGGCAGGATACTTTTGGACCCTAAGTGGCGTTGTTGTCGATCTTTGAAACAACTCACCCGATTTCAATGAAATTTTGTGAATGCATATGATTGGTTCCAGCTTAAAAGATAGGGTACTTTTGGGCCAGATAGGTGGCGCTGTTGTCGATCTGACAAACCACTCAACTGATTTCAATGAAATTTTGTAAATGTATATTTTTTTTCCCGGTTGAAAGATAGGATACTTTTCGATCTGATAGGTGGCGCTGTTATCGGTCTCCGAAACAGCGCTACCGAGTTGATCGAAATTTTGTGGGTGGATTTGGTTGCTTCCAATTTGAAAGATAGGATAATTTTGGATTCTATAGATGGTACTTTTTAAACGATAAACGGGATAGGATAGGTGGCACCACCTCCCTTTCAAACATAAAATCAAACGCTATTTCTAAAGTTGTATAATTAAAATTATTAATGGACATTGGCCAAATAAAGGACTTTACGAAATGTGATCAGGACTTAATACGAAAGGTACGAGCAAGGCCGGGTGGGTACAGCTACATTAAAAAGAGACTGACGTCCGTATGTGCACTCATAACTCCGGCACTGATCGCTTGATTTTAATGATTTTTGGTTTAAATTCGCGTGGGCCCAAGGAAGGACATATGCAACTTTTTGTCGTGAAACAAAACTTTAAAGGATAAGTTGAATTTTTGAATTCTTCGGATGTTCCGGGCTTACCTCTACACAATTTCAAATTGAAAGTGAGCTCAGTTATTGTTTTGTTGCGCAGCCTAAAAGCACCGAAACTTTGTAACGGATCGCGTTTGATTTGATGGTGAAGGATCTCAAATCAAATGTCAGGCAAGCGACGATTTTGAGGTAAAATTCAAAAGCAAACATTCTCATTCCGCAGATTCCGCTTTTTCAGAACGATTTGCCGTTCTTATTTAAGGGTTCATATGGCGAAAAAAAATTGGGAAATTTTGAAGGGAAATTGGAAAGTTCGCGAAAATTGATTTTCCATACATTTTGTACAGGGAATTTTTTTGTTTAAATTTTAATCGTAGTATACACTGAGATCGTATTTGTCAAAAGATATTTTGGATCAAAAAAATGAATTTTAGGTTGAATAGTGAATGCTCCAAATTATTTTAGTCGAAAAGTCAATTTTGGGCGGTACGAAGTTCGCCGAGCACGCTAGTTAGAAATAAAACATCTTCGGTATCCTATGACAGATTTCAGTTCTTTCGCTGTCTTCTCGTAAATGCAGATATTACATATTGGAATTTCAATCAATTTTGATTGTTCTACTGGCAGTAATTGTTGGGTGTTTCGTAGGAGGGGTGAATAATTACGGAGATATTGTATTGATGACATGGGCAAAATCAATCCTTTCTGCGGTTATCTTCGAACAATGACTCGTTTTAAGGTTATCAGTCGTTTTAGCTTTTGATTAGAAAATCATTAAGCTTGGTAGACGTCCAGTAAAAAGCGCGCCTGGTATAAACTCGAAACCGCGATGAATATATCTACTCTACTTACCAACTTCACCCAGTCGAGATGCGTCTTCAGGACCTATTCTAAATAATACGTAATTCAAGCATGAGTGGCTGGGATCTCACCACTCATTACAGTAGCGATGTAAAGTTGAGCCCACTGTTGGTTGGTTGGCTACTGAAAACCCTACCCACTATATTGAAGTAAAACGCATTTTTGCATGTAGAAAACTTAAATTCTTCAACATTTCCATTGACTTTATATTGACTACCGTAAAAGCATTTTTTTTTTTCTACATCTTTTCTTGAAAAGGAAGTAATCTTTGGGTGAATAGAAAAGGAGACCAGCAGACTACTAAGTGTTTCCGAGCATTTATTTGTATTTCTAATGAAATCAGATATCTGTATTCATAAAAGCAACAACCAACATCGCCTTTAGAGAAGTGGGAATGGGCTTGCAATATTTGGCCAACAATGTTTTTGAATATTTCGTCTCATTACTCCCTTTTATTTAGAGCCAACTTAGAACATTTTCTAAATTTGCAAAGAGATAATAATACTAAAAGGCTGCAGTCGTTTCTGTCGAACCAAATTACCAAGCTACATATTTCAAAACCCAATATTTTGAAGTAGGTATAGACGAAATGGGTAGGAAATTCACCCGTGGATGTCCCTCCATTAACTGACTCCACCGGTTGCGTCATAACCCGAAGTCTGTGGCCTGTGGTTGACACCAAAAGATCAAAGCTCCTAATCTCCCTTAATAGAAGCCAAATCCGGATGCTCGTCGGGGTTTTAACCGGACACTGTATCATAGGAAACATGGCTAAAAGGCTGGGACTTTTTGCAAATGACTTCTGTAGAAGCTGTAGAGACGAGGAGGAAATAGAGTCCGTGGAACACCTTCTATGCCACTGCCCAGCTTTACAAGAACGCCGCTCATCCTGTATGGGAACTAGGTTCTTCGAAAGATTGGACGACTTGGCAAGGGTACCTCTATCAGACATAAAACTATTCCTCAACAGAACGAAGTGGTTTTGTTAGCCACATGTCCTTACATGTACAAACAGGGTACTCACAATGGGCCTTCATGGCTTCTGGGTGAAATTTGCATTGGTTGCAAAACTGCCCTCCCAACCTAACCTAACCTAACTGACTCCAAGGCCAAGGTATAGCCATAAAACGAAAACGTAAAAATGTTGCTTTCTTGGGTCACGTGCAGTTAAACAGTTTTCCCCAGTCTTCGTCTCGGAATATATCTTCAACAAAATAATCTATCAAAAAAGAATTGAAAAATCGAAAGTACAGTTGGCTAAATAAATTACCATAAAAATTAGTCATCCACTTAAATGCTTCATATTTTAACCTATAGAGCTGTTAAGTTCCATTCTATAAAATCCCGTCAAAGAATAATTTCCCCCCACAACCTGAGACGACAGCCGACGCCTCTTACTTAAGCCACCTTTACCATGCAAAGAGAAACCATAAACCAGCACTCAGGAATTTCTAAAACACAGTCAAGTCCTGTGTCAATTCAGATTCAGAAATGTTGCCCACTCTTCCCGGGGAGGTCGTTACAAATACGTCCGATGTTCCGAGCAAAATCGATGATCCTTAAAATAAATGAAACACTACAAAAGGATTACTCCCGACACCCTCTCCGTATTGATTCTCGTCCCATTCATAGAAAATAATTGAAGGATTATTCAAATTTCAGTCAAATACGAAAACAGACGTTTTCTGGAAACCGATTTGAGCTCTTCGCTTCACCTCACCGGGCGTATAGCTTTTCCGTTGGATTAACGAAAGTTATGCAATATTTTTCAGGTTCAGTAGAAGAGTTTAGATGAGTGAATTTTTTACCCTTTCTACAATCAAATTTGATGAAAGTAATTTTGCAGTAATCCTTTAAAACCTCGAAGCTGGTTAGGAAATTGACGAACTGCGTTATAAACTTTCCAACAATACACAGACACACGGCGGTCGTTATGTTGACGTATACCTTCCTAAGTTGTGTGGGGTGGGTAGGAGTATGCACTTCTGTTAGTTAATCTACCCACATGGATGGATGATTGAAGGACCATTGTCTGTTGTAGCGTCCTTTGCACATTTTTTTTTCTTGTATTTTGGTTCTTCCTGAATTTGTGTGTATCCCCGAGCAATAACGTCCTGCATGACAGAAATACAATTGACACATGAATGCTGCAACGGTAACTCTATTGTCTGTTGGTTTAATTGGAAGCCGTTTGTTTGAAATGTTGATTTCGCTGATGATCGATGCTAGAGAGGTGTAGCAGCGCATTGGAAAGGCTAATCTGCCCCGGAATGGTAAATACATTATACAATTTTTTGACTTGACTATTTTAATTTATTCAGGAAGCCAGATATGCAAACGTTATTAAATATTCATCAGAAATGATGGCCGTGGTGAATTGAATAAAGTTTTAATAAGCGATTGATGGGGAGTTGCCCACTGAAAAGGATATGTGTACCGGGTATCTGCAGGCTAATCGTAATTAATACATGAATGAGTGCTGACGAGCGGAATAGTGTTGCTGGGTTTTGTGAAGTCACTAATTGGTTACCATAATATGTGGCATGTTGGTCAAGTTGAACTTCTCTTTGAAATGAAAGTTTGGAGAAAGTTTTAATTAGAAAAGAAATGTAGTATTTTTACTTGACCGAAAATGAAAAGATTGTTCACAAAGTTATTTCTTTATAGACTTTTTTACATTTCTTTTTAATGGTCATGACTCATGACATGAGTCATGAGTGTTCATCAAGAGGGACTTTCCTTTATTAAACGATGCACATAGGCGACATCACAAGGTACACATATCAAAGGGGCTAATGATAACAACAATCAGGAAGTTACCCAAATGATTGTAGGCTTCCTTGTGAAGTTGGAATTGCTCTATAGCCATATGGGAAAGGTAAAATGAATACATAGTTGGTGCGAGCCCATTGGGGCCACAAATGGTAACCTTTTGTTCTTCACAACTTTTGGGACTAATGCTAATTTTATGCCCCAAATACGCATTATGTAGGAAGCATGTCTAACTGAGTCGTACCTGCGTCAGTGAAACGGTTTCACAGTGATGAACGCCAAAAATCAACCAACCGAAAGAACGGTCGTGTTTTACAACACCGTATAGTATAACTAACAGTAATTACCTAGAATTTAACGCCCAATCAGGGCTGCCGTTTCAAAATTTCTTTGGGAAGTACAGGGTGTCCGCCGGGAAGGTATACTACTCTGTTTTGCCGCCATTTTGGTAAACATTAGTCTTGACAGTTCATATTTGGCAGTCGTGAAGTAGACACGTGGCAAATTAAATATGGAAAAATATTCGATAAACCAATGTGTTTTAATCGTTTAAACATTTTATCAAAATCAATCATCGATTACTGTGACAATGAGAAAGTTACGTGACATTTTTGGGAGAAACATTTTCATTTGAATGGATATGTGAATAAACAGAATAGTCGGTTCTGGGCAATGGAAAACCCTCAAATTATTCATCAGTCACCTTTGCATCCATTAAAAGTTACAGTCTGGTGTGTAATTTGGTCAGGAGGAAACAGTGGACCTTACTTCTTTGAAAATGAAAACGGTGTAAGTGTAACTGTGAATGGGGAGCGATATCGTGATATGATTGAAAACTTTTTAACGCCATAACTTCATGCTTTGGGCTTGATTAACATGTGGTGTCAACAAGACGGTGCTACACAGCCAGAATTACGATGAAATTACTGCGAGACCTCTTTCCACAACAAGTTATTTCAAGAAATGGTGATGTTGATTGGCCTCCACGGTCGCCTGATTTGACTGCTCCGGACTTATTTTTGTGGGGATATCTGAAAAGCAAGGTTTATGCAAAAAAAACAACGCTTGAGCAACTCAAACAAAATATTCGTGATGAAATTAATGGAATACCTTGTGAAATGTGTGAGAATGTAATGAAAAATGCGCTCAAAAGGGCTCGCATTTGTGAGACTAACAGAGGCAGACATTTACCTGATATTGTATTGCATTCATAATTGCCGACATTAAATAAAACATTTATCAATATAAGATTCATTCTCTTTCATTTAATCAAAAATTATAAAAAAAAAACAAAGTAGTATACCTTCCCGGTGGACACCGTGTATAATAGAACTTTTTTGGGGAGTACCTACAGCACAATTTTAAGCGTTTTCTATTGGAACTGTTTCGATGTTTGAAGCATGTGGCGGCCATGTTGTTTTGGAAGAGACTCTCTAATCTGGTGTATATTATTCAGCCACTGAATTTAATATCAAAATAAGTATTCGTCAGTGAAAATGTTTGGCCCGTTCTATGGCTGACGCGGTGGCCCTTCAATCAATTCAATGGACTCTTAAACGTTTGGTAGCAAAAATGTTAACAACCGGTTCGCCGGACATTTAAACGATTATTTCACACATTAAGGCATGAATGGAATGTCGTTAATACCTCACACACAGCTTTTTTCATTCCATTTCAAATGTTTAAATAGTGGCAGAAGCAAAAGAATTTCCAGAAGCCGCAAGAGTGTGTTCGAATCACAAAAAAAATGCTAATTAAATATTCAGAAACTGAAATTTGTTTTGCAATTTACTAGATAAAAAAATAGCAATGTAAAGTAAAAACGATTCAATCAAAAATTAAAAATAGAAGTACAATTTGTCATTTGGGAGTACCGGAGTACGACTGACGAAAAATGAGTACAATAATCCTATTGTAGTACTTTTGGCAGCGCTGAGCCCAATCCAAACGATTGAATTAAAACCACAACTTTAAAAACAAGAATTTTTCTGGGCAAGCAACTCAAAATCTGTTTCATTTCCCGAGTACACAATGACCTTATCCTGCTTTATAGCACTGCCGCTTCAGTAGAAAGGGACCCCAACAGTCTTTCGAGAGTTAAAATGTATGGGCAGTTATCTTGATAAAAATATAAATAGGTTAGCTAAAATATGGAAAGCATGTAAGTTAGGGCTCGGTTCACCCCAAATTCTAGAGCCGCCTAAGCAAGTATGTACCTAAATGAAGAACACTTTACTGTAGTACAATTTGATGAGGAATAGTTGTTCAATAGGATTCCTTGTGATGCCACATGAATCTGGGAAATTTGCTTTTCCCTATCCGTTGAACCAGTTTGAGCTTCTATACTGACTTCGAAGGTGTGTAAAGGGTGGTAACATTTTAAGGGCCGATGTTGAATGTGAACCACACCTAAACGTTAAGTTTTTTTCTGCATTTAATTTGACATTTCTCAATTTCAGATTAACTCAATTTGAACCATGGAAAGATACACAATCGAGCAACGTGTTAAAGTTATTCAGGCTTATTATGAAAATGGGCGTTCAAATCAAAATGCATATCGTTCACTTCGTGATTTTTTCGGTCAATTTAGTCGTCCAAATGTGCGTGAGCAAACCGGGTCTGTAGGAGATGTGAATACACCAGTGCATACTTGTACAACTCGTACTGCAGAAAATATTGCTGCAGTTCGCGATAGTGTGGCTGAAGAGCCGTCCACCTCAACTCGTTGTCGTGCCAGGCAGTTACTGTGAATGGTGTTCGCTATCTTGAGATGATAACGAACTTTTTATGGCCCGATTTGTTATAGGACAAGCAAACTTTGGAACTCGCTTCCTGGGGATATATTTCCAGAAGACCACAATTTGCAGCAATTTAAGTGTAGAGCAAACATACATCTGCAGGCATCTCGGGGCGTTGTTGAAGCGTTATAGGTTCGCCTTTCCCGGAGAAGTATATAAAAAAAAAAAAAAAAAATAGAACCTCAATTATGCGCCATTTGGCCGATATTTTGTCCATACATAATTGAACCATACCAATATTGTCATAACAAAAATAAATGACAATAATTTCCTAAGAAATTTGTGTTTTATGAAGACAACCAGACTGATTTTTTTTTCAAGAGCGACTCGAGTGCGTAGAAAGTGAAGAATAGATAACATTTTGACGAGAGAGATCAAACTTTTTGAAAGTCTCAGATTTGAACTTTGTCGAAATCTGTTAAAAAAAAAATTTCACACCATGGGTCCATCGAAGCATGCTATTGGAATACCTTAATAAAATGAATGAGTTGGTGCAATTGGTCCATAGAGGTACTTATTCTATGCATTGTTTCCTGTTGTGTTAATTTCTTATTTTCAGTTTTGAGACGAATGGAAGGGTCCTACAATTTTATTCCGAGTTCCAATGACTAAATTTAGAAGCTCTTTCGTGGCAGTTGAACTCTCGGATATTTGTCGCACGTTCGGAAAAGGTGGCGCAGTGAAAAAAATGTAGAGCTTTTAAATAATCGAACCTGAAAATCCTTGGCCCAGAACACTATCTGCCGAGCTACTTCGTCTATTATGTGCCTTTGTTTGGGAGAATTTGGCGACCTTATCAACCCTAAAATTTCGTGGGATATCTGTATGCCCGGCACCTAGCTAGTGTGATTTTAGTATAAAAGAAGTTAACACCTCCGTGGTTAGTACAACCATGCTCTTTATTTTTTGTATTGCTAGTTCTGTTGAGCACAAATGAATATTTACTGTGAGTACATAGTGAGGCAGGAGACAGCTAGCAGAGGTAAATTCATACTTGTATTGCGAAAACCCTAAATTAGCGACAGCCTGAGACTTGGTTCACGCCGATTTCTAGAGCCGCCTAAGAAAATATGTACCTAAATGAAGTATACCTACTTACCCACTTTACTGTATTAAAATTTGATGAGGAATAGTTGTTCAGTAGGGTTCCTTGTGATGCCCCATGAAACTAAACTAAAACCATCCAGACTGCGTATAATTTGAGTACCGAATTAATCAAATCCCCATATTTACGGTCAAAGTTGTAGAGAATATTCGCAGTTGCAAATGAATCCTCGTCGGGGAATGCAAAATACTCCCTTTGGGGAAAAGAATCCTCGGTGGTACATGATAGCCGTTTCCACTGATACGCAGCATTTTGCTCCATCAAGCCTTGAAACATCATACATTTTATGAGCCCGTCATTCGCCCCCAAAAACAAAACTCACAAAAACAATTGGGTTGCAAAAAGCTACCTATGTCTAGAGCTTGGTATCTTTTATACCGACTATTTTTGGGTTACCAGTGAAAAAGTCGGTTAGGCATATCTCTGTTACACCTTTTCTCTCCACACCTAAGCTTGAAATTGTGTTAAAAATAATTATAGAAAACATTGAAAGAGTGTGTTGTATGGAACTGAAAAAAAAAATACTACGAGTGTCCTATCGTTCTTCACTCCTGCACAGTGTCCGCCCTCTTTGAAGTGCAATTCGTATTAATCCGCTTTCAATGTCCATGCCGAGTTCCGCGGGCGCGTATCATAGTTCAAATAAACAACAAAAAAAAGAAAAAAAAACTTTTGCTGTGCAATTTCTCACGTTCATCCTCGCTACAATATCAGCTCAGTCCACATCCGACACGTATTAGAAAACAGAATTCAACCAACCAAGTCTTGCTTCCTGCCAGTGGCAACTGGCAAATACCAATTCAATTGAAGTTCTCTCCCTCTCGCGTCCGCCGAAATATTTCAACCCCCAGTATACTGTTCCCCCTCTCACAGGCGATACAAAAGCTTCGTCAATGTATCACTTAGTACATAGTTTCAATTTTTCACACCACTTTTCACTTGATCCAGTTTCATAGATAGCACCAGCCAGAAGCACACTATACGTACATATAAGAGAGCATCAAAAGCAAACATTTCATTCCATCACTCTGGCTCTTCCGTGCGCCATCACAATGGAGCACACAATGGCAGAAATAGCGTCTTAAGGATTCCCAAATACTGCATCCAACAAAAGATTGAACACAAGCGGGGCGCACAAAACAACAAGCAAGCATTCTTAACCGCAATTGAATCGAAAAATGTCCCTCCCCCTCCACGTACAGTTTGTGCCGACATTTTATGCAATATTTTTGTTGCACTGCAGCTCTTGTCATCTTCCTGGAAGGCTACTTCTCACACACACTTTCTTTTTCATCGTCTTCCATACCATATAAGCAATGACCAACAACTTACGTTGGTTTATTGTTTAACAAAAAGCAAACTCAAGCCCGTATGTGTGTGTGTATGTGTGCAAGGCGAATAAAAAAGAAAGGAAAAACCTCAGCAGTACAGTCTCTTGCAACAATTGTACGTGTCTACACCTCAAAGTTGGCATTGTTTACACCGTGTCCTACATTCCAAAAGATATTAGAAAAAAGGCATAAAAAGCAACCAGAAAGCAGAAGATACATAAAGTTTTGCGCTGAGTTGTCCCCCCTGGCCGTTAAAGGATTTCGCACACACAAGCGCTAGCTAGAGCCAACGACGACATCGGAGATACCGAGAAATAAAAAAGAGCTTGCGAGAGCAGCTCCTGGAGAAGCAAACAAAACGCAAAAAAAAAGAAGCAAAAACCGAAACACTTAAACGCGAGAATAGTTTACGGTACCATGCTGGATGGACAATCGGACAATGGAGTTCCTCCAACCCACACGTTCATCGGTGACAATTGTAGATCATCGGGAATGCCAATCCGGGAGTATATATATTTTTCAGTGCTGTTTCGTGTGCGACACACATGCAATGGACACTTAAACTGTGCGCGCCATGATTTCCCAGGAAAATCGGAAATGATTCCAAAGATAGGATACGACAAATCAAGCAGGACCCGACCGAAGGAAAAACCGTCTTACCCAGTGACATCCGTATCACGCATTCGGAACCGATGCTCGAGTGACACAATTTGCCACCGGGGAGCGGACACCGCATATGGTCGAAATTTATTGCAACCATTTGTTGGCCAAAAGGAGTGCATTATTGGGATGTGTGTGTCCCACCACAATCGTATCGATACGGAGGTGAACTTTTCTCGGCCAATTATTTCATCCTTGAGATGCTGATGATACCGATGCAGATGAAGTTGCAGTGACTGAACGGAGAAGAAAAAAAACGCATTTCCTGTTTGCTCAGCTTTATCGTGTAAATATTGAGATCCTTTCTGTCTTTTGCTTGAGTGGAAAATAAAAACGACAACATGTTGTTTGTGTACACTGTCGCTGTTGTAGAGTCGTCGTCGTCGTCACCGTCGTTGTCCCCATAGTCATCCACATGCAGGTTTCGTTCATCCGTACCGTTCTCAAACTGCTGGGGTTGCAACAATTCTCTGTTTGTTTTCTTTATGTGTTTTTTTTTTTTTTTTTCCCATTCTATCCGTATGTTGGTACGGAGTTACGGGTTACGCAAGGGTAAGCAAACAACAAAATGCATCATCACCAGACGAAAGATAGGAATCTCGCTCAAGAGAGTTAGATTTTAATTATAGCTGATAATGTTCATTTAAGGATCAATAACCTTCGTGCCAAGGACACAGTACTCTAGTGGATGTTAATAATAAATTGAATGAGTTGTGGTAAATCGATAGTTTTAATAGTACCCACTTAAGTTTTGCTATAGTTTCGCATACAATGCGAATACAGTGAATGCATGTACTGGAAACGTTAAATGTTTGCTGTTCGATAATTTTAGCGGATTTTAAAGCGAGAGTTAAGTATCCATAGCAAAACATATTGAGAAAAAAGATAACATTATTTGTATTCAATGATATCTTTAGTCTCTAGTACAGTCTTGCACACAACGCTACAATGATAACATATGTAAAAGAGATAATATCGTTTGTATACAATGTTGGAATATTATCTCTTCTTCATTATCAAGCAAGACGATTGTACGCTTGGGTCTCCTTGTAGATAGATAAGAAAAGTATATAAATACGACTGTATGATGAATTTATGAACAGTCTTATTGTAACTACATAGTAGCCTTAAGCTCCTTTTAGAATTAGTAAAAAGTATTTCAATAATAAAGGACATAGTTCCAAATAAATATTGTTTAATTTTAAAAGTAAGAAACAAGTGTTTTAATTGGCGATCCTGCCAGGAGGTTAAATATACTTTTTAACTTCAATCGAGCGGACCTCGGGAACAAGTAGTGAAATCTAGTATAAACAGAACACTCGCGTTACCGGTTACAAGAATTACCTAGCATAGCAGGTACAAATATAGCTTCTTCGTACGAAGCAGCAAAGCAATTCAGTGAAAGTGTATATGTGGAGAAAAAAAACACACAAATTCGACGACAACAGACACGAGTTCAAAATGGAACAACTCGCAGTATTAATGGCAAGATTAGAAGCTTTAGAAACCAGGAGCAACACAGTAACACAAACCCTAGAGCACACACGCACAGAGAATGCAAGGTTAGCAGCAATAATAACTAACCAAAATCAAATAAACACTAATTTAGAAACAAAACTAAATGAAGTAAAATCTGGATTAGGCATAGTACCAAACATACCTGTGCTAGAGGAAATAAGAACCACATATACAGATGGTAGTGAAATACAGTTAGACGCATTTAAAAGCCTACCTATTTTCAACGGCGATCAATCAAATTATCGGTCGTGGCGCGAAGAAGCATCCAGATTAATGGACAGCATTAAAAACTTCAAAACACACAGTAAGTACGCAGCAGCATTGACTATAGTGAAAAGTAAAATACAGGGTGCAGCCGCGAATGTGTTAACTAATTATAACACAATTTTTAATTTTGAGGCGATACGTAACAGATTAGATTATACGTACTCTAATCAAGAACCTCTATACGTGCTACAAGACATGATGAAAGCCATCACGCAAAAAAGAAGCACACTGTCTGAATACCACGACGAGATAAATAAAAATCTCAATTTAATAATATCAAAAATCACTATGTCAGGTGATCCGCCGAATATAATCGACAGACTAATTAAAAATGCTAACGACGACGCAGTTCGTATATTCATTGATGGTATGAGTGACAACTTTACAAGAGGATCATTATATTCAGCTACAATAAATGATCTAGAACACGCATTCGCAATTGCTCGCAGAATAGAACATGATAATGTGCACAGGCATTTACATCTCACTCAGGATAAGCACCACAAAAATATGCCACATGAACGCAGAAACGAAAGAAGACCAAATTATTCGAGCCAAACAACGAATTATCAACCCCAGAAGCAATACGATAATATTCAGCAACACAATCAAGGACCACAGCCGATGGAGATAAACTCGAGACAAATTGTACATGCACAGCGACAAAATTGGAATCAATACAAACCCGATGTATATAATCCACCAGCGAAACGTGAACACAGCGGGAGTTTCAACACACACAACAGACCGCAACGATCTTATCAGCAGAACTTCAAGCAGCAGAGAGTAAATAACTCCCGACAACAACGCAGAGACGATGTCAGCAGTACATATGCAGAAGCAGATGAAACGGAATGTATGGTAAATAATAACATAAGAATAGATCATTTAAACTAGTAGACGGGTTGCCCTGCTTAAATTTAACTAGTACTATTTCTAAGAAAATTTATAAAATTCTTATTGATACTGGTGCAACCCATAATTACATTAATAGAAAATGCGATTCTAGCAAAAAAATTAAAATTAAACCTATAAAAATAAAAACAATGCATGGTTATTCTATGGTAGATACAAAGAAAGTAGTTAGGATATTAAAGAAAAATATAACATTTTTTGAATTAGAGGATATTCAGTCTTTTGATATGATATTAGGATATGAAGGACTTAAAGTTCTAAACGCGGAAATAAATTTCAGTAATATGACTCTAACTACCATAAGCAGTGTCGAATCTATTCAGAAAATTAATTACATAATTGGGGAAAATAATATTTATAAAGCAGACATAGATAGACTGATGAAGATTAATAACAGCATAGGACCGTTACCCTTTACAGATACTATAGAAGCAAGCATTAGGACGACCAATGATAATCCGGTTTATGTTAAACAATATCCATATCCCATAGCAGATAACGAATTCGTAAACAAAGAAATACAGAAACTCTTACATGACGATATAATAGAAAAAAGCCATAGTCCTTATAACAGTCCCATATGGACTGTAACGGCGCATGGTTGTTGATTTCCAAAAACTTAACGCTCACACTGTAACAGACAGATACCCCATTCCGGATGTCAACATGACAATTCAAAATTTAGGTAAAGCCAAGTACTTTACAACATTAGATTTGGAGTCAGGTTTCCACCAAATTAAAATCAAAACAGATGATAAAGAAAAAACAGCTTTTGCTATAAATGGCGCAAAATATCATTTTAAACGAATGCCTTTCGGGCTCAAAAATGCACCAAGCATATTTCAGAGATGCGTGGACGACATTTTGAGAGACTTTGTAGGTAAATTCGTACACGTTTACATTGATGACGTATTGATATATTCTTCATCTGAGGAAGAACATATACAGCACATAAGTCAAGTATTCGACGTACTCAATAAAGCCACATTAAAAATATCTGATGAGAAAAGTAAGTTTTTTCAAGAAGAAGTAGAATACTTAGGTCACATAATCAGACATGGTAGAATCACTACGAACCCTGAGAAAATAGCAGCTATAGAAAATTTTCCAGTCCCACAAACGGTAAAGGATTTGAGAGGATTTTTAGGTCTTACAGGTTACTATCGTAAGTTTATAAAAGGATACGCAAGCATAGCCAAGCCCCTGACATTATATTTACGAGGAGATAACGGTAAAGTAAACAAAAAACAAAGTAAAAATATTAAGTTAAATCTGAATGATTCAGCATTAGAAGCGATTAGAATTTTAAAAAATTATTTGAAAGAACAAGTCGAACTTTTTCAACCGGATTATAGTAAACCATTCGAGCTTACTACTGATGCATCCAACATAGCTATTGGAGCCGTACTAAGTCAGAATAAGCAACCTATACACTTCTTGTCAAGAACACTGAGTAAGACAGAAGAGAACTATAGCACAAACGAGAAAGAGCTATTAGCGATCATATGGTCCTTACAAAAACTCAGAAACTACATATATGGTATAGCAGACTTAACCATATATACCGATCACCAGAGCCTTATATATTCTGTATCAGGAAAAAATCCCAACACAAAGCTGAAACGTTGGAAGGGAATCATTGAAGACTTTGGAGCAAAATTAGTTTATAAACCAGGAAACCTAAATCTTGTAGCTGACGCATTATCACGTCAACGCATAAATACTTCTACCATAGAAACAGCACATTCAGCTGAAAGTTCTTCTAATGATATAATAAAAACTGTGAATCAGCCTTTTAATGCATACACTGCACAGTTCGAACTTATTGAAGATATAACAAATAATATCGAAACACAAATCTATTTTAGTAACAAAATAAGACTCATAATAAAGTTTAAGGACAAAGACTCTTTATTCCTTTTGAAGAAAAACCGATATTATCAACTATATACACAATTGTAACACTGATTGTTATTCTAGCATTTACGTACGTAATGATAAAAACTATACAATGTATAACAGATCGTCAAAAACAAAAAAAGATTGACGCATATAACAAAACTTATGAAAGAGAAATGTTAAAAATAGCGTCGAAAAATCGGGACGATTTCGTTTAACAAGGGGGGGAGTTAAGTATCCATAGCAAAACATATTGAGAAAAAAGATAACATTATTTGTATTCAATGATATCTTTAGTCTCTAGTACAGTCTTGCACACAACGCTACAATGATAACATATGTAAAAGAGATAATATCGTTTGTATACAATGTTGGAATAAGTATTATCTCTTCTTCATTATCAAGCAAGACGATTGTACGCTTGGGTCTCCTTGTAGATAGATAAGAAAAGTATATAAATACGACTGTATGATGAATTTATGAACAGTCTTATTGTAACTACATAGTAGCCTTAAGCTCCTTTTAGAATTAGTAAAAAGTATTTCAATAATAAAGGACATAGTTCCAAATAAATATTGTTTAATTTTAAAAGTAAGAAACAAGTGTTTTAATTCGAGCGGGGATGTCCTGTTGGAAGTGGTATTAGTAATTAGGAAATAGCCGTCGACTTCATATTTTATCATAGCTTCCCGTACAGCGACTTCAGATTTGTTTTTCTGTATTTGTTTCCGTTGAGCACGTTTGTACACTTAGCCGCGGCTTAAATTAAATGGCCAGGCGGATGTGCAATATAATTCGTTTCCAACTGCTCTAGGGATGCACGTCGAGGTTGGACCGGACGCTTTAAACTGTTGAGTTGATATGGGACATACTTGGCAACAGGATATACATACTTGCAATAATTGAAGTGCAAAGGCACAAGTAACAAGTTCGACTCAATGGTGTACATAATTTTATGCTGTTTGAATGTTATTCCAGAAGAAAAGGAAGATTCAGATTCCTGGCCATGTCGATTTCAATAGCCAAAAAGCTGGGCGATAGAAAAGAAGTTTCATTTAGCTCGCACTTCAACGACATCAGGTTCACGGTATGAAAATCAAAACGCACCGTTTATTTAAGAAAGAAACTTGGAAAGAAAGTCCTCTAGGGGGATTTCAGAGACGTTTATGTAAAAATTTGTGAAATCTGAATGTGAAATATAAACTGGCTAGGTATACGGAGGAATAAAGAGCACGAGAAAATTCAAAAGTTCTATCAAAAACGAAAACGATCCTCAGAATGACACAAAGCTTGAACCAAAGCAGGCAGAGGTGAGCATTTAGGGACGAGAAAAGACTCATAGTATAAATGGGTCAAAAGTTCGAAGCGATATTTCTGCAACATAAGCCGCTTCAGCGACCCCCAATCTGACGGAGTCATCCACTCTATTGACGATGGAAGTCAAAGTATCCATTCACCTGATCTCGTACAAAGTAAGGAAGGGAAAGGATACAAAATCGTAAGTCCAACAAGGCTTCTGGAATTGTTGGCATTTGCCGGCGAGTTTGCCAAACGGTGTAAGTCAGAAAAATGTGGACCAAAGGCTCTTAACATGGGCCCCGCCCCACGATGAGCAGAAGTAACTTCTAAGTAGCTACAAGAGCTCCACTTATACCTCGCATAATCCCATAGTGCAGCAAACAATCGAAAAATCACTCTTGCCAAATTCTGTTCACTGGGGCTAAGGAAGGTATCTAAGAGGTAAAGCCTTTCCTCATAGAACCTATTTGTAGTTACAAGTTTCTAATTCTGCTATTGCTATATTATACAAGAGCACTAACTTTTCCGAAAGGTTTTGAAAGGTGGTTTTAAGCAAAAAAATAATGTTCGACTGATATTTTTGGTCCATTTCGCAGATCTGCGAAATTGTTAGACATCATCATGTTATTAATACGTGAACATCCGAGGTTCCGTACTCTTTTTTAGTATTTATTATGAAATGAGTAGAATGAAACTCATATCATTCGAAAGGTACTGTGTCTAAGATGTGCACAAACGAAAATCGTGGGTATATGTCACCATTAAGACTGTTAAGATGAAGATAAGAATTCCCCATACAAAATGCTTATCAGTTAATTGAACCCATTTTGGTGATATTCAATTTGTCGTTAATTCAGGGGCATTATCTGCGAGGTGTTGACGACAGTTGGTTTCAATGATGTTGCTATGGAAACGACCATTTTTCGACATAAATTGTTTGCTCTTAATTTTCATGACGTATTTAAATATTAATGATGAGTAAAGTAAAACTGCTTTCAAATGGGCGTATTTTTTCGATATATGGATGTCGCTTTTTCGCTTATAAACAAAAAAATACCATAATCAGCATTAGCACTTTAGAATTCTAAAAAGTCGCAAGGAAAATTATTTCTGAAGCTATTCTGCACATTAAGTATTTTTGAACGATATTTAACAAGCATTGGTTCACTTAATACGATAATAGTGTTGGGATACGCAACAGTGTTACATTTTAAAGGTTTTTATTTGGAAATAGAAACATTGGAAACATTTTTGAGGCGCCTTCTTCAACTAAAAAATATCCAAAATGGCAAACAATTTTGGCAAGCTCTCAAAATATTGTCACATAGCAACTTTAGTCGCGAAACGGTCACACTGACCAATTATAAAAATGTGTGGTACGTTTTTTTGGTATTAGAGTACTAGGATCGTCCTTATAAAAGGTGGAATCGATTTTCGACCGCAAGCGAAACTAGTATAAATGTAAAACATTAAACGACTTAGTTGCCTTGAACGGGTGGGGGGTCAAAATTCTGGATTGGTAAAAATTCTGTTTTCAAAATTCTGCAAAATGGATAGAAGTATTTCTTTCTCTAGAATCCTGAACCACTCAAACGATTTTAATGAAATTTTGTGGGTGTGTATTTATGTACTTGCTTTCAACTTAAAAGATAGAATAGTTTTAGACCCGATAGATAGGTGGCGCTGTTGCCGGGATATAAACATTTCTTCAATTCTTTCAACTTAATTCTTAAAGTGAATACTTAGATCAGTTTATTATTTATTAAATCTTAAACCTTACAAAAACCTTAAAAATAGAAAACGCTGGATTGAATTGTGTCATGGAAACTTTTTAAATGAATGAATAGCATCTACTGCGCTGTATTAAGATTATAATATTATAAAGATTTGTTAATTAAATTCCGTAATATAATTCGGCGCAGTGGTTTAGTGGTGAGTGTGTTGGACTACTTAGCGAGGGGTCCCAGTTTCTAGTCCCACAAAAACCCAAATTTCAAATACAACACAATACAATTTAATATTCACATTAAGCGATAGAAGTTTCACATCTAGTGTGTGGCCACAAGCGCACTCTCTGTTTTGTTTTTTTTAGTATCTACCAAAATATTTTTTTTTTTTAGTTTTAACATTTTTAAATTTAATTTAATTTCGCTTTATTAATTACCTAATTCATTTCTTATCTTTATTTTTTTTTTTTTTTTTTTTTCAATAGATGTTGCTTCTATTTAATTTCAATATTTTATATAAGTTTTCTTGTTTCATTTTAATTCTAATTTAATTGTTTTTTAAATAGGTACCTACCTACTTAAACAATTTTTTTTTTTATTTTGCATTTGTTTGTTAGAAAAAAGCAGAATATATTGAATTTTTGCTTTAAATTTGGAACACAGAACTTTGTAAAGCAGAAGTAATAAAACGTAAAGCAGAATTTTTGTGTGAGGGACAGAATTTTGCAAAGGAGTATTTTGAAAGAAATTTTTGGAAAAAAGTGTGTAGTTTGCCTAATGTTCCATCAAGCTTTGGTTTCATATGCGGTGTGGTCAACCCCATAAGTGTGGCCTGGCTGATCGACTGTAGACCGAATTTTCACACTGAAGCAAAACTTGGAAAAGACGAACTAATTTCAAGTTGACACTCACCGCCTTTTCATCAACTGCAGAAAATGTAAGAAAACATGATTTTTATTACCTACTTTTAAGGAAAATAGGTAAATGGGGTTTCAACCCCCAAAACCCCTACCTTCGTTATCCCCTGCATTGGGGATATGCTCGATTTTGTAAGCCCACTCCTGACTAAGTCGCAAACGAACCTGTAAAGTCACAAACTATAAGGCAGTCGAGAATGGTTAAGTTTGTGCGAGTTGGGGTCAAGTTTCGGTAAATAACTAGTCACCAGAAAAGTGAGCAAAGCTGATACATAGTGCCAAGAACCATGCAGTGCGAGTAGCCTTCTCCTGGAACTAATACAATAATTTTGTATGCATGTAAGGCGCATCTGTAAAGATCTAATTGAATCATTTTTAAGTGTTCTACTGTGCCCTTCCCTTTTATCAGTTATATAGCAATATTAGAACCAAATTTGTATGAGTTTACAAGTGGTTAAAATTTTTACAAAATCATCCCCCTCATGCAATGTGGAAGTTATCTGAATTTAGTGAATTGAGAAGAAAGTTGTGCTAAAGTGCCCCTGATATAGTTGCACTTATTTCCATTTTTATGAGGGCCTCTCAATTACAAATCCACTTTTAACCGATTCACTGAAAGTAAATTACCTCCTGCAGTAGCTAAAACCACACCGCTTGTACAAAAATGTTCGTATTTCCTTTTGGGGAAATAGAAACCTACAATTTGCACAATCTAATCCAAATCCTTGTACTCGATTCAAGTGAGCTTGAAAATGCACTCTTGACTTAAGGTTTTTAGGCACCTCTTTGCGCAATTTCATAGTATTTCATCAATTCGTTTCAGATTTTTCTTCTTCCTTCTTTTTGGATTCGCATTTTGCATTCTTGTGGACGATAACAACGAACAATATGCCTACCAACGGAATGGAGGGGGGCGAACAAAAAACATATCCATCACAATATCCACACGAATAAGGTCAAGGAGATCCTTGTGCTCAGTACAATGAGAACAAAAAGTCCATAAATCATCGCACATATCGATCGCTGGTGCTAGGGCCAACAGCAGCCGCATCATCGCATCACCACTTCAAAGGTATGCCCATTCGACCGAGATATTTGTATTGTTATTCCACCACTCACTGTATACGCATTTAATATCCTCTCACAGTTGAACAAACATTACAACACAAACAAAATAATGTTTGTTTCAAGTTCACACATATGTATATAGGATATTACGTTCATGATTTGTGTATGGGTGGAACGCGTCTATATGTGCGGCGTTTATTCGGCTTATTGCGAATGAGCGCACTCGCTCATGATGAAAACACAAATTCTCGACATTATTGCTGGCGATTTGCATCTAATTAGTCTAAAAGGCTTTCTGCTTCCATTCAAAGTCATTCATCCGCACAGCATAAGTACACCCCCTGCCGACGCTAATCCGCACCAGCAACCCCTTTAATATCACAGAACTTTGCTCTTTGCGTGATTTATCTCTTTTTTTTCTGGTTTGCTTTCTGTTCGAGACTTATATTGTTATTCGACGAAAAATCAATTTTGTTAAGTATACGCCACCGACACGACGCGCCGCCTCTGCCATTTGTTTTTCTTTCTATTTTATGCGCCGCACATAAATAGCAACAAAAACAAGAGGAAAACAAATTTTAATCAACACACAATTTTCCGATTTCCATTTTAAATAAACTAGCGCTAACACTTCTTGCATAATTCGCGTTGATATCTTCGACAAATGTATAAAGCACACACAATCTTGATGTTCATTCTCATTAGGATGCATTTGGCGTCAATTTGCAAAAACATTTCTATAAAAGAGCTGCACACAATATTCGCAAAAAACAGAAAAAAAGGACACCTACAACAACCTCTGACGGGACACGTTCGCATGGTATTGGCTATTAAATAAATGACATCCTTGATTGCGAATCAGCATTTAATATGTGCAATTTTCCGAAGCAATTTTATACATACATATATTACGGGGAGACATATCCTCAACTAGCGTCACCGGCAGGTGGATGGATGCCTGGCTATAGGTGCACGAATGGGGTTGTTGAATGTTGATGCTCGCCCGCCCGCACGCTGATAATCTTGCACTGAACTGGAAAGAGTAAATATCGAGGACAAATACGCGCAGCGAATAGTTTGCAAGCTAAATGGCAACGTGACAGGGATGCGAGGAAGCGCACAAGTCACAGCCAACCTGGACAGAGGGAGAGACTTTTTAATGTCACAATCGAAACAAAAATGGAAGGCATACACTACGGTTGCTGTGCGATCAGTTTTGCCATATGAATGGATGTGGTGGACAATTGTGTGACAGTCGCATTTGGATGGATGTTAATGGGGATGAGTTTGGAAATTGCGGGAAATTGCGATATTTAGAGAATTTTAATATCTCTGATTGGTGTTGCAATAAATTTGTGGATGTTTTCTGTGCGACAGATGAGAAATCCTTTGATAAGTGAAAAAAGACGAGAGTTCCCGTAAATTGGGGAAAATGCGACAATGTCAATCAAACGTGGCGTGTGTCCTATAAATCAGCAGATATCTGAAAATAGTAAGAAGTTATTACTGCGTCTAGATGGCAGGCATGTGGGTCGTTGCAGCCCGAAATTGTTGTGAGTTGCTGAAGCTCGAAGATTCTTTTTACAAAAATAGTGCCTACAAGGCAAGTGGCTCACGCAGAAGTCGACAATATGCTGATAGGCTACTTTATAGAAACTAAATGAAAATGAGTGTTTCAAACGATTGAATCCGTCTTCCGACTGACCCATGCCGCCCATGGCCAAGCATAATGACTATAAATGCCTTCAAAAATGAGATTGTTGCGATTTCTCAACCCTTAAGCAGGCACAACGAATTGATATATCCCAACCCGCATAACACAACAGAACGCCGAAGAGGAGAGAACAGCCTGAGAGGCTAACCAGCCCCGTAAAGTAGTATCGAACGGCAGTCCCGCGGGGGGAGAGTGGTTGAATGATGTACAGGTGTGGATTAGTACGCAGGCGCACTCCTGGCATCGTTTGAGAATCGTGAATGTTGGTAGCACGGGCTACCGCATCTTTCGAAAATTGCCAGATCCATTGGCGCACCCAGAAAACACCCAGAAGGTCCCGCAAAAACCCAAATTCCAACTGAGGGTTCTTTTTCGCTGTGCCACCTCACGCGAACGTCTGACAAACATCCTAGAGTATAACTGTCTTGAAAGAGCTTCTCAATTTGCCGTTTAGAGTCGGCATAAAATTGTAGATCCCTTCCATTCGTTCCAAAAAGAAAAAAACACAAAACGAATAGTTGCGAGAAGCTAGGCCTATGGTCCCTCCGGACCTGTTGTGCCTATTGTTTTTTTTTTTTAGTATAAACCAGAGTAAGTTGTTGCTCTATAAAAGATCACGAAAAACCCCTGCGACTTGTTAGGTCTATCTAGCTGAGCGTTACATTCTATACATACATAATCATTCTAATGCAGGTACGTTTAAGAGCATTTTATTAGGAGTTGTCTTGAAATAAAAACATACCTGACATTCTGTAGACACTGTCAGACTACAGAAGGAAGACTGAGACTGTACTCTTCAAAATAAAACAAGGATGTGTGCCAGCATTGAAGTTGTGGAAATATATACTATCGAAAGGATTATACTTTTTTGAATCGCCGAGCTTCTAAAGGTTGTATTCGAAGAGCCTCCAATTGCGCAGTATGATTTTTTTAATCTTCTCTAAACGTTTTGTTCCGTACTACCATCAGAAAAAATAAAACTTCGCAGCAAGTAAAACTGGGTGCAGTTGCTCACTATCTAGTGGGATGGACGACTAAGCGAGGGTTCTCAGGATCGATCCCCGGAAAAAGACAAATTACAACTTAAGGTATTTCCACTGCGAACGCCTGAAAAACAAGCGAGAAGCTAGGTCTAGAGTGCACACTGGACAGGTCCTTATTTTTCGCACCATTTGGGGCGAAACTGGGTCTTAATTTACACGAGTCTACATCTGCAGCTAGCCAGTTTATGCCCTTAACGTCACCTTCCAACTGGGCACACCATCCGCAGTAAAGCTGTCCTCAAACATATGGTTTTCTATCTTCTGCTCCTGGGATACAAATTTAACCGAAGACCACGTGAACAAATTTTTGTACCTGAGTGCGTTTTCGGGGCCAAAAAACAGTACGAGCTTAGGAGAATCTCGCCTGTAGCAAGAGTAATTCGTGGCATGATCTAAGCTGTTGGAGTTTTGTAGTGAACAAAGGTATGGTAGACTACCTCAAAGTTGTGTCTATCCTGCCGGTACATTGAACCTCGAATGGCGTTTTCAAGATTTGAACAAAAAAAAAAAAAAATCTCCTTTAGGAAGGCGCGATTTTATTCCGGCGGTACCTACAAATCTTTGAAGGTCCAAGCCTCTCTGCTTATTCGGATATACCTTCATGGGAGAAGACAGAAGATAATCGATTCGATGGAAGGTAGTTAAGCTTACAAATCCATAAATCAAAGAGTGCACTTCATGGCCCAACACTCAACTACTATAAGCTCACAATTTATAAATTTCCATAGCCGGTGACTCCTAGCAACACATGTTTTATAACATACCTTAATGGCAGACCCATAAATTCCAAGGCATTGTTATTACCAGACTGTAAGGCTGTTCGTTTTTATTTCATTTTTCCTCTTCGAACACCGCTTCTGCAAGCTAGTTATCAGCAAGTGTCACCAACTCCGTCGCTTAATATCCTGACAATAAAGCGATGTTCACAATTTCCGTTTTCCTGGCTACATATCCCATTGGTGCGCGTGGCCCTTTCGTGACTCTCGTTAAACAAAACAATTAAACAGCCCGAAAAAGAATAAAACGTGAACACCATTAATCGTATGCTGGCAAATAAATTATGTTGCCGTTTTCTCTTCAGTGCGATTACGTTCGTGCTGTAAGTTCATTAAAATCAAATCTCAGCATTAATCAATGAGTACCTGTGTCCTTTTTCTGGCCACCCACAGCCGACTGATGAAACGGGGTATCAAATAAAAAATGATAAGCTTGCGTAGAGCACGCACATGTTAGTATATATCGCACCATTACCATCCAAGAGCCCTGTGTGTGCAAACGAGCTGTTCTTTTAATAATAATTGCACTGGAACAAAAAACACTTCTCGGTGGGGGCAAACACTACAGGGTTCAGAAGCGCACATGTCCTTTACACCGTGCCGGTTATACAAACACAATGTTTTAACCACACACTCAGGACTAGGGACCCTGGAAGATCAAGTAAAGTTTGTCATATAGGATTTCCATAAATCAATTTCTTACCACCCGAAGCGCCGTTTGCCATCAACAAAATAGATTACTGTGGCATCCCCGGTGCTGGGTTCTGCGTGCTCTACTATATACGGATGAAAATTATGGTATGTAACATGCCTTGACAAATATTTATGCCACTTGACCAAACTAAGCCAAGAAAACGGTGCCAAACAAAATGAGTCCTGAGTATGCGTTCCTCTTCGCAACTACGACAGGAATGCAGAATGCGGTGCTTGCTCCCGAGGTGGTACTGTTACCTGTAAATTAATTACTTTCGCATCTCATATTGACGGAAGAATTGAATTAATTTCTCCATAGCTTATGCTCAGCTTGTTTGAAATGGCATGCAAAGAATACCGCAGCAAGTTGGTCTCTGACGTTGTTTTCGAAACTTTTTAGTTTAGAACGAAGGGTGAGATGTCTTGATATACTTATAGGAATTTATTTAAATGTTGATTACGCAATATTGTAGGGTTTATATCGCGCTACTCTAAGACCACACCAAGTAGATATGACAGTTTGCAAGGATCGCACTTTGTTGTCGTACGTTGCAGCGCCTCTCTCTAGGTTAATGGACTTATAACTCCAGAAACACTGGCATGTTCCTTCCTTCGATTACAGGACCGCTTCTTAAGACATATTCATATTTTTTTGACTCTGAGATGCACTTTAACAAAAAGAGGTGCCAATTTGTCATCATTGAAATAATTAAATTTGGCTGTCATAGTTTTTGGAAATTAAATAGAAAATAAACTGTTTTTAGTAAATTCAACCCAACCCTTTGGAGCGATAAGTCATCCTTCTACAACATCCAAAAGCTGAGCTAGAGGCAAACTTCTCAAATAAAAATATCACAATTTGATCATCATGATCATCTTGATCTTGCTTGCACGGGTGGTGAAAGCACATGCCACAAACATTGCGTGACGATTTCTCTCTTGGAACGGAAAGAAAAATAGAATAGCTGTGTCTTGATGTGAGGATCACGAATAGTTTCACTTGCAAATAAACAGAACAGCTGACTGAGGGCATTTAAATCTCGCAAGTGATAACACATGAAGATGCGGACTGTAATGGATGTGTAAGTGGTTTGTTAATGCGAAGAGATCTGTAACTTAAAAAAAAGATTAGGTAGCGTCTGCATTCCTCACTGGACCCGAAAATTCTGTTTGAAGACTCAGAGGACAGAGCCTAGTATCCATATAGTAGAGATGGTCTCCTACTGTGCAGGGAAATAAGTCCCCGGGAACTAAGTCCACCGAGGGACTTAGGTCCCACTTAGTGGGAAGTAAGACCACTTTCGTGAAGTGGACTTAGTTCCCACGTAAGGTGGAACTAAGTTCACTTTCTGATAGGAACTTAGTACACAAAATACTGTCTTCGAAATTCAGTTTGCAAGACGGTGGTTTGCGGTGATTTTTCGGCGCAGGGACCTAAGTTCGAGAGACTAAATTCGCGCAAATTTTCGAAAGATTAAATAAAAAAGTTGTTTGAGAAAATAAATTGGCATATTAAGCCTTCGAAAATTTGATAAAATAAAGGTAAAAAACTCGCACGACCGGTCTTGGTGCGCGTCGATTTTTCTTTGATTACTTTCAGAGTCTTGCAAACCGAATTTCGATTTTGAAATTTTGTATATAATATATTACTCTGCTTCAGTTAAAATTTAATTTTTCTTAACGAAAATTGCAAAGTACCAATTTGACTCTTTAGTTTTACTTTGTTCTAAGTCGAGAGTGAGAATTTACTTCACATTAAAAGGGAAATAAAACCACTCAGAGTTTTCGGAATTTATTTCCCACCTTACATGGGAACTACATTCAAGGTATGCAGCAAAACCGAGTAGGTCTTCTATAGACTCAGTATAGGACTTCCTATCATCACAGTTAAATTCCACTACCACGCTTTACATATATTGCATGTTAGCTGATGCGTCTTACTAATGATATCCCTCGTCCACTACCTATGCCACAAAACGATTGTTGTGTTCTAGCCCCACAGGTTGGTAAAGACTCCATAGCAGAGGTTTACTATATTTTAAGTTTTGGGTCCAGGGCAATTTTTAATTTCGATTGCTGGCAGAGCAAAATTCTGACGCAGCTGCATTAGAATGCTTCTCTTCAGCGTCGTGCTGAAGTACTCAATAATAATTTGGCTCAAGTATTTTAGCTTTGGCTCAATGATCCGAGCCAAAGAGAAATAGATGGCTCACAATTATTTCAAAACTTAAACATCACTTTCTTAAAAAGAAATGCTGAAAAATAACAGAACCTATTCAGGAAACGACAATTTACTCGACTGAACGCCGTCACAAATACTGGTTAAAAGATTCGCCAAGTGAACCCATAAATTTTGCGTTTATTTATTTAAGGAATTACAAAAAACTCACAAAATTTCTTCAGAACACCAATGGCTCCCACCTACTTCAAGTACATTTATATATTCAGGGATTCTATTGAAGCGTTTTTAGCTCCGTTTTTTCCAAGAGAAATGCTCAAATCTATTCAACAATTTCGGGTTCAAAACCTTCGATGTGCTGGGCCAGGCAGACTTAGTTCTGCGTAAGCTGAGGCAACAAGTACAAACAAAAATAGTTAGCTTGAGCTCCTTCAATTGCTGTTTGAGAGACCTGCCTTTTTGATAGGTTTTTCACTGAATAGGCGAATGATACCACTTCAACAGAGCCTCGTGATGCTTGCAGCTGGATGGTGGAATACTTTATTTCAGCAGAACGTTTTAAAGCTTTTGAGAGAGTAGCCTTTTTCGGGTGGACTAATTTATCATTCAAGATGTCCATAAGGACATGTCACAAGGTTACAAAAAATGGTATTTAAAATGCAAGGAAAGTACTTTTGAGACCACAAACAAAACTGTCAAATGGAGGAAAATTCATGTTAAGTTAAAAAGCAGCCTCCCTGAGTTAAAAAAAAAAATCGATAAATTCAGTGAACTTAATGCCTGATAATGCCACTGGGCCATCGAAGAAATGTTTCCTTTATAGCCCTGTCTGGTTTCAGCCACTCACTTACATAGAAAGAAAAGTAGTTCACTTCAATAAGTTACTTACGGGGTTACAGTCCGGAGTGAACTTGGCCCTCAACCAATATGCTTCTCCAGTTAGCCCGATCCTTGGCTAGGTTAAAGAGTTAGGTGTTATATGAATAGTGTACTGTGTTTAAATATGAATCTCGTCAAATACAGTCTATGCAATGCGCTAAATTTGTTTAATTCTCCACTTAACCTCTGCCAGGATACATGTTGGTTCTGTACATGACTATTGTATGACTCAATGAGTGCTCTTCTTGCGCATTTCCTTATGTCCAAAAAGGCCAAGTACTTTGTTGACAAAAAAATAAATAAAATTATCATGAGCGTGGCCCTTGTGCGACTTAAGTCCGAATTTGTCATTTTTTTTCGCTTGTTAACTATTGTGCGAAAATTCATAATTTGTAGAGGAGTTTCAGAAATGACACTTTCTCCTTTCACCGGACCGTTTTCGGATTTCTGCAGCGGTCTGCCTGATCATCATACAAAGACCAATCGGAAGACTACCTGCCGCCGTTATGCGATTTCCCGGCCTTAACATTCCATCAACATTGGGGCTTAACACCACTCAACTCCATCTCAAAACCGTACACTTAAAAAAAGTTAATTCGAGAACATTATGCCTATCCCACAGAGTAACAGAGTGGTGGTAGATCTGAGCTTGGGTTTTATTCTTAGGACCACAAAAAAAACAGCTTGGATATATACCTCCACCATCGAAACGGCTCTTTTTCAAGGCAAGTTGAACTCTTGAATGCTCGCCAAAGGTTTAAAACAGTCGAAACCTTTACACCTTTAAATGAAATTTTCGGAGGCACAAAAAGTTTTAATTTTTTTTCATCGGTTATATAACTTGCCACTGTGGCCACAAGAATAACTCTTCACTCAGAATTCCGCATTCGAACTAATAAGTTCTAGCAAAAGCAATCTTCTGGGCTCCGCTTAAGTAGATCCTTATCTTCTTGTGGTTGTCATAACCCTCTCCTTATAAAGACCTCCGTTTGTAATGTTGCCTCCGTGTATTTGATTTGTAAACCCTCCAGTGATCTAAATTCCACTCTGGTCACTGCTTTTCTTCTTATCTTAGCCCGAATTAATTTCCATTCAAAACGTCGACTAAAAAATAAATTTTGATTAAATTTTCACAAATTTTCCGCCTTAAAAATCAATTTTGACTAAATTTTCACAAAAAGACCACATCTCCTCCTAAAACAAAACAAAAAACGCAACAAAATATTTCAAACGAATGACATCCGATACTCAGCCCTATTAAAACAAAACAGTCAAGCCGCCCTCATCCTCAGTTTGGCCATTAATAATAGAGCATTTCATGAACACACCCGCCACCGAGATTTCAAACAATTATAACTCAATTATAATTGCCCCCCTTAGGATAGGCGAATGTGGGTGGTATACTTTAAGTAGCTTCATTTGTTGCGTGAGCAACGACCAGGCGATCAGGGGCACGTGAATTAGCCAGGTGAGTTACCAACAACCCTCTCGACAGGCGTTTATTATGCTCTCAATCTTAAATGACGGGGGGAAGCAGATTTCGTGGAAAAAATGAAATACCCCTTTGATAAAGGATTGCGCTACAATGAGTCCTTGTCCTCGTAAAAATGTGTTTATGACAGACGAACGGATTCACTTCCTTTGAACTTTTGCTGTGTGAACCAAACAAACTAACTTTACGTCGGCATGAGTGCTCGATTCGACCGGACCTTACTTAAACGCATACACCCATAACTATACCTACCATTCCCTTTGTCAGTATAGACGAATAGCGTGTCAGCCGTATGCTTTTAATTACACCAGAAACATGCCTTCAACTATGTGTGTCTGCGTTCACTCAACTTATTACCAGTGACTAAAATGTTTCACTTAATTTCCAAATAAAGTGCCGCGCGGAATATCCTCGGGACAAGCAGAATGGAAATGTCAACATTTCGAACATTCGGAACAGTCGGGTGGGGCTAAAATGCCACACCATAAACAGATTAATTGTGATTTAATGTACGAAAGTTGTAGTATGCGAGGGTCCTGCCACCAATATTTCTGATCCTTAAATGCGGAGCACAGCATGTGACAGCTAAACACGATTTAAACCGACTGCGAACGAATGTTGTTTGCACCCCAGAATCATGGGCATACCAAATAACATCGGGCGACATCTCTCACTCCCCGAAGCTATTAAATATGGACATTAGGGTGGAGCGAAAAAATTTATTTTTGTTAATTGGTATCTAATAGTAAAAAAAAGGTGCCTTATAGGCTTAAATATATAAATGCAAAATATTATTCGATTTGGGTAACGATAACTGCCTCCGCAAACACAATAAAAAATCTACCTATTCGTAATCAAGTGAGACGGAGTGTATGCTGTAAAATTTCATAACTTTTTTTTGAATATCTAGTTAGCCACGCTTTTTATTTCATATCAGTTCACTATTGTTTTCCGTGTGCATCAGTCATATAATCGTCTTTCTACAAATACATTAAATTAAACTCTTAAAAAAAACATGCAAAGAACGCGAAGTGTATTTAAATGTCCTATTTTTGGTGATTCTCGTGAAATGAAAGAAAACGTTCTACCTACTTATGCAGATGCAATAATGTACTATGAATGGACGAGACATCAACTTAAATTCGAATTGGAAACTGCAAAAGAGCCCATCTTTCCAGAAGTAGCAGCTATAGTAACATCCAAAATAGAAGATATATGGCGATCTGCATCTATTCCGACTGTAACAAGAACCAGAATCATACAGATGTTGAAAGCATATCATTTAAAATATAAGAATTTACTAAAATCTGTCAAGAGACTCTCCTCAGAAAAATTAAAAAGTTTTCAGCAAAGTGGTAAGTTCCTTTTTGATATTACGGCATGCAAATGCAAGGAATTCAATCAGTGCACCTGTACCAAAGATAAAAAGGTTCCGAAACAAGAGCAAGCATTTTTAATTGACCAAAGAAACGTACGAAGTATGGTAATCGGTGGAATTGATGCTACTGTCACTAAAAGACTGCAAAAGAGTTTGGTAAGAAAACTGACTCGAGAGAAATGCCAAACTGTTAGTGCTTTAAATACTTCTACGCCTGCTGTTTTGGAGATTAGTACTTCTTCGACATCCTCATCGTCAGCGTCTGAAAATTCAAAAAGTACGGATAACTTCATTCAGCCCAAAGAAAAATACATTTCTAAGAAGAAAAGAATACCTTCCTCAAGCGTTGATTTTCCTACATTATCGAAGACGTGTGACAGGTATGGAGTATCAGATAGGGCAGCAGCAGCGATAGCATCGTCTGTTTTGTTTGATATTGGGTCCGAAGTCGGGGTCATCGACAGACATAAAGTACGAAGAGAAAAAACTAAAACCCGAGAGAAGTTAATGAACGAAAAGGCAACTGCAGAATTATTTGCATTATACTTTGATGGCAGGAAAGACAAAACCATAAAATTGAGGAAAAAAAATGGTAAAATATACAAAACTACAATTGTTGAAGAGCACATCTCTTTGCTGCAAGAGCCAGGATCCATATACATGGGATATGTAGTTCCTAAGACTGGTTCGGCCAAGGGAATACAAAATGGAATAAGAAGTTTTCTATCAGATGAAGAGATTCCTCAACATCATCTTATGGCTATCGGTTGTGACGGTACAAACGTGAATACAGGGAAGTTGGGCGGTATTATAAGACTACTTGAGACAGAACTCCAAAAACCACTTCAATGGATTATATGTTTACTTCACATGAACGAACTACCTTTAAGACACTTATTTCAACATCTTGATGGATGTACTTCGGGACCTAAGAGTTACACTGGACCTTTGGGAAAGGCACTTGAAAATTGTGAACAATTACCTGTTAAACCTTTTCGACGTATTGAAGGGAATGTTCTACCAGAAATGGCTAATAATTTAAGTACAGATCAACAGTATTTGCACAAGATTGTGTCAGCGGTCTTATCAGGTGAGTTCCCACAAGATCTGTCAAATAAATCTCCAGGCAAAATGTCTCATGCGCGTTGGCTCACACGGGCCAACCGCATAATGCGTTTATATGTAACAACAGAGACACCTTCGGAAAACTTGATCACTTTGGCCACGTTTGTTGTTAAGGTTTACGCGCCATCTTGGTTCTCCATAAAAAATAAACCAACGTGCAAGGATGGTACACACCATCTTTTTAACATAGTTATGGCCTCCAGATATCTTCCAGAAGAACTTAAGAAAGTAATCGATCCTGTCATTCAGCGGAATGGTTATTTTGCGCATCCTGAAAACATTCTGCTTGCTATGGTTACAGATAAAAATAAACACATTAGAGAACTGGCAGCTCGGCGCATATTAAAAGCACGTAGTATGCCTCGGTCTTCAACACCCAGGTTGTTCGAAGTGCCGCTTATTAACTTCAATGCATCAACGTATATCGATTTAATAAATTGGCAAGAAAAGGTTTCTGACCCACCGATTATGCAAAACTTGTGTGACCAAGAAATTCGGAGCATCGTGGAATCTAGTGGTGAAGGTGAATTGTTCTTTTTAAGGCTTCCGTGCCATACCCAGGCTGTTGAACGAGCTGTAAAGATAACGACGGAAGCTGCCACTTCTCAGTACACAAAAAAGTCCAGACTAGGCGCAATAAAGGTCAAAATAGAATCACGGAAGATAATGCCTAAATTTGAGACCAAACAAGATTTTCAAGCATCTTAATTATAAAATACCTAATTGTTACGAGAGCGAACTTATTTTTTGTTTATTTTGAATTAAAATTCTAATTATAATAATATATTTTGCGCACTTTTATCTATCTATTTACTTTTATATTATTTTCAGCCATATCTATTTTCTAAAATTTTGTATAAAATTTTGATTTTTGAAGTCAGTGCGGAGGCAGAAGATCTTAACCAAATTAATTGAAAAACTGCATTAATTTTTCTTTTATCATAAGGCACCAATCCCCCCCTATTACAATTCCGAATCTTAAAAAAAAAAAATTTCCATACATCCGTGCTCCACCCTAATGGACATACCTGCACAAAAGCCACCGCAAAAAAAAAAAAAAAAAAAAACGTAGAATATCTTATTCAAATGAGCCCAAATCGTGTTTAAAGCAAATTCACGTAATGTGCGGTTGGGTACCAGTATCACAAAAAAACAAAAGGACGAGAAGCAAAAGTGAGAAAAATATTTGAATGATCGTAAAATATTCATGCGGAAACCTAGTGACTTTGTAGCACTATCCCAGGAATAAGAATACGATTCGAAATCATTTCCATATCTCGGTGACATTTGACCAGCATAGAGCTGCCTAAATGTGGTGCCAATGCCAACTTGAGGAATCCAATAAAAAAGTAATCATATCGAGATATTCCTATTCGTAATCGATTGCGGTAAAACGAATGTAAAGCAGAAAACTTTTCATCTTGATATCGGCGATTGGTGAGAGCTTGTAATGGCTGCCGGGTTGCGTGTTCAAGTCCGGACTTCGGAGGCAGTTGTCACTCCCTTAGGTTTGAAAGTAAGTTGACACCTTGGAAATTGAATCAGAAGGTGGTCCGACTGCGAATTGGGCGGAATTAATGAGCTGATAATATCTGTTTTTTACAAGCTACCAGGTTATGCGACTGCATACCTATACCTATACACTTTAATGGTCGTTTTAGATTGTGAATAAATTATGTAAGCATTTTGTTGGACGTCGTTGAAACTACTTTGTTTTGCTTTTAACGACTGTAATTGCTTAATGACCTTAGGGCGACTATTTGCTTGTTGGGCGAACCAAAATTAAGTGGTTTGGTTCGGGGAATATGGGTACGTCGTTTGCTTTTTCCTCGTTAGGGTATGGTGCGTGCCCTTGACGAAACAGGATATGCCTGCGTTGAGTTTAACTGCGTTTCTATTTTGATTGTGATATTATTTAAAAAAAAAAAATCGGATATGATATACACGTAGCGGTTGATGTATTTTTGTTTGTGGTTTGTACTTTGTTGTCAACAGGGCATACACAAGAAATATGCTCCTTGTAGAAGGATCTGCAAAATGTTGTTAGTTACAAGAATTGGAACGTATGAAAGCGATCTAACACTTTATGCCGACTCCAAACGGCTAATTGAGAAGCTCTTTCAGGACAGTTATACTCTCGTATGTTTGTCAGGCGTTCGCGAGAGGTGGCGCATTGGAAAATAAAACCCTAAGTTCGATTTTAGATTTTTGCTGGATTCGAACCTGGGACCCCACGCTTAGTAGTCCAACGCACAAACCACTAAGCCACTGCGCCTACCTAACCTTCTTAGTTCATTGAGTCCCTTTTTACATTGTGTAGGTACCTTACTAAAATGTCATGATAGATCTTACGTAAAATAAAGAGATGTGGTTGGAAAATGTTGTTGATGGCTAAATTCGAGATACGCCGGTTTGGTGAATAATCAGCCAAAACTTGGACGAGCTTGATCCGTGTCACCGATTTTATTAACATTAACATATTTTTATTGTGGCTGTCTTCTCAGATTCGTACTCGTAGTTTGCATCGTTGTCTGGGTTGACATCAGGATTTTCAAGTCCGAACTTCGACCATCCTAATTGACAGGCAGGATCCAGCACACTAATTACTGACCCATTGCATCCACTGTGAAGTTTGAATAAAAAAAAAGTAGACTGCACATAATTCCATTTTTTTTTTTTTTTTTTTTTTTTTTTCATTTTTTTGTGTTAAATTTTGTATTTTCTTGTGTGATACCTAGGTAAAATGTTATATAAGGTCACCCCACCCAATACTATTTTCTCGAACTTTGTTGAATTTCTTTGATTTGGCTATTTTTTCGTACTCAGTATATATAAATACCAGTGGCGTGGCGTCCATATAATCCGATTCCTACCGACTTCCCTTTTTAAATTTCAACACTATCTATCAAAAACCAAATATACATGAAACCCTGCCAAATGAATTTGATATCCACAAAATGGTACACACACGTAAGCCATCAAATAAATATTGTGTGTGTATCCATTTTCATCGCTCATCGTCATCGCCACGACAAAACGAGCAGGAGCACTGTGTTTGACACCTCTAGACGCTTTTCTCCGAGTTAGTCGATATTTGATTTTATTGTCCTGGCTGGTAGTATGTTGAGTTAGGTAAGGGGAAGTGTTTGGTTTACAAATTTAGTTGACTGATTGCATTGCACGACTTAAAGTGAATTAAGTATTGTGAACTCAATTTGCAAATATTCAATGTATGATTTTGTTTCAAGGTACCTACACAGATGCAAGGTTTTTTTTTTACATTTGTATGGGATTCCCATTTGAAAATATTCACGCCACGCCACTGATAAATACAGAATGTCACTATTTTTCTTAAATTCTATACTTATAGTACAGTAAACGGTGTTAATCATTTAAAGGATAATTCGAATTTAAGAAGAATGGAATGGTGATTTAGAGGATACTCAAATTTCTTTTGGGTTTTTATTACGTAAAAATGTTTGTATTAACATAAATATAGCAAGGCTTGGATAAGGTGGTTCAAATCTGCTCCTTTTAACAAAATCTAACTCCACAAAAATGCGCATCTTTACAAACGACTTCTGCAGAAGCTGAAGAGGAAATAGAATCTGTGGAATATCTCCAGTGTCACTGTCCAGCCCTCCAAGAAGGCCGTTACCCTTTATTGGGAGTACGGCAAACTTCCCCTCTAACCTATAACACCATGAATTTTGAGAAACTTATCTGTATCCCAAATACACAGGTGGTATCTGAATCGTTCTTAGAAAAACAAAGGACGAACAAAATAATTTGAATATATAGATCTTTTAAATTCAGTGGCTTTTATAAGTTACAATTTTTGAACTCCAGTGCTAATTGTGTCGGAATATTCGTCTAGAATTTTCCATAAAATCCGCAAAAATAGAATATCTATAGAGATGGTTGCATTGCATACTTTTGCCTGATATCCGAGAAATATTCAAAACAAGGTTAACACTTTACTAGAATTGCAGTAGACATATTTTGCATTGTGCGCTGCCACAAAATCGAATCTACTGCACTCTTTCCAGACCGCTCAAACCAATATTATACAATCATTCTCAATCACTCAACCTTTGTGGGAATTTTTATGTCCGAAAAGCCTCTCATATGGATATAAAGGGAAAAACACCAAATAGTGGGAATTTCAGGAATCTAACAAAAGAACATTCGAACTATAAATTTTTGCTGAAACTTCATCAAAACTCCTACATTTCACCATGCATTTCAACACACTGTATGCCCATAAAAAACAGCTCATTTAAATCAAAAAAAAATGTTATCAAAATTTTCTAGTACGGAAAAATAATTGCCATAATGTTACAAGCTGTTGTTTTTATAGTAAAGGTTTATTAACCGTGATTTTCTTTCCGTGTAGTGCAAATTTTATTTTAAAAACTGTATTTTCAGGCAAAAAATTATCGTGGATTCTTAAAAGAGACTTCGAGTACAGTGATAAGGGAAAAATGACCTCGCTTCGTGAGATAAATGAAGAGATAGTCCTAACAACACTGCACTGTATACGTACTTGTTTATTGACGCAGTCACTAAGCACAGCCATTCAAACCCAACACAAATGAGGTCTTCGGTCTTCCTATAGCACAAAATGTTGTCTTCTTATAGCTTTTACCTAATAATACCATTCTGCAATAATCGTTTTTAGTGTCCAGGGGCTTAATTTTTGAACTCACAATGGCAAAATTGGAATATTGTGGCCTACAAAACCTAAAATGTGAAGGTTAAAAATGATCTCCGATCTGATACTCCGTAATAGTTATATTATACTATGCCCAACTTTTTGTTGGGGTAGCAGCACTAATCAGAAATGCTGCCCACAATTTCGAGTTCATGCTATAAAGTTTTGCTATAAATTAAAAATGAAGCTAGGCTTGATTGCAGTCATACAACATACACAATTGGCTATACTTTAATAAAATTAAAGGTAAATATTTAAAGCTTTTGTTGTATTCCGCATAAAAGTTTTATTTTCAGCCACAAAAAAGGGAGATCTATAATTAATTCAATATTTCTTTATTTTTCATATTTATCCATCACGTTTATGGTATTTTTTATGGACATGCGGAGAGTAACTTTCTTATTTAAGTTCTATTCTCTATATGGATTTGGTTGTACTTTCTAAGGCGACCACCGTAAATGTTTTTGTTTCTTGCCTGCAACTATAAATCACTTTGCAAAAGACATAAAAAAAAATATACCTATCGTATAAAACTACAAAAAATTTAATTTTGTATTTATTTAAATACTTAAAAACCTTTTCCAAACTGACCAAGCGAAGTGAGCCCGTACATACCTTCCAACCAAAAAGCGACACACTTTTCATTAATGTCCTACTTCGAGATAAATTGAATTTGATATACCTGCTCGTACCACACCCATTTCCAAGCATAAAAAACTTTTAGTTTTAATTTATAATTTCAAAACAATGTTCATTCAGTGAATAGAATAATCCAATATGCGAAGAAGCAAAGCATTCAGGAGAATTTGGGGAAAAGAACATAAATTCCCGTGATGAATAGGCGAATTTTTTCCCATTCGCTTGCCATTTTGTGTGTAGGTATTTGTGTTCGTTTTTATAGTTTTGTGCCATTGATAAATGTTCACCTGAGGGGAAAATATTATTTTAGGAACCAAGCAACCTTCCTATTCATTGAATTAAAACGGATTTTGCTAAAATCATAAATTTATAGTCAGGTAGAGGTTAGTTGTATTTGTTGACACATTTGAAACTTAATTTATGTGCATTTAATCGAAGTGATTTATAGTTTTTAATCGGGAACAATAACAGGATGTGAAAATTTGGGAATAAGAAAATATGGACAGTAACTGATTTATGTTTGTGTTAGTCCTGAAGAAAAGGTTTGGAATAATGAATATGAGGCTGACGGTTTAGTCATAGCTCTTAAATTCATTTTTTAACGCTATGTGTCTATTGAAATGTAAATAAATGAATAACTTAATTAATGAATATTAGTGCTTCAATAAGGAGGACATGCATTTGTAAGGCTCTTATATTTATTATTATTTTATTATTATTTATTTATTTGCAGACTTGCATTTTAAGATTCAATCTGAAACTTTTAAAGCTTCACTATTAAAACAAATCGAAGCAATTTAAAAAAATTAATACATTCTATTAAGCTTAACAAATATTTTTTAAAAAATGATTCCCCTTTAATGTTCTTAATTAACATTTCATTTATAAAAAAGTATTTAAAAAACAAATCATTCTTTGGCTATACGCTATATAAATATTTATATGAGAGCCCTATTATGAGGAGCTAGGTCTTAGGGTCCATTGTGGTTCTGTTCATTCTATATTTGTTCAAAATCCAATAAGAGCAGGCTCATTTACACAACCGACATTGAAACAGTAATACAGAAGCATCTTTTAAACAGTGATACATTTTTATACATTTTATTGACTGGAACTAAGTAAACGAGCAATTTTTTATAAAGCCATTAAGAGGAACCAAGCACTGCCGGCTGTTGTGGTTAACAAAACATTATTATGGGGTCATCATAGAACGATAAAAAAAATGTAACACGTTTACAACACCAGATCGCTTTTAATAACCAGTTGTCTCATAATATCAGGGAGGTTCCGGTTGTCCTCTAGTACCTACTTTGAGGAAGTAAAGACGAAAGCATAGGCGAATATTAAGCAAACTTCAAGCAAGACGAAATGAAAGGTCGCAGCTGTCGATTATGTGAACTATAAAATTAATGCGTCGTCTCATTTGAGTGTCAATTATTTATTTATTTATTTTTTTCGTATTTATCGTAGTAAAAATTTGCAGACCAAAAAGTGCTTACCTACTACTTTCTGTACACCGTTTTGATATAGTGTATTATATTTCTTTCTAATTACGTAAAGTAAAAAAGCAAATAGAAAATACTCTCATTCTTGTAGCTCAAACTAAAAAAACGAAAGACCAACTGAATAGTGAAGGGAGGAGTTTTTGGGGATAGCCCTGATAATTTCTGTTGGGAAATTTTTGTCGAATTTCAGCTGAGTTGTGTTATTGAGGCAATAACTTAAACAACAAATATCTTCAATTCACTTTATCACTTGCTATTTCTAACTACACCACAAATTCATCACCAGACTCCGTTTAAGTGATTGTTTGTTTGAGTAGTTTGAATTCTGACAAACAATTCTGGGAAGACATTTTTTGCTTTCCCCTGTCAGAAAATGAACCAACTATTAGATATAGAAATCCAGTAGTATCTATTATGTTTCGATTTGACAACATTCCACCATCCATAGGTTTCTTAGTTGGGTCAAACGGAAACTCTGAAAAAATTAGTTCAACAACAAACAAGTTGTTTTTGTATGAAATAAGGTTGATTGGCCATTGCTCGTAGTCTGCGCCTCGGGCCCATACAGATACACATCTAGTCCATTCGAATTCATTTAGTTATGAAAGGAACAATAGATAGACAGACTGACCTGGATACTTTGTTCTGCATTGTGGCGCCCTTAGAAGTATATTCTCTTTGATGGAATTTATTTTCAATTACACACTTAAAACAAGATATTTTAAGTCCTCTGTTCTACTGCAAAAGGTTTTCGTTTTCGTTTTCGTTTACGTCTCTATCTATTTATTTGTCATGGCAATACAACTTGTTTGATTATATAAATGCCTACGTGACCTATTACTACGTATTTCTGGAAGTGAGCTTATAAAAATGTTTCTAATCACTTCCTAAGTTTTACTTAATTCGTTAGTAGGAACGTACGTCCACTGAAAATAAAGTTGTTTTCAAGTAATTTGCATTGAAATCGACCGTACTGTCTTACATGAAGCAAACTTACGGCTAATGTGAGTCTGAGTCTGAGTTTTTTAAGCATTAAGCATTTTTAACTTTGTCATATCTCATATCCATTTAAAGGTTTTGTAGGAACTTTTGAAAACAATTTCGAACTCGACCGAACTCAAAAAAGTGGATTTCGCAAGTTCGTCTTCCCATACGTATACTACTGAGGCTGAACGAATTTGTTTCAATTTTCGTTTTGGGAGTTTGTGGGCTAAAAAAAACTACAACCCAAAATAATAAGAAGTATTCTCATTATAAATGTTTATAGCAAGTTTAGTTAATTGTGAGAGACGGGACACTTTTGAATTCAAACCTAAAAAATAGCTATGATAATATGATTAAGTAGTATTATAACTCTTATTGTTGATGTTCAACTTGATGGTCTTACTTGTTTCTGATACAATTAAAACACTTTTAATTCTACATTGCACCCTACGTTCCTTCGGTTTCTTCCCATTTCATCATATTTTGATAGGTATATATTATTATCTAAGTTGTTTTCCTACTGCATTTCCCATGACTCCACAGAACATAAATACAATATATAAATATAACAATAAATAACATTGAGGACATCACTAATATAAAATATCACAGTCTTGTTATAATAATATTATGGCAACTAGGTAACTCGTGCTGATAGCACCTCTGCTAACAAATACAGCCCTTGTGAGTATAGAAACATACTCGAATTTTCCAGAAACTTATACAGAGCAATAATAATAATAATAAGATACTTTATTAATCTTCTATTTTTATAATATAATTCCTTCGGGATGTAACTCGATAACCCCTGGGACGATTTTCATAATTCTTTTTTTGTTTTGTTCGTATTGCTGTATATCACATTCGGGTCTATCACAGAATTCGTCGTTTTCGGAATTTTGCTACGAACCTACAGAATCCGTCGTAGGGGAATTTTGAAATTCGTAGAAAGTGGTATCACTGAATATACCACATTCTACGAATTTTGAAAGATAAAAATGTGGCAATTCGTTGTGCAAATTGGGGATGCCAGAGCCAAATCGTTCAATGCAAGACGCATTTAGTCGAGAATTGGAGCGAGAAATGGACTTCGATCGAATCGCATTGAGTCAAGCTGTTCGAACAAATGTGCCAATGTTGAATCAAGAACAAAAGAAAGTGTACGATGAATTGATGCAAGCAGTCGATAACGAAAATGGCGGAATTTTCTTCCTTGATGCGCCCGGTGGAACTGGAAATACATTCCTGATTTCACTGATTTTGGCTACAATTCATTCGAGATCTGAGATCGCTTTGGCCCTAGCCTCTTCTGGGATAGTGGCTGCTTTGTTAGAAGGCGGTCGAACAGCTCATTCTGCATTGATATTGCCATTGAATCTGCAAGTGTATGAAGAACCTACATGCAACAGTTCAAAGAACACTGCGATGGCGAAAGTACTGCAGCAATGTAAGATTATATCATATGGGACGAATGCACAATGGCTCACAAACGCGCATTGGAGGCCCTGAATCGTTTACGTAATGGTAAGCGACCTTTCGGTGGAGCAATGATCTTGCTATCAGGCGATTTTCGTCAAACGCTGCCTGTCATTTCGAGATCAACTCCGGCAGATGAATTAAATGTCTGAAAATTAACTCTAATCCATTGTTCGGAGACAAATGATCTATTTCATTCAAACTGAAATTTTTAAACAACTTGTTTATATTGTAATATATTATTAAAATGTAAAAATGCAACAGAAATATTTGTCTGCTGTCTGAAACTGCCAAACTTACACGTTAGAATAATATTCAGCTAAAGCCTCTTCGTAGAAGGATATTGGATATATTTGCCCGTGACTTGGAGTTGTAATCAAAATTCGGGGAGAGAAATCCATATTTCAGTTTAAGACTTCTTCAACTATTTAGTCATGACTTAAAAAAAATTAACGCGTACCTACCTATTTTTTGTGGAATAATATTCTTTTTGTTTACAATGACGTATAAGGTAAGAGACAAATAGTGAGGGTTGAGCATTTTATATTTTAAATCACTTGGAAAAATTGCGATCTGTTAAAAAATTCAGCCAAGTGGGTTTACTTTTCTTTGTCAGCAAAATTTTAAAGCTGATGACCTTCTGAGGAAGTCATAGTCATAGTCATATCTATTATAACAAAGTTGCATCCGCAAGACCGCCCGGCCCATAACTCGAGAACGGATAGTCCGATTTGAGCTATCTTTTCATCGTTGTGTTTGTCTACGCTTTAGCAAAGTTCATACGGCGAGAAAATCGTAAAAATTTAAAGGGAAATTGGAAAATTGGTAAAAAATATTTTTCCGTAGGTACATAATTATACAGGGTTACTTCTTTTTTTATCGCAATAAACAGAGATATTTGTATTTGTCAAAAATTCTACATTAATTTTATTATTAGTTAGATTTTTTTTACGAAAACAATTTTGTTTAGCGCGGGCAAAGCCGGGCGGGAACAGCTAGTGTTTTACAAAACCCGAAACTAAATAGGTAAGTAGTTTTTTTTTTTTTTTTTTAAACACAGTAAGGAAAATTATTTGAAATATTTAATCCAACCTACAAGAAATTGATTTATGTTGCTTTTTAGAAAACATTTATGACTTTCCTTGTGATCTGACAAATATTTATTTTCTGATTGAGTATATGGAAATATTCAAATCATTATTCTGACAACAGATTTTTTATTATTTTATTCGAGAATAATTTATATGGAAAGGCCATTAATAAGTATCATTAATGATATCATTGAATTTTGCATGTCCTTTCGATTTTTTCGCAAAAAACAAAAACAGAATTGAAATGAAACCTCAGCGATATCTTCCTTGATTTTAAAAGTCATGTACCAAGTTAAGACATGCCGCATTCCTTCAATGGAATGTGGATTTTATTGCAGTGCTATTTAGAAATCTCACAGGGATTTTAAAAACGTATAGAACTAAAGAACCAGAAAATTTTATTGTACATATTTGCGACTTTTCCTTGGTTAGGTCAGGATTATATGGATTTTTCTGTTTGACATGGTGGCAGTGAATATAAGCCAAGCAAAATTTTGTACCGGCTGCAAATTCAGTGCCAATGCAGGTTAGTAGGTAGGTAGTAGATGGAAGGTAGTTTTAAAAATACCTCAACTACAACTCAGAGAGCTTTTCGAAATATTCCTTAATGGATTCCATTGGCAAACATTTCATCACAAAATAAAGTTGTAGTCAAGACTCGTTTAACTATAATGCAAGTTTAAAACTATTTGGGGATGTAACAACTTGGATTATGGCTGAACTAATAGACCAAACAGCAATATTTTGACACCGAATTTAATTGTTATTCTTATTTTCGAATATTTAACTATTTATTTGGAATAAAATCACAAATTATGTATCTAAACGCTTTATTCAAACCTCTTACAATAAACTGGTTTAGAAAACCAGTACAACCTGAGATAATTAGTGAGCCTTCTAATTGTCTCCATTAAAAAACATTATTTTATTTTTTTGTAGTCCACTTTTGAAAAACAAAATCGGTTCTCTCGGAAGTTTCGCTTGTGGTCGAATTTTAAACCTATCTTTTATAATGATGTTATACTAAAAAATGTTTTCTTCACATTTTCCATGTTTTTTTTTTTTTTATAAGCGAAAAAGTGACATCTGGATATAAAAAAAGCTCCCCTTTGAAAATAGTTTTACTCATGAATTATATTTTAAAACGTCACAATGAACATAATGTTATAGGTATGTCGAAGAAATTTTCGCTACCATAGTAACATTATTGAGAACAACCGTCGCGTCGTCACCATCTCGCATATTTATAATGAACCTGAATAAAAATTAAGTACAGAATTGCTTACTTTTAGGGGTAGGTAAATTGCATTTCTTCAAAAATAGGTTCTAATCTAAGATGATATATATTTGAATACGTTCCCATGGTAATATGATCAAGCACTTTCTTTTAAACCTACATAGAAACGAAACAGCAGCTGAGCATAGCTAATTATGACTTTTGACGGTTTGATGCCTTTAGGTTCTGTTTTGAAAATCGTAGGATATTGGTAAAAGTTTAACTAGGGCAATGCCAAGAACACTAAATAATAGAAAAATATTGAAAAAGGGTAACTTTCAAGCCGCGTCGTTGTTTTGGACAGTTCATTATTTTCCAAAGTTACCGTCAAAAGACTTACAACAAAAGAAAGTCAATTATAGGAAAGACATATCTAGTGACGAGGCTCACTATTTCGCCGAATAGGTTCGTGTACAAGCTATTTTTTCAACTTTAAGCCAGACCACAAGAGGGATTTATCAAAATTGCGGCCTGATGTCGGATTACCAGTCGGTGACTAATTTTACCCAACAAAGATCAGTCAACAATCCCCTTGAAAATATGGACGACATTAATACCATACTGTCAACAAAACCAATAGTTGACTGATGATGAGAACTTGTTCCATTTAGTTATATGACCACTGAGAAAGTGCGATTTGACACGACTTGAATCCTTTTCCTTGATCTCTGTGAATTCAGTGGCTGCTGTGTGGCATTTTATGAAAAAGCCTCCAAATGCTTGAAGAAGTTGTACAATATTGCGACTGGGTGTGTCAATTTGTGTTAGAAAATATAATGTGGCCTATGTTGCATGTATTTCGTCAAATGGAGCAACTTAAACTCAGTTATGATGTAAGTCGCCTTACTCGGTGGCCAAAGCTATTTAATATTGATTTTGACAGTCTTGTGGTTCGTATTATCTGCAAAAAGGACTAGCACTTGTGAGAACTCGCTTTTTTTTTAAATAAGCCACTGTCAACATTTTCTGAAATTAACACATATTATTTTGGGACCATTATGACAACATACTTAGACCCGGTTTGTTCAATCTTGGTTATCTTTAATCATCGGTTATTCCAGCTGGTAACCATCGAATGTGTTTGTTCAGAAAAATATTAACCAGAGAATCTGTAGTTTGATTAGTTAACCAGTGAAATTGATAACCAGCCGATTTTGAACGATTAATGACATTTAACCATTACATTTGGATTATTTTCAACATTTTTCGGCCGATGGCACTTCTCATAAATTGAGATAAGGCACACGCGTTAGGAAAAATATTGAGAGAACGAGAAAATTGCGATTGCCGTTTAATAAATTAACATGAGGCCTGTTAATTTGTAATAAATTTTATTGCTTTTGGCTTTATTTCGGTTTTGTTTTCAAAAAATCATTGACCCACATTAATACATAGTTTCATTCTTTAGTTCTTAAAAAAATCCTGTATAATTTGGTTATGACATTCATTTTTTTTGTTTATTAAGTTTACTAGAAATAAATATATTAATAAAATACCTACTTAAATAAATTACTTATCAAAAACAAACGGACCCGAAAAACAAAAAATATAACCATGGATTCGATCAATCACTAAATGACAAATAAACTGGAAAAATGGAAAGATTTGCTGCAAAGCTATGGTTTGGTGACCGAATTGAAAAAAAAAACGGTCAACAGACACTCATTGGTTATCACTGATTTATAATCATGGGTTAACCTGAATCTGTGGTAACCTAACCAAGGCTTTAACTAGCTGTGAACAGACCGGCCCTAAGTACATTTTGTTTAAATAAAAAGGGCACAAAAAAGAGTTTTGTAATGTTACAGTGATCGAAACCAGTTTAACTTATCTATGGTCAAAAATAACTTGACAAACTTAAGGAGTAGATGAGGTAAGTACTCGTACATCATAGATAAGTAATATTTAGTTCATAGTATAGACTCCTTGGTGTAGTAAGGTACCCAGGGATCTGACCTTTTGTAAATATTGAACAACAAAAGATTTGAAACTTGAAGTACGGTATTTTTGCTAGACAAACGACTTTTCTAATCACTGTGAGTTCCACGCGACATTTTAAGGCCCCTCTCTTTATTAACAAAATTACATAACCTATTTCAATCGTCGACATAAATACCTATTTCGCAGATAAATCAAGGAAAGCGAGTATTAACAGCTGTGCGGGCTTGAGTGCGGAGTTTCCTTAACATCAGCTGTTGGGAAAGTATTGCCGTGTTTTCATTCGATATGATTTCGAACTACATTATTTCATAATATGTACAAATCTTACGAGCAGATTCCTTAACTTCATTTTTTAAACAGTTCTTATCTGTGCCTAAAAGACAAAACAACTTAAGCCGACTCAAGTTGTTTTAGCTTTTCAACGTTATTTGAATTCTGGTTTCCTTACTCTTATGTGGTATTCGATTGGGCACTCTCAGAGCACTTTTTTGCTCTCAGAGCAGTTTTTTTGTTCGTTTGGTACAAAAAAAAACAATCGGGTCTATCACAGAATCCGTCGTATTCGGAATTTTGCTATGAACCCCGAAAGAACTGTTACAGAATCCGTAGTAGGGGAATTTTGAAATTCGTAGAAAGTGGTATCATTGAATATACCACGTTCTACGAATTGCGAAAGCAAAAAATGTACCCTACGACGGATTCTGTGATAGTTCTTTCGGGGTTCGTAGCAAAATTCCGAATACGACGGATTTGTGATAGACCCGAATATTTTTCACATTTCAGAGCACTTTTGCGAATCTAGATATTTTCGCAGATTTATCAATACAAGTGCCTTTGAATTTGACAACTGGTGGAGGGCGTTTAGGTTTTCGTGAATTTGTTTTAAAGCAAAGAAAGGCATTGCATCGGGTGAATCTATTTTTGTAAATTATTTATGTATAAATGTTTAAATATTTATCGGGACGCAAATTACGAATGTTTTAATTTAAAATTTAACCAGTGAATGTAAAACGCTTTTGAAAAGTGTTGAAGGCTACATAAATATTCGAATCCCACGAATATTGTCACAAAAAAGAGAAAGTGACGAAAACAGGAAATCTAAAATCTGAGAGCGAATCTGAAGAAGCCCAAACAAATAGCACATTAAGCTAAACCAGGCGAAATCATTTGAAATAATGAGGAAGTTATAGCTGTTGTAAAATAGATTAAGTCATCAACTGTAGTGCACAGTTTAAAGTTTAAGATTACTGTCCTGAAAAGTGTACAAAATTGACATACGTTGTTTTACCTTTTAGGCACAGATTTTTCCATTGGGTGATCGGTATAGTAAAGACCTTTTTGTGGCAAATAGCTCGTATACAGATAAGAGCTTATAGCTCGAGCTCACATAATACCAACCACTGTCTGAAAGTTATCAACCAGTTTCGTCAAATTTGTTAATCACAATGTTGGCATTTGCCAGCAAGCTAAATTGTGTAGATCCGGGCTTATAGTGTGCTTCGATTTGAGGCACACTTACACAGTCTATAAAAATTTGAATGGGAAAAACAAGGTACAAGCTGCTTATTAAAATCTTTTGAAATCATTTTAAAGGACATGAAATTCTTATGTTCAGATATTTCGCACAGAATCTAATAAAATATATACCACAAGAACAAATCTTGGAAAAAGAATGGAAAGTTGTTGGTGAGCCTACCTATCGAATAAAAATGTTTAAAGTCATTTGAGGAAGCTCAGTAATGTTTGGCGGTCCAAAATCGCAGATTAGTAAAAGTTAGCATCTCGTCAAGTTCGAAGAAAATTAGACTTATTTTACTTCCATTGAGGAATTCAAATAGATTTACTTAAATAATGTTCTAACGCAGGTTGGGCAAGTATTTAAAACTCGACAACTTGGTTGCATTTTCCAAATGATTACGAGCCAAAGGCTAACCTATTTCATGCCGTATGATTGACAAAATGACAACCATACAAATTAAGAAGGCAGTTTAACTGAACAATTTCCAAGAACAGATAAATCTTATTTCAAAGTGTCAACCACAGGACACATAAATACAGCCATACAGACCTTAAAAGTACAAAAATAGTATAGAACTCACATTAAACACTCGCAAAACAGGTTCATGATAAATATCCTTAAATTCGTCGTTCCTTATTCCAGTATCGATTGTAGATGTTGAAGGTGATTTATATTTTGTTTCTGCACGAGCACTAAATATGTATTCGGGACTAATTTGTTAATTTGAATACATTTTTATAGAAACCTTAAAACTTACACATTTTCGTATAATAATTTGATTTGAATTTTTTTCTCACTCACATTTATTATTATAATTTATTTATATTCCTAGTCTAAACTTATGTGAATTATTTTGGGCTTAAAGGATGTTGTTTTGGGGGTTGACTATTTATAAATGTAGATGAATTTTTTTTTTTTTGCTATTTTCTGCTTAAACGTATGTAATCGAGGCGAACTTGTAATTTTCACTGGCGAACAAAACTTTAACCGACTTTTGTCATTTTCTTACATATATATATGTATATATATATTTTTCCTTTTCGAGTTGGGAAATAATGACGAAAAACACATAAATTGTGAGCGCACTAAAACCAACCACATATCTCTGTTCGAACACACGTATGCAAAGATGTAGTATATTCACATTTAGATGGCAATCCCTTGAGATACATTTACTTCGTGGAGCCTTTGAGCCGCGACGTCGAGGTTATACCGACAAAAATTTTATATCACAATACTACGTTGGTGAATCATTTAAAAAAAAAATGATAGACGAAGGAAAATAAAATGAAATCACAAGCACGCTGAATTTATATTTATTTTCACTGTTTTTGTACGATTCGAAAATTGAACATATAAAAAATACGGGAAAATCTACGTGTGTAAGAAAGGACGAAAACGGAATACAACGGCATTCGCAGATTGAGAGACGCACCACCTCGAATACGAATATTTATCCATCCAGCAGCAGGAGCAGCATACTCATTATTACATTTACGCATGTACCACTATTTTCACAGAAGAGACGGAGACGATGTTACGGTGACGGTGACGGAGGCGGAGGCGAAGGCGGAGATGGAGACCAGGATCATCACTTGATTTTATATGTATGTTAAACAGGCATGCTGGGTGGATGCGTTCCCCTATTTGTGTGCGTGTGTGTGTGTGTGTTTTTTTATTTTTAAAACAATTGAGTAAAAAACAAACAAAAAAATACTCTTGCAAGCAAAATCCGTCTTGAAAAACCGAAACTTTATCCAGATGACCAAAATGCCAGGACCAGGACCACACGGGATGTATAATACGCCCAGACACAGTAACCGAAATATCCACTATGTGCCGATTTGGGGACAACTACACAACACAACAACGTTTGGAATGAGGATTTTCACCAGTGAAAAAAAAAAAAATATTGTTTAGCTCTCTCACTGTAAGAAACACCACCGCCTTACTTCGCCGAGAGTAACCGATTGAAATGAGATGCTGCACGATGTCTCGTGGCAAATGGAGGAAAACTCGTTCGTCTACGGGAGAGGTTTTTTTGCTAATAACTTAAAGCGTAGAGCATCCTTTTGGGATTACAGCCTTTTTTCTTTTTCTTTTTTTTTCCTTTCGCTAGGATCCGTGTGCGGCGATGGTAGTGGAGGTGGCGACGAGGGCGGGGGACTTGTAAACTCGGTCGCTCTCTCTTTTGGATTCTTTTTTTTTTTCGGAGAGGGGAGTTAAACTTTTCGGGTGGCCGGGAGACCGTTAAATGTGTTCACTAGCACTATTGGTCTTATTTTAATTACTAGGGAAATAAATTATATTTGAGATTTCTTATTCAGTTTTTTTTTTTTTTTTGTTGCGTTTGATTAGGAATATATGTCCTCTTCATACCACGTGTCGCGCCCAACTGTACTTTTACTGGGATCCTGCGAGAAATCCTCGAATTCGAACATTTTCTCACCAGTTTCACACAAAGTTAGATTGAATTGAGAATTGAGATGATGAAAAAGGAGAGCAACCGGAGGACACAAAAAATTATGATAAACTTTCGGTACCTACATATTTCATATTTGTGTGCTCTCCTTTCGCAATGGTTCTCTAGGTTACGGGATGGTTCGGTTAGGTTGTGCTGGGAGCTGGGACTCGGGATAAGGATGCGGGGCTGTACGATGTACGCTAGCATGTGTAGATGGCTGCCGTGCCGAGTTGGGGAAAGGGCACCACCACCGTGTGGACATGGACAATCGAAGATGTTTACCGTACGATATTGTACCATGATCAAGAAGGTGGTGGCGGTGGGCGATTGCGTTGCGATAGTTTCGAACAGAGAGAGAGAGTCTCTCATTACAATTGTTCGAAATCAGTAAACTGCGTTTTCCCAGCGCAGGATATGCCGAAATGCAAAAAGAAGCTTACAGGCTTCGAAATGTTGAAAGCAAAACCGAGGCGGAGAGGTGACAGTTCGAAAACGTGGGTGCACATGGGCAGCTGTTTCGATAAAGAATTTCGGTTGGTGGGTGTTCAGAAGGTAAGACAATATTTCAATTCCGATTGTTTGGACACAGGGTGCCGGATGCCGGTGCCGGTGGGTGGGTAAATTGAAAATCGTGGCTGAGGGTCTGTTACACGTCGAATACAAGTCGATGCAAACACACGTTTATATGCTATGATAATGGCCAAAACCACAAAAAGTTGGCTATAACGGTTGGCATGTTAAGGTAGGAGAGAATGGGGCTAGTTGGTCCAAAATGTACATTTTTGTCAGTTTCTCTTGAACTAAGCGAGATATCAAGACAGAAGACAGTTCAAATACCTATCATTAAAAAAAAACATCCTTTGGCCTTTCCAAAAAAAAGTTATTCAATTAAAAAAAAAAAAAAAACAACGTGAGGATAATAACGGGTGATTTTTTAAGAGGTTTAGAACTTTTTTTAAAAAAAAAACACAAAAAATTCGAAAAAATGAATGAAATATTTATTTGAATCGATAGTTTGAACCTTGCAATTTAATGTTTAAAGATAATTTCATGCAAATGTTGACCGCGGCTGCGTCTCAGGTAGTCCATCCGCTGAGTCCAATTTTGGCATACTCTTTCACACATATCGGCCGGTATCTCACGAATGAATGCATGGATGTTGGCTTCCAGTGCGTCAATCGAAGCGGGCTTGTCCCTATACACATTAGCCTTGACATACCCCCACAAAAAATAATCTCATGGTGTCAAATCGCACGATCTAGGCGGCCAATTGACCGGCCCGAAACGTGAAATTAACTGTTCACCAAACTCGCCTCGCAATTGCGCCATTGTTTCGCGTGCTGTGTGGCATGTGGCACCGTCTTGTTGAAACCACATATCATGCAAGTCAAGAACTTCCATTTCGGGCAAAAAAAAAAGTTTGTTATCATCGCTCGGTAGCGTTCACCATTGACAGAAACGCTGCGATTCGCATCATCTTTGAAGAAATACGGCCCAATAATGCCGCCGGCCCATAAACCGCACCAAACAGTGGCTTTTTCGGGATGCATTGGTAGCTGTTGCAATGCTTCTGGCTGATCTTCACTCCAAATGCGGCAATTTTGCTTATTTACGTACCCATTCAACCAAAAATGAGCCTCATCGCTGAACACAATTTTTCGATAAAAAAGCGGATCCTCGGCCAGCTTTTCAAGAGCCCATTCACCAAAAATTCGGCGTTGTGGTAGGTCGGCTGGCTTTAGTTCTTGCACAAGCTGTATCTTAAAAGGCTTAACGCACAAATCCTTTCGCAAAATTTTCCACGTAGTGCTGTAACAAAGGCCTAACTGCTGGGAACGGCGCCGAATCGACATTTCGCGGTCTTCTGTCACACTAGCTGATACGGCCGCAATATTTTCTTCACTACGCACAGTACGTAAACGTATTGGTGGTTTAATGTCCAACAAAGTAAATTTGGTGCGAAATTTGGTCACAATCTTCCGAATAGACTGCTCAGAAGGTCGAGAATGCCGATCATAAAATGGAAGCAGCGCGCGATGAACATTTCGAACCGAGCACGAATTTTGATAGTAAAATTCAATAATTTGCAAGCGTTGTTCATTTGTAAGACGATCCATGGTTAAATTGCAAACCAAACTGAAGCTGTTTGACAGTGACACAAGGTACTAAACACACGTCAGCTGTCAAAACCAGTGTTGCCAAAACCAAACCAGCTAAAAAATAACCCGTTATTTTTTGAATTTTACTAAAGCACCTCGATTGGGTCAACTAACCCCGGTACCGGTGTAAGTTGACTTACGTTATGGGGTAAGTTGACCCAGGCCGTGCGAAACTGAATTCTTACAAAAAACTTAAAGATTGTTGGTTGTTTAGAAATATTTATCTGAACATTGCTCTTCTGTGTCGGAAAATATTTGAATAGTTTTTAAGTAACCCTCTTTTTCCAATCCTTATTCACTTAATTCACTTAATTCAATAGTGATTTTCTTCCTTTTTCTATTGAAGCTTTTGTTCAAAACTTTGTAGGGTTTTGTACGTGTTTCCTGTAAGTCCCGAAAAATTATTGAATCAACTACCTAACCTCGAAAAAAAAAAGTCAACTAACCTAGTCCGATCATCTGGCAAATAACAAAAGAACGTCCGGAAAGAAGAAATAAGAGAAAGAAAAATTACTCACGGTAGCAAAAAATCGCTTTGCCTTAATATTTCTTGAATGACATGCACTCGTGACGAGATACAAAATGAGACTTAACAGGCATTGATAGTGATCTCTTCTCTTTAAAATAAATGGCAGTGAGTCAACGTTCCCCTGCGGCCAACTAGCCCCGGTCTCCCCTATAAGGAGCTATACACCCTTTGCCAAAAAAGTGACAGCTGATGCTGAGTAAAAGAACGTCGATTGCACTTCGTTTAAGCTATGATAAAAGCCATAGTGCGCGACAACCTATATCAAACGACAGTTTCCTAGACTTTATAACAAATGATTACAACGATCTTAATAGGTACTTATGCGGATATACCGGAGCGGAATAGAACCTCAATTGAAGATGGATCGGTGCTTTTGCGAACTTAAAAACAAATCACCATCCTCACGGGTGGATATTTAACTGGAGGTAGATGGCCTTCTTAGAAGTTGAGTCTAGCATCCTAAAAAAGAAAAACAATTAAAACGAACAGGTACCTATACAAAGCCCAAGACAAGGCCTAATACAAGCTTAGAAACGTCCATGGAACTATAACCTAAAATGCTTCAAGGCATGTATCTGTTTAGCCAAAAACAACCTTATAATCCATTGTAGACATTGACATTGACATTGTAGACTAGGGGAACACCTGAGGAAAATAGGCTTATATCAGAAAAAGATCTCTGCAGATTCTGCGATGAGAACGCTGAAACCCCAGAACACATTCTGGAATCCTGTGGAGCACTGATCCATAAGAGGATTAAGCATCTGGGCAAGTACCAGTTACTAAATAAGTATATACAAACCATGGACCTACTACTCATTCACAGATTTAAAAAGAAACTGGACTGGATGAAGTACTCTAAAGTTGATATTCTTGCCAAGGCTAAGACAAAGCAAAGACCCTCAAACACGGTTTTAAATGGAACTTCGATACGATGGGGCTCTGGAAAAGGCCATGAATCTTTCCGAGGTATAAGTAGGGGCAAAATAGACCACAAGGTCGCAGTGCAATAGACCCTCTCTATTATTAGTTTTATTATTATTACTAAGCCCAAGATGGTAGCTCCGATAAAGGTGCTTGAGCAATTAATATGATGTATGAAGGTTATAACAAAACCTTTATACTAAATTCTACTGGTGACCAGCAGAAACTGAGTGAGGTGCACTTCCTTGGGTGAAAAGTCTTGCAGGTGTATCAATTCAAGCCTCAAAATTTATTTGTCTGAACAACATTTACGGCACTATTGCTTAAAATTAAAATTTCAAGCGAAAAATTTTGAGCGACTGGCATGCGTATAGCAACGATTCGCATTGGAAATTGTAGCCTTAACTTTGACACTATATAGAAACATGACTTGTATTGTCTATGCCTAGCTGGGAGATCCTGTGACAATACCGTTTAAGAGGAGACAAGACAAGGTTGTCCAGGCCCAGGTCCACCCGGACTGTAGCGCCACCTAAGTAAGACAAAGTTGTTTATACGCCGGGTAGTATCTCCCTATGCGAGGACCCTTCTGAAAACATTTATTGACACCATTGTTCTCCCTGAATTTGTTCATCATTATAAGCATTACTGATTTTTTTTTTTTTTTAGCTAGCGCTAAGTGGGTTTCAGACCCAATATATATAAAAAAAGTAACCAGCTTCTACGTGCACTGCAAGCTAATTGAATGCCACTTTCAAACCTTTGGAATTAAAATAAATTGAAGGGCTGCAATGCTAATTTTAAACTGCAGCTGACATAAGATTTCTAAACACGTACGCGCCGTTGACAAACCGCCTTTCTTCACAGTCGAAAAACACCATCACTGAACTACTACTTCCCGATAACATCCCTGTTCTGTTGCAAAACAGCGGCCGCCATCAAAATTCGAGCTCGAAGACCACAATCCGCCCTGTTACAGCTCATGCGCTTATATTTGATTTTCGAAACTATAACTGTTGAGTATTGACAACAACATCCGAAACTAACACTTATGCGAGTCTTAAACAAACAAAAACACACCCCTCAAAGCTTTCGGCAAATGTTTCTTATCAGTTGACTACCCCTGAGCATAAATAGAAAGCTTACTCTCACTCAGTGGCAGTATCCCTAAGCCTTATCCCTTATGGCACCCATAGAATCTCTGCTGGCTCCCCATGCTCCAACTTGATGAGAGTAGATCTTCGAAAATGCATGGAGTTGATATTATGGTGGCCAAAGTTATTGCCTCGTTGTTGTTTTTGTTTTTGTTGTTAACGGACAAATAGTTGGATGGACGGATTGGTATAGCAAGTGGAAATGAATGAGGTGAGATTCGTATATATATATAGATATGTATATTATTTTTATGATGCATGATGGTATGCGTAGGGAGAAGGAAAAAAATCATAAAAAATCTGACCCTTGGGATGCACTGCTACCGAACGTCGCCGATGATGACGCTAATGATGCTCCTGAAGGATGGTAAGCTTGCACCTGCAACCCCGTCCAATGCTAGTGCAGAAATTAAATCCGTCTACTCAGCTTTTCATTACATGATGTAACCAAAACCTTATGAATTTTCCCAGGGTTAGGTTTTAGGTGTGTGTATGTGCGCCTGTTTTTTTTTTTTTTTTTTTTTTTTCTTCTCCTCCTCCTCTTTTTTTCCTATCGTACGATTGAGGAGGATGGAAAGCTTCTCGAATTCCAGGGAATTTTGATTGAAATATCAACAAACTAGAGAGTTGCAATCGTACGGTTGTATACAATTTAATTGAATACGAAAGCATGTGTTGAAGTGTGCCTTTAACGACGAATATGTTGTCAATGCAGGCAATCTGGCGATGGGTCTTGTTGGCAAATGTGCACTTTTATTCACCAAATGGATTCATCCATTTTGCACGGACACATAAGCAGCTTATTTGATTATTACTGCCGGTGTTACTTTTTTTTATGTAGGTAGGTATCCTGCGGCCGTTGGTGACACTTGTAACACGTGAAACTTTGGTCTAGGCCCCTGCCGCTGGCGACACCGCTTTAATGCCATACAAATAATCTGTTAGAAAGTTTGGGTATTAAATTTTATGGTTGAGTGTTGTTGCCTGAGTGTACCTACACCAGAACGGTGGAGAATGACAATATTTATCTAACTATAAAACAGGACGGTAATGTGCGGTACAAGAGGTGTGCAAAGGCAAACAACACGCACAGTCATAACTCACAATTAGAAAGTTTATCGACAAGTTGGTAGCTGTATAGGTACCTATACAGAGGGAAGAGCTGGACGACTGGTGCGGCGATAAATTTATGACCTTTTTCTGGGCTATAACCAAGTTGACGGTTTGATGCCATCGAAGGCCTCTTCTCTATACATGCGGGATTAAGTTTTTAATGAGATTAAATGAAGGACACATTTAATGTTTATTTATAGATGTTGGGGTACGTTGGTGTTGTGCGCTCATGAGTGGTTACTGCTTGTGGACCGAGTGAGGGCACTAATTAGATAAATCAACAAAATACTTAAAGTATAAAAGACTGACTTGGGAATGTCAACTTACAGGTTGTTTTATGTTGGTGGGAGGAAAGACTTGTAGGTGATCTTGGTATGGAGATAAAGCAAGTTATGGTAATCATGTTATACGCTCAATTTGTTAGACGGTTAGTTTAAACGGATAATTGGGTGGGTCACATTGCAATAAATTGACTCTCACACCAAAGTTCGAATGAATATTCTTTCGAATTGCCAGCCATGAAAAAGTTTCGAAGTTGTTCACAAAAGTATTTGGAGTAAATGGTTGACTATTTTTAAGCAACAAAAATGACAGACAAACAATATTGACCCTGAATTTGGGGTATAGATCAGCGCCACAAACGCCTTTGTGCTAGAGCGAATAAGACGAAGATTTAGAACCGAGCAGAATGCTGATTAATTTCGATATCAACTATGAAAGCGACTATGAAATCTAACGTTACGCGTGATTCGTTAGAGCCGAAAAGGGGAACCCCGCTTGACTAACATTCACAATGAGGAGCCGAACATAAGTGATTTTGACCAAGTTGAAAAACCTCGCAATATGTATGTGCAGTAAACAGGCTGATTGTTGCAAACGCCCCTATTACTATACGCTTTTGTAACATCCGCCCCATTTGATAAGTTGCCAAAGGACACAGGCGATGGTCTAACGTCTAACCGATACAGTCACCATCACCCGCAAATCCGAAGTTTTCGCAGGCATACTGTCGACCGCTCACTTCCTCCTTGACCAACCTTATTAAATTTTAAGTAAGATACACAACGACAGGGCCGATCTACTAATCACCGATGACGTATACTGGTCATAACGTCATCTTGACGAGACATTAGAGGATTATAAGCGAGTATTCACTGCGCCACCTCTCGCGAACGTCTGACAAACATCCGAGAGTATAAATGTCTTGAAAGAGCTTCTCAATTAGCCGTTTGGAGTCGGCATAAAATTGTAGATCCCTTCCATTCGTTCCAAAAATGAAAACGCACACAAAACGAATGGTTGTGAGAAACTAGGACCCTAGGCCTGTTGCGCCAACTATTTATTTATTTATTTATTTATTTGTGTATCTGAATGCAATGACTACACTCGTTTTGATATTTTGTCTAAAGATACTCTGTCCAACAATAATTGTCAGTATAGGCCTTATGAAGGAGCTTTTTATCTTCCAGTGGTGCCTGTAGATATTCTTACGGCACTCAAATACAAGAATTGCCGTTGAAATAAAAACCAAACCACTGGCATTCAAAGGAATTGTTGTTGTAATTTTCCAGAAATCCAGAAAACCATGAACAGTCTGCCACACAACCGCGAGCAGAACCAGGGACAATACTGATACCCCCATCTTCTACCGATTTTCCGTTACTTGCCTATAAGCTATATTTTTATGCCGTGGTACACGCTAAGTGCGTTAGGATTGTTACATAGAAATTCGTATTGACAAATGCCACGCAAATTCAAAAATTCCGGCTCACCAACACACTCGCACCTTGCGTGTACCACTTCCGCTGCCGGCAAAGTTGCTGCCAGCGTTCATAGATTTTTTTTCCGCAAAATTTGAAATTATGCGTTACGTGTGAATAGTATTTTATTTTAGGAATAAGTGCTTTTTACCCGACTGTACACAGAGAGGGTTATGTGTTTCGCGCGTATCCTATGTACGTTCCTACGTGACCTCCTGTAGCCTAAACGGCTTGACCGATTTTAAAGAGTGAGGTGTCACTAGATTCGTATTCTTTCCCGGAGTGTCATAGGCTAAACAAATAATTATAAAAATATAAATTAAAAAAAAAAACTAAAAAAAAAATAATTGTCACACAGTGAGAAATGTCAAGAGATGGAATACACTGAACTGTGGAATAAATTATTTTCTGATGTATTCACAATCGCGGTCTTGTGGAGTGTTAGGCCCGATTCACCAGGGTGTTCACCATTTTTCTGTGAAGGCGATAAAACTTACGTTAATAAGGAGTTTTTATTTTTATTGGACCGGGGCTGTTTTTTCCACTTCGGTCCATGCAAAAATAAAGATTCCCACCGCTATATCTACCGACAGAAATATCAAATTCTGAAAATTGGTTCATTTTTGTTTGATTTTGTTGTAGGACTTAAAACAAACATCCTATCTCAGCGAAAGTAAGGTACAATAAGTAGTGTCACTTCCTCCAAGTCAGTCTGAAATTGTTTTTTTTTTTTATCTCAATTTGGGGAGAAATCTCGTGAATCGTGTCCTTAGGGCCCAATTCTGTATCAAATTATACGGGTTACTGGTGAATAAATATGTACTACAAAAAGTGAACTAATGTGATCTACTAAATTGGGTCGGGCATCAAAAAAATGTTGAGACTCATTGTGGCCTCATTTTCGCTGTTTGTAACACAAGAGACTGCGAAAAACGTAAAGGCTGCCCGAATTTCGTTCAAACTTCGGACTTGGAGTTATGGGCTTACGTTTCACATTAAGGAAATAGGTACCTTTTCGTTTATCATAGAGTGTCTGCAGTCATGAACTCAATTATTTTAATTGAAATATTATTATTTTTATTGCATAAACATGTCGAACACTATTTGAGACCAGTAAGAAATAGATAGCTACAATCCTAAAACACTGACAAATAAATATACTGCACACCCTTCACAAAAAAAACTTTTTTTGTTTATTCTTTTAAATATTTTAAACTAAAAAGCTAGAAATAAAAAAGTTAATTTAAAAAACAAAAAAACCCGACTGACTGTAAATTTAAAAAGATTAAAACAAGACACTTTCAGGTATAACTGATTGGCAGTCGGAGGCTGCGCATATTTTTGACAGATTGTCTAGGTAGTCTCCGATTGTCAATCAGTTATACCTGAAAGTGTCTTGTTTTAATCTTTTTAAATTTACAGTCAGTTGGGTTTTTTTGTTTTTTAAATTAACTTTTTTATTACCCGACTGTACACAGAGAGGGTTATGTGTTTCGCGCGTATCCTATGTACGTTCCTACGTGACGCCTTGTAGCCTAAGCGGCTTGACCGATTTTAAAGAGTGAGGTGTCACTAGATTCGTATTCTTCCCCGGAGTGTCATAGGCTAAACAAATTATTATAAAAATATAAATTAAGAAAAAAAAAACAATTGTCACACAAACAAGTGTCAGTCACTGAGATTTTTTTTACAGGCAGTCGGGTTTTTTGCTTTTTTAAATTAATTACCTACTATTTTTTACTGAAAATATCTATGAAAAAAAAAACAAAGTAGATTGAGGGAAAATAAAAACATTTTGAGCAATTTTTCTTCAGTTATTTAAGAAAAAATTTACTCATGAAATCGATGTTAAGTATTCCAAAGCAGAAAATACACAACCATGTTTGTCCAAATATATTTCTTGTATATAAGACTTTTTATTTAGATAGTTTTATTAACAAAACAAATTATATTAATCGACTTTTCAAACATGTCGTATTCCCGAACTCATCACATTCCCCCACTGGTGGCAGCGGTTGGCAGCATTGATTTTATATTATTTGTATGTTTTTGCATGTTACACGGATTCTTAATTGAAAGAACACCGATAGGAAAACAGAATGGCGAATTTAAAAAAAAAAAAAAAAAGCAATTGTGGGGTCCAGCGGCAAGAGGAGAGGAGAGGGGCTTGGGTGTCTCAGTATTGTTTCTGATTGACGCTCGGACAGGAGACCCAAAAAAAACACAACTATATGGTATGTGTAATATAAAATTCAGCAATTCAGCATATTAAGAATTTACCCAAAACATTTTGTTTGCTCTGTACATTCTATTCTTTAAATAATCATTCAAGAGTTTTTTTTTTTTTTTGCAATTTGCAAGCTTCTACAAATTGAAATACGGTCTCACAACTCACAGTAAACAGAAAACTATTCTTCAACAAGTTTAGTTATTTCCAGAGAAAGTTAAAATGCTTCCATTTAAGCTGTATCACTTGTGATGTAGCAAGCTGTTACATTACAATACAACTCACATACGATATACAACTTGCGAACGTATTTTGTACACAAAACCGAGGGACGATCAACTTTTCCCTTAGTAGGTAGATTACTCTGTACTTCAATGGCAGCAAAATCATTTGTGGAACTAAAAAACATTTAATTGGAATATCTTCTCGAGTGCCTACCAACAAACAGTTTTCATACATCACCTCATGTTGCAAGAATTTTTATTTTTTTTTTTTTTTTTTTTTGACAAAAACTAACTATGCGTCAATTTATTGTTTGTATTGCATTCATAGAAATAATTAAAAAAAAAATAGGCGAAAGCAAATAGTTAAGAACCACTTTCACTGCCTTAGGCACAACACATTCGCTTGATTTTCGTTTTCCTTGGGAAGATAGTTCTTTTCAATATGTCGCTTGTAAGCCAGGTCAACATAATGGTCGTAATGTTTTTTTTTTTTTTCGGGAATTGAACCTGGGGTCCCTCGAGTCCAACACACTATCCACTAAGCCATTGCTCTAAAAACTGAACTAAACTAAAAAAAATTCGCTTCCGGGAGTTTTAGAATGAGGGAGTGCATACAGGCGACTGTAGAACTTCAATTTTGAGAAAATTTGTCCTAAATCGAACTACACTGGAATTATTCAGTTAAAACTTTTCGGAATTTTCATTCTCCATTGCTTATTCTCGAAAATGAGTGAGGCTCACTGTAGAAATAAATGCTGTGACACCCTCATAATTTCTTTGAATTAATTGAACCCTCTAATATTACGAATTGGAGTCTAGTAGCATGTACCCTGTACTAATTCACTTATCTGAAAACCTTTAAAACTTTTCTTTGATGTGCTTTTCCTCATCATTCCATTTGAATAGGTATATGGGCCGTATCCCATATAACTAATAAGAAGGTAGGGTCTCTATGTAGACAGATTGTTGGGTGTAAGCTCTCATGTATAGGTACATAAGTACACTCAAAAATAGTTCGTATGAAAATACAAATGAAATCTTTGTAAAAATACGAATAGCGGATATTGGTTATATGCACAAATTATTTGTACATAATAAGAATATTCGTTGTTTTTGCGAATCCTAAAAATTGTTGGATTTGTAGACATTGTACATAAAACAAAACCACCTTTGTAACAATATATGAATACTTTCTGTTACCGCTCTCGGTGAAAGTACAAACATCGTTTGTGGAATGTGCAAATGCTTGTAATATAGTACGAATGCCGTTCGTACATATACAAATGGCGTCAAAATGGTTTAAACAGTTAGTATAAAAGTACAAATGAATCCTTTATATAGACACGCAACTACGGCCGATCATAGAATGTACAAAAATTTCGTACATTCTGCGACCGCCGTTCGTACTTTCGTTATAATTATGTCTGCATTTGATAAGATGGAAAGTTTAAAAACAGAATTAAAATATTCGTAAAAATACGAAACTTCGTAAATGTCCAATAAATATATGGATTCGTAAAAATTTCACGAACGTATTTTTACATTTTGCAAATGCATTCGTTGCATTTATTAATGTTTTTTTTTTGAAGATTAAGCGAATGTGTTTGTAAACCATATTTTTTTTTCGTTCGTACATTGTACAATCACACACATGTAATTTGCACAAAGGCGTTTGTCTGATGAAAATTACAAACGGTTTCGTAAAATGTAACAAATATTTCGTGCATATATAACGCATTTATGTTTTTTGGTGTATATTTGCGACCATCCTTGAATTGTAAAATAGAAAACGTATTGCTGAATTTGTCTGGCATAAAAGGCGAAGACGAAAAAAAAAAAATGTAAACATTATGTTTGTCCTGCCTGATGATGATTGTGTATGTGTTTGTGTATCCGGCAGTAATGGTTGTGTTTATATTTTATTTAGTTTACTCGTATATACGAGAGGAATTCCATTCTTGCTGATGGTGACTACTCAAGCACACGATATAAATAAATTAACGAGGAGAATACAATATTCAAGTGGCGGCAATTGGATGAGAGCAATACTGGAGACAACCTCTTACAGGATAATTATGTTTACCTTATGGTACTTCCTGTTTTTTTTTTTGTAGAAAAAGTGGAATAGAAATTGGATCATTAAACGCTGGGAATCATGGACATCCTTTAATGTATAGGACGTAAAACGTAGGACGTTTCATGTCGTGGAGTTCAATAAACGTTAATGTTTCAAGTACCTAAGTGAGAGAGAGAAAGATGATTTCTAATGCTTTTTTGAAGGAGATTTTGTGGCAGAATAAATACCGATAGGGGGCTTCTTAGAACTGACACAATGCACTGGGAAGAAGGAGCTACAAAAATCCGCATTAAATAAAGGTTAAAAAACACGTAAAGGGTTTTTCAATAAGAGCGCTACAAAAGTTTTTTTAAATAAATCAAAAACGATTTCGGATATCAATGTAATTCTGTATTCCGGTGAAAATACGTTCGATGCCATTATTTCGATTCGATTTCTTTTGCATGGCCACCACGGGCACGCTTGCAGAAGTCCAGACGCTGAACCCAATTTCCGACGGCCGATACTGCTGCAATCTCACGTTCGATATTCGTACGAAGTTCATCATCATCGTCGCTGGCTTGTTGGCATAGACCATAGACTTGACGTAGCCCCACAGGAAATAGTCTAACGGCGTCAAATCGCACGACCGAGGCGGCCAAGCGACTGGACCATTTCGTGAGATAACACGTTCTCCAAACTTGGTTTCCAATAAATTGATTGTGACATTCGCTGTGTGGCTTGTGGCGCCGTTCTGTTGGAACCACATGTCCTCCAAGTCCATATCATCCAATTGGGGCTAAAAATATTCGGTTATCATTGAACGGTAGAGATTCCCATTCACAGTAACGTGCCGGTCTTGATCATTGCGGAAGAAGTATGGCCCAATGACTCCATCGGCCCATAAACCACACCAAACAGTAATTTTTTCGGGATGCAATGATGACTCATGGAGTACATGTGGATTGTTGCCTGACCGATACCGCATATTTTGTTTATTGACGAAGCCATTCAGCCAGAAATGAGCCTCATCGCTGAAGATGATTTTTCGATGAAAATCCGAATCAATTTCAAGTTGTTGCTCAGCCCAATTCACGAACATACGAAGCTTCTGGTGGTCAAGCGGCTTCAGTTCTTGCGTCAATTTAATCTTGTAAGGATGTAGGCCAAGATCTTTTCGCAAAATTCGCCACAACGACGTCACAGAGATGCCCAACGCTTGAGAACGACGTGTGAGAGACACATTTGGGCTTTCTTCAACTGAAGCCTCAGCGGCAGCAATATTCTCGACACTTCGGGCACTTCTTTGTCTCACTGGCACGGGAACATTTTGTATTCTGCCTGTGGATTCAAATTTTTCCACTAGACGCTCAATTGTTGATCTGCTAGGACGATTTTAACGACCATAAATTGGACGTAGCGCTCTTAACGTTGAGGCCACTGACTCCGAATTTCGGTAGTAAATTTTAATAATTTCGACTCGTTGTTGGCTCGTATATCTTTCATGAAATGGCAGAAGAGAAATGTCAAAAAAGCGGCGAGAAATTCGGCATCGTTTGCTGTCCCTGTCGCTCTACTTTTGTAGCGTTCCTGTTGAAAAACCCTTTACATCCAAAGCCCAACCATATTGTTCGCTTGTTCTTCATCATTGAGGATTTAATAGTTCTTAGATCCATGTTCATGCTCTGTCACAGAAATTATTTGTCTACGAATAGCTATTGAATGTACATCACTGACCTTGAGGTCAATTTAGGAGTCCGTGCTTCGAGGGCAGATCAATTATGATCATTTTTTTACTTTCGCCCTACCTGTAACCAATATTGCCCTACCTCAAATTCTACTCTACCTACAGCCCTGAGTTGACCGTCTGGTGTGGATAGTCTCTGCCATATAGCGAGTAAGGTTTATCAAAATGCATCTTATACCTAATTTGGGAAAAAAACGAAATTGCGAAAGTAACTCGAATACACAGAAATGACTTGACAACAGTTTTAAATGAATTCAATTCACTTCAATTGAAACAATGGAAGCAAAAACATCAATCAATGTACCACTAATTACAGTGATTTTGTTTAAAAAAATGTACCACACATGCTCCTTCCTGTCTTGCAACAATCAAGAATCAATGCGGTCAACCATATTTTAATCAAATGACCTTAACTGCAACAAAAATATCGAACCAATTCAAAGCGCACCACCAGCACACCTGTAAAACACCAATCCGCAACCCAAATGTGGTGATGTCAAAGCAGTTTGGCTTCGACTTGCATCATAGTTACCAAGGTGATGGAATTTCACCCTTTCACCGAGAGGAACAAAAATGCACACGCAAAAATATGGAGACAAATAAAAGTGCACACAGCACAAACACCTGAAACTCATCTGCCGAACGAGAGGAACGACAGAAAATGCTGCCACCGATATGTTATTGACATGGTACAGCAGAAACAGTGCCACTGGCAGCAAAATGAACATAATGTCGTGTCCCGTACTCAAACTACCGTCCGTACAAACAGTTCCATAGTATGGCCTTGTAGCCGTGTGTGGCGTGTGTCAATCGCCCGCTAAAATCATCTCCCTTTCTCACGCCCAGAGGGGTGAACAATTGTTGTCGTATAGATAGCTAGGGCTGAACGCCTCACGGAACGGGTTGAAAGAGCATATGTAGAGGGCGTCATAAGCACAACAGAATTCAAGTTTGTCGGCTGACTTCGTGCTCGTTCAATTGTGATAATCGTGTTATCATGTGCAATCGCCAATTTATTTTCGATAAGGTGTACCTATTTTCATCCCATATGTGGGGCTTTTAAGATTTTTTTTTCCTCCCTTTTTGTTTTGTCTATAGTTCCACCATCAGTACCAACACTAACCACCCAATCAGCAATTCGAAGCTGACGCCCGCACGTATTGAGGCCATATGTGTGGCATTTTGAGCATAGTAGACCTACGTTGCGAGGGAATCCTTTTTTGTGTAGTTTTTTTGGTCTGACAACATGTTCTCGACAAAAATTGAAGAAAAAAAAAAAAAATGGAACTCGCCCCGTAACCATTTGGGTTTTTCTTTTTGTATCTCCCTGTTAACCAATACCCAAGCATCGCCGACGTCATATCAAAGCAATACTCTGTGATGTTTAACATTGAATTTCCACACTGATCCTTCTTTCGTTAGTTTTTTTTTTTTCATCTCGTTTTTAATGGTTTTGCATCTAAGAATCGGTTGGTGTTGTTGGTTTAGAGCTCCCTTTTTTTCTGTTTTGACAAGAGGGTGGCGGAAAGCCGCTAGGCCCATTCGAAAAGAGGTTAGTGGGTCTGAGCTACCGAAAATTTCCTTTGGCCCCGTTCGCTTTTATCGATTTGTGCGAAATTTTCAAATAAATGTTACACTTGTTTATACGGTGAAAGGATAAGCAACGGGGGAATACTTAGCTGAGCCTCCATCGCACTAGTGTAAAGTGAAAGATGATTATTGGGGAAGTTTCTGCTTTGAAAGAAGAGAGAGAGAGAAAAATTACGGTGAAACAAGAAACAGTATCTAAAAACCTATTTTGTGTAATCGGTGATTTAAGTGAAAAGGGTTGCGAAGGTAATACCAGCCAATATTGAATCGAGCTCCGTTTAAATTCCAAAAAGAAAAGAAAAAAGAAAAAAAAGGGGGTGTTTCCTGCCGGGGCCTTTGTTTGCAGTTTCATTTAAGTCGTTTGTAAATTTTTGGAAATCCTTTTATTATTTCCAATTACTTAAAAGAAATCATTCAGATCAAAGGAGGAATGGTGGTTCGCTTTCGTCGGAGGAAGTTGATGTTGAGATGGTGGGGGGTTGCATCACTAGTTCTTGAATTGTTAACATTCATTTTTAATTAACGATAAATTATGGAGTTGTAGGGATTTGTTATGGTTAATTTGTTGCGCCCATTTTTTTGGCTAATTACTTTTTGTTCGAGTTGATGTCTGTTGAAGGGGTTGTCGTCGTCATCGCGTCGTCGAATGAATTCTCGAAAGGGTGACTAACCGATGACACGCGCCAAACTCAGAAGGGTGCCACTTAAAAGGATAGATAGGATTACGTGGGTTCTATAAGAGATTCGAAAATATTCAGATCAGCCTTGTGGTTTATTTAAGAAATTCGCAGAAAATTAGGAATATTTTTCGTATTTAGAGTTTTTCTGGAATGGAGGGTATCTGCCGTATAGCGGGTGGGGGTTGTGTGGCGTGGGCGCTTGTATTAATTTATCATCAATATGGGTTCGAATGAGCTTAATAGAGTTTGACTAGGATTATCCTCGGTAGATTTTGCAAATGACCTTGGCTGTCGGAATGGATCTATTCAAAAAGTTATAGGAAAATAGGGGTGTGATATTAAATGTAATTAGCTATAGCTTTTTAAACAATCTGTTGTTCATACTTGCGGTTGCGATGGTTATAGGTTACTAAAGGGTTTTCCAAAAAGAGGTGTTATTGTGAATGACCCGCTATTTCGGTAGCTGTCACTTTCGAAGCTTTTATTCTTTGACATTTGAGAAGTAGAAACTACGCCATTACTAAAAATGGAATGATACACACTTCAACAACGCACTGAAATTAGGCATTTTGAATACCAAAATAACACCTCTTATTGAAAAACCCTTTATGTCTCGACTGGCAAGCAGGGCTGGTTTGATTGCACTTCCTCTGGATCTTCTCTGAATGGGGTCTCATCTTGCGATCCACAATGAAATTTGCCTTGCTTCAGAAAACTCTAATTTCGTAAATATATTATATATAAATAGGCGAAGGCAAACTCAACATATTCGCTTGATTTTTGTTGTTGGGAAGATTGTGCAGAGATGCAATGCAGTGTATAATTTGTTTTCCAATATTTTGTGTATGAGCCAGGCTACCACTTTGCGAAGTTTATTTATTCATACTATCATATGTATATTTTCAAAATTTTTCTAAAAATGTTGACTCCTGTATGAGCCAGGCTACCACTTTGCGAAGTTTATTTATTCATACTATCATATGTATATTTTCAAAATTTTTCTAAAAATGTTGACTCCTGAATTTTGTAAAGGTTTCCTCCTTATATTTAAAAACAGATTCGAAAAGGTGTGTAGATCACCAGTCTTAAGTGGTTTTCAAGGTCATTCTTAGAATGGAGTTAAACTTACCATAAACGTTTTAAGAAGCGAACTTTGGCTCGTAGTATAGCATTTTACGTTTGCTAAAGCTGCTATAAGCGAACAGTATAGATCGCCAAAAGGTTCTTGTGGTCCGATTGCGGACTTTGAAACCATAATTTCCTCAAAAGTTCGGTATCTCTTTCTGACATTTTCCATGTACGCATCTGTAACGTCACTGAAACTACCTATACCGTTCCTATGGGTAAAGTTCCGAGGCGACTTTAGCACCTCATATCACTATCGAATCCAATGCACTGATGGAGTTTGTCGAACTATTTGGTTGCCAGTTGATACTGGTTTGATCGAGTGACTTCTTAGCTGCCTTGTAGAGATAAAACGGTAGGAACTGCGTGTTATATTACAGAAATTATTTCCATTTCCATAAGGTTGATTCGAAGTCAGAATACACATTTAGCACTATGTGCTTATACCAACAAATTTATCAATTCACTACTCGATTTAGCTAGCTTTTAGGAAGGCACAATGATTTTCTATTTTCTATTGGAGATGGCGATTCTCCGCAGGATTATGCTTATAATATTTATTTTTTTTTCACAGATGGACAGCATAGAAAAGTTGGATGTAGTAAAGAAAAGCTGTATACTAAGAATGATCAGCTTGAGAAGCCATACGTGGAAGAACATTTTCTTCTTTCATCGCGATGGTTCCCTAAACCAAAAAGAGAAAGGAGGCACAACTATACCTATCCCTGAAAGGACTGGTCCATTTTCCAGAAAGAAAGAAACCCACGAGGAACAGCGAATATGCTTGCAGACACAGAAGTCTTACGCCACGGATGACTCACAAGTCGGCGTCCTTACGCGGCCTTAAAAACGGTCCATCTTTATAAAATGTAAACAGCGGTTGCTGTGATTTCTAAGCCACAAATGGGGAGAGCTAAGTCCGTTCGGGTCAAACATATCGCCGAGAGTAATAATGCGGCCTACAACTTGACAGAATTGACGGGTTCATTCCACCTAAAAAAAAAAAAAAAAAAACAATACAAAAAATCATGACCGTTTAATAAGTAGTTCATTTTTAATTGTTATCGAATGCTATAGTTATCTTAGCTAAAGATTTGTTACTTCGTTTCTTAAAGAGGTGGATGGCAGTTTTTTGTTTTCGAGGCTTCCGGTATCCGCTGTTTGAAGAGCCTTGCAAAATCAAGAAATCAATTCAAGATGATGCTAGGCTGGCTAAGGACCGCAAATCCCATAGTTTGCTGCCCAGCAGGTGTCACAAGAAAGCCAAATGAAAAGCTAAATGCAGTCACAATATTTAGACAGAGCCTTCTGAAAAAAATCGTATATCAAGGAATTTTGAACAGATGAAGGTAGGGTAGGGTGGGGTACTTCCGACGATGGGGCCTTTTGACTTTCGCTATTACAGAAAGGCGGTTACATTTTAAATAAAATGTTTGATGGCAACTCCTGCCACACTGTTCTCTCAGATCGTACACGAAGTATGACTTTCCTGCTGCAACAGTTGCGGTGGCTAGACCGGTTTTTACGAGGTACCTAAGTGATATTTAATTGTTTCTTATAGGTAGGAGTTCTTTGGTTGTGAGTGTCAAACGTTTGGATTTATATAATATTTAAGTTTTTTATAATATTTAGGCGCAGTGGCTTAGTGGTTAGTGTGTTGGACTACTACGCTAGGGGTCGAGGTTCGAATCCCGCAAAAACCAAAATTCCAACTTATGGTTTTTTAAACTGCGCCACCTCTCGCGAACGTCTGACAAACATCCGAGAGTATGACTGTCTTGAAAGAGCTTCTCAATTAGCCATTTGGAGTCGGCATAAAATTGTAGATCCCTTCCATTCGTTCCAAAAAAGAATACTCACACAAAATGAATGGTTGTGAAAAGCTGGCCTAGGGTCCCTCCGGACCTGTTGCGCCAACTATTTTTTTTTTTTATAATATTTAGTGAATTTTTTTTGTATTTATTTTGGGAAAAACAATAAAAGAAAAAAAATTGAGCACTTTCGACAAAAGCACATAGGGCATCTTTTTTAAGGACGTTAATATGGGTCGATACAATGTGCAATGATTTTCTTTTTAACAAATCCTTTTATTTTGCCTTATTTTATCCTTTACTTTACAACTTTTTTGTGATCTCAAAACTACAATAATATGATTTTAAATTTTTCTTTTTTCTAATTAATTTAATTTTAGTGAAGATCTAAACTCATTTAAATTTTATGTTTGCAGTTTTAATTTCCTTTTTTTGTTTAACTTTCTCCATTACGTAGTAAGAAAAAGGAAATTGTTTTCGTACAAAATTTCGAACTCGAGATGTTAATAAATTCTGACATTACGATGATAGACGAACTCAAAAAAGTGGGTCGCAAAATGCTGTCCCGTCTGTCCGTCTGTCTGTCCCGCAGGCCTACAGCCTAAACGGCTGACCGGATTTCGTTCAAACTTCGGATTTGAAGTTTGTGGACTTAGCGGTGCTTTTGAAATTTGGTCATATCTCGAAAACGGTCTATACGATTGCAACAAAACTTTATTTCTAAGGTAATACGGTCATTTCCAACTTAATGGCAAACTCGGTTTTTCTCGGTATTATTGTAAAATGGATTTTTGAAAAAGTCAATTTCTTAAAATTTAGTTTTCCTTAGTTTCCCTGAAAACGGCAGTAACGATTTTGACCAAAATGCAAACTTAGAGTAATATTGATATTCTTAAAATTGTTGCGTTCTTAATTTTTAATTCGAATCACCGGAAACGCAAATTTAAAAAAATGCTCATATCTCGAAAACCCCATTTTCGGCTTCGACAAAACCTTAAACACCAAGTAATGCTTATATCGCGAGCAATAACGTATAATCGTTTTCCAGCTATATAGTTAGCAAATAGTATTTTTCAAACTAAACATTGCAATATTTGGTACTGTTTTGTCTGCCAAATCTTACAAAAACCGCTCTAACGATTTTGATCAAAATACTTATTACCGATAATATCAGTATTCTAAATAAGATGCCTTACTTATTTCTTATCAAAAAATTCGAATAAATCAGTTTTTTTAATTTTTTCTCAAAAATGACTACCCAAAAGTCGATCAGTGTTCATATATATTTTTAAAACTCAACACCGCGCTTTAAATGTTTACTTTTTTTCAACTATTTTGAATATGCACCTTAAAATAATTCCAACAATCAAAATATCCTGCACTGCATTTGCACCCTCGCACACGTTCATCGTGATATTCAGTTTATCACTGCTAATGTAAATTCAAAAACAAATCCCTGAATTCTTGCATATGCATATATATAGATGCATATTTATATGATATACATATATATAAATATGTATATTTATATGTAAAGATATCACGAACAATATTTTCAATCATAGACAACTTAAGCCAACGTCATTAATATATTCCAGTCAAAAAGAAAATCATTCCCTAACAGATCAAAGATGAGAAACTACTACTATGCTTTTTTATATAGCATTGATTCTCAGATCCTCAAATCTTTACCTACCTATCTAATAAAATAAAAAAAAAACAATCAACAAAACTTGATAAAGGAGAAAGTTTTGTTTGACGCAGTCGTGCACTTTATTTTAAATTACTTTAAGAAATCATGAATTTGCTTAGCAAAATAATCAGGGCTATGATTACTTTACTAAAAAATGAATAAAAAATTAAATAAAATTTTCATTTTAAAATTTTTATTTGTGAAAGAAATTATTTCAAATCTGCGAAGAGTGTTGAATCTGTCCCACCTGACTATTTCCGGAAACTTCTTACGAAAATTGTCTACTAATGTTAATGCTTGTATTACATGCTCATTTAAAAGTCATCAATATGTATCTACTGTCTAATATCACAAACATTTCTTAGCTTTGGGAACGATTCGAGGGGCCCAAAATCGCATGCCACACCCGAGACGAGAGACGGAATTGAAATGCCTTTCCCGGACAAGATACACTCAGGAAAAATCGTTGTATACTGCCGACAATTTTCATTGGTTAAAATGAATCCAAATATAAAAATTTTTGATGAACGCAAGTGTTGGCAATGATGTAGCAAAATATTTATTTAGAGTATAAGTATATTTATTCTTACGCTGTACGCCTTGATTTTTAAAAACTTAAAATCTAGTACTTGTCATCCAAAATTAGAGTTAAGGCAAGAAGTATTTATAGACAGGGTTATTATGGGTAAGGGACATCCTTTTTTCCCAATGGGCATCACAATGGGTCAATATTGACCTGAGTTTGGCACGGAGTACTCCACTCCACGCCACGCTTTCCTAACCTAACATAAGGCAAGAACGTTTAGCTCTTAAAATTTCTCAAAAATTCGATTTTTTTTTTTTTTTTTTTTTTGAGTGTACTTATACTCGTACTTTCTGATGTCTCTCCAGGCTCCAGGGGTTGAACCGGCAACTCATTCCTGTCGCCCAGCTCACTTAAACCCCGCCAGAGTCCCCCAAGAGAAAGCAATTGCCAAAGTTTCGAAAATTATTGATTGATTATTTTTCTAAAGCATTTTTGTCAATATCGGGAGTTGGAAACAGGAGCCAACATATGGACGTCCTCATTCGAACTCTATTAATGATCAAACACATTTGAATTTGCGTTTCATATGTAGGTACACTTACACCTGTACAACTACGACTTACGTTGCGTTAGGAAATAATTTAACACAGGCAACAATAATTCGTTCACCGTATACGTATTTGGATTTGCCTATATAACCTAAAAAGCTGTGCGGCAAAATTATGCCGCAAGCATATTTAATCGCACATAAATTTCAATTAATTACAGATTTCCTATCATTATTTCGAAGAACATACAACCAATGTAATTACATCCGCTTTAATTACACCCATGTAGGTTGTAGGTATCCTTAATCGCATCACGAGCTTTCATGTTTCGTTTACTAATCAAGAACGGCTAAATGTTAATGTGTGTGTGTATTGTGTATTTTTTTAACCCCGTTTTAATGGTGGCGTAAGCGGCTCTTACGCCGCCCCTCATTCCATATGCGTTCGCATCATCCCAAGACTAAGCCTTTGCCTGTAGTATACGCGTTCGAAGAGCTGTTCACGTGTATCACGCGTTATTATCTGTATGGAGACGCTAAGCCGATAATGGTTGCACGGTTTTACATGACAACGTGGCCCACCATCCGAGTTGACTGCGTCGCGCTGTGTTATTTTAAATAATTACCAACCAACGATCAAAATTTAATCGATTCGGGATTGCAGTAGGTATTCCGGATGGAAACAGTTTCCTTCTGCGGCGTTAAGTCCTTACGACAACACACACTCATAGACCGCTTTTGACTTTCATTCAAGCGTGCGGGCTCATGCATCCGGATTTTTGGGGACAAAACAACATTGTACATGTACGTGTATTGGGTGTGTGCGGCGGCGGTATACCTACGCGCACCGCACAAGCGCTGCGATGGATTCTAGAAGCGGGTCAAGTGCCAACGGCAGGTGACGAGGCAAGCTGTTGTGGTTGACGAACGTAAACACAGCTCCCTAGATGGAGCAATGGTGGTTGTCCATGTCCATACTACAGCATCACAGAAACACCGCACGGAACGATTATGTAAAGTACTTTTTAAGGATTCTCGTCCTCTTTTTCTATAATTTTAATGTGTTTCTTCTTTTTCTCGCTTGCTTGCTGTTTTTCATTTTTCAAATTTTCTTTTTTTTTCTTCATGTCCTAATGGCTGGAGTTTTCATTTCCATTATGGCATGGAATAGGCCACGGCATGAGGGTCAGTGGTTTGAATTTTGTGCGAAACGTGCGCCGGCATTAAGAAAATATAATATGAACCAAGTCAAGGGGAAGTCGTCTTAATTTATTCCAAAATGTCTTGAACAACTGCTTGGTGATGTTAAAATTGTATTAAAAGAGCGTACATATGTGTGGATGGTTGAATGTTGAATACAAAGAACAAACGATATGGGAAGAGGTGCAGAATAGTGACAAAAGATTATGTTTCCTTTACGTCTGGTCCAAATGGAATATATTTCTAAATGCATGTGTTTAAGGCGTTCCTGGCAAGCGAGCCAGGTGCACTTTGGTGTTCCTTGAGTGAATTCAAATATATAAATGTCTTGCAGCCTTGCAGGTATATTTGAATTTCAAGGACAATAAGAGATGATTGAATATAAGGAACTGAAATGGCGAGTTGGAGTTCTCTACTTTGGGAACATCTTGGATTCAAAATCATCAAGTCGTCCTGGATGAGAATCAAGCGTTGATAGAGTCGGTAGTTCATTATATATACACCTACTTTGCTCAAAGTGAACCGCATCGGAGACCACTGCAAATTTGCCGACCCTTAATTTGGTGAACTGGGTTAAAGGGAAGATGGACGCACAGGCTTATACCAGTGATCGATGTATGGATTAAACGAGAGCATGGTGAAACAAATTTCTACCTGACTCAGTTCTTGACTGGGCATGGCTGTTACAGAGAATATCTCTTCAAACGCGGACATGAAACCAGCCCAAACTGCCCGCATTGCGAAAATGTATCTGAAAACACGGAACACGTGTTTTTTCATTGCCAACGGTACGCAACCGAGAGGATCTCCCTACGGGACCAATTCGGAGAATGGCCCACTCCCGATAATGTCGTAAACTACATGCTTCAGAATGACGAAAACTGGACCATTGTAAGTAACGTGGCGGTGCGTATACTCAGTGATCTTAGACGCCCAGAACGCCAACGGAAAGCTAATAGTTCCAACAATAGAACAACAAGCTAAGTCTTCATACCGACCCCCGCGAAGAAATGTCTTACGGCGGTTCCGCGGGGGAAACAAATCGGCCTGTTCGGGAAGGGAGGTGGTTTTAGCCGGTAGGAATCCGACACTCTCAATGAACGTCGGACCGTTGATGCCTCATGAAAGGTTTCCACCTTCCATCGCAAAAAAAAAAAGTATGGTTGGACCACCCTTTATTATTACATTTGTTAATTTTTAAAGTTTTATAAAAATCGAAAATGCCACCTCAGTTCGAGAGTGTAACTGTGAAAGAGCTTCTCAGTTAGCCGTTTGGAGTTTGCATAATATTGTAGATCCCTTCCATTCGTTCCAGGAATGAAAAAAACTCACACAAAACGAATGGTTGTGAGAAGCTAGGCCTAGGGTCCCTCCGGACCTGTTGCGCAAACTATTTTTTTTTTTTTAAATCGAAAATGAATGTTTCGAGATATGAGCAGATTCGAAAATTATCGTGTTATATAATTCGAATTGGTAATTTAGGACGGAATAAATTTGGAAACATAAATTTAATTCTAAATATGCATTTTGGTCAAAATCGTTGCTGCCGTTTTTAGGTAAACTAAAGAAATCTAAATTTAAAAAAACAGCCTGATTTTCAAAAATTACTTGTATGATAATGTAGAGAAAAACTGAGTTTGCTATTAAGTTATAAATGATCCTATTCAATTAGAAATAAAATTTTGTTACAATTGTATGAACGGTTTTCGAGATACATTATGTCTAAATTTCAAAACTCGATTTTTTAGCCAAAAACTGAGTATGTAGTCATGATAACCCCACTTACTGAAGCTAAAATATCAATTTTGGTTCAAATGGTTTGAAAATTTTATATGAAAAGTTCCATTAACAATGAGATTACCTTCCAAACAAAAAAATGGCCCCCCAATGTAGGCCAACAAACTCCAAATCCGAAGTTTGAACCAAATCCGTGCAACTGCTGTTGCTGTAGGCATCAGGAGCATACGGACAGACAGACAGACAGACGGACAGACGGACAGAATTTTGAGTTCCTCCATCATCGTAATGTCAGAATTGATAACATCTCGAGTTCGAAATTTTGTACGAATACACTACCTATACCTTTCCCTTACTAAATTATCGAGAAAGTTAATGATACGACATCTCAGACGGTTGGATAATTTAGAGCGCCCTATGAGAGATTATTTTGTCCAACTTACTGCTAAAATACTTTAATGACTTATGCCCAGTTAAACCATCGAAATCGGCGTCAACGAAGAGGAAGTAACCAAAAAGTGCTGAACGTAATATAAACCAGATCTCCTTAACAGATGAACTTATTCCACAGAAGTAAACATAATATGGCCCTCCCTAATTTATAACCTCTATACTGAATAATTTGAATATTCAGAGCATTAGTAATTCGGATGAGTGCGCTCAGTAAAAATATTACTGCGTACCTATAGAAAATGCATTAAATGCAAGTCTGAACAAATACAATTTGCAGCCATTGTATGCCAACATGGCAACCTATGTATAATATTATAAAATCCCCTCTACACAAAGTATACACTTAATATCAAATGCAATTCACCATATATAGTTAAAACCCTGCACAAATTTAGTAAACAATTTACCAACTCTCTTTGACTTTATTACCATACCATTTAAGTCCATCCCATGTCTCCCTAATGTGAGTATTTCACTTAAAGTATACCTATGTACATTGACAAACTTTTAACTTCCTTCCCAATCTGATAAACTTACAGTCCATCGTCCCAACCCACCCGAGCTTGTGTGTTAACGCACACAACTTGTCACAACTCGATTGCAATTTCATTTCTCCATTTGTTGGTATATGTCTCTAATTAAACCGCAACCTACCCATTGGCTGTGTGTCTGATTGCGTTGTCGTTAGCAACTCTCTGCCTCTGCTTTTGCCTCTGTTTGGTGCAAAGGCTGAGAGGGTTAATACCCGTAATCAATTTAAAGCAGCACAAATCCTAAATTAGGCCTAGACCACGGCAAAACAGTCGCCCAACAAACTACATACGAACTGTGAAGTGTGAACGTCAACTACATCTGAATTCGGACGTGTCTACCCTCTACCTGTAGGGTGTACAGGTAAACGCCCCAAAAATGTAATTATACTTGAATATTCGAACATCGAATTAGAAAAGCTTATAAAAACTTCAAGCGAGAATTTACATTTAATTCTCTTTTGCGCATTCTTACTTCATCCGCATTTAATGATTGGCCGCCACCCCCACCTTCGTTGGGCTAAGACCTGAACCTTACCGCCACCACTGTAGTGAGCCCCCAAGCAATTGTAAACAACTTAGACTTAGAAGTTAGAACCTATTTTTATATTCTCTGTCTGTTTCCTTTCCAACCCAGCGATTTGGGTTGGGTATGGGCATTGGCATGAAGATGAAGCAGAGCAGGAACCGAAAAATGTCGAAACGCATTTCTGCCATAAGTAAAAAAATTCCAATTGGACATTGACAGAGAAGGAAGAAATCTCCGTGTTTACTCCAACGACACACAAACAGAAATCAAAAGGAGAATTCCAACCCCCGGAGAATGGGAAAACCAGCAAAAATATGGAAAAGCTTGTTTTTATTGGAAACACGTGGGCAGTGCCGAATCGAGCGATCTGGGTGGTGATGATGATGGTGACAATGTGACACTGACAACCCAATGACTAATAAAGTGTACAGCCTTCTGAGCTGTGAACTGTGATTCTGATGGTGTACTCTGTGCTCCTTGACGACATACACGTTGTCAACAGGGGATGGGGAGACAATTAGAGCAGAAAAAAATTTCTAGTTTCGCTGATTATTCGATTATTTTCCGGGACCGGTACATAGAATGAGATAAGAAATATCCTCAGAGGATTTCAAATTCAGGAATGGTTCATCGGAGAGGGAGTCCAAGAAGCAAGGTCCAACCAAGGTGTGTCGATGATGTGTTGAGATTTTCTTATGTATAAAAAATAGAAGTGGATGCATTGCAGAGTGGAAGAAAAAAAAGGAAAACTCTCCCGAGCAAAGAGAGCCGGAGAGCATTCGAAATTCAAAAACAAAGGGAAATTTTAAAGATTTCCATGGAAATTGGGAGTGTTACGTTGGGGAAGTTCAAAACAAACAGGTATAGAGGTAGATCAAAGCCAAGTGGACATGTTTAGTTTATGTAACTATAGGAAGGTGGATGCAATGTTGACCTGCAAAGGTAACCTACTAAAATTGCATCTGAGTTATTGTTAAGTGCAGTTTTTATCATGCAGTTTTGTTGCCGTGAGCGATTCACCAGAACGCAGACGAGACTCGAAGAGTGGCCAACCTTTACGCGAAAGCCACTTAACTATATCTATGTATAAAACAAACAAATCAGTCTAGAGCATGTTTTTTGAGGCGTTTTTTGGCGCGGTTTTTCACGCGTTTTGCGACCCATTTTTTTTCTCGTTTTTTTCCCGCGGTTTTTTACGTTTTTTTTTTTTTTTTTTGGACTCGTTTTGCTTATGACGCGTTTTTTGAAGCGTTTTTTGACTCGTTTTTTTCACGGCTTTTATGACGCGTTTTGTCACGCGTTTTTCATGCGATCCTCAATTTCCCCGAACAAATTTTAATAGCATCTTTTAAATGATCGCCATTTGATGTAATCAAGTGAGATCCGTGATATTTAAGCAAAATAGAGGAATGGCGACGAATTGGACAGAAGATACGACAACAGGAAGATAACCATTAACCAATCATATGAAAGAACAAATAGAGTTTTAAAAAGCTTCTTATGAGTTGGGCAGGGCCACGTAGCTTGTGGCTCCAAAAGTGGGTACACAGAATAAGTGCTTTTCATAAGTACAGCTGAGTTTTGAAAAAAAAAAAGAAGCTATATGCTCATCTTAACATCAGTTGTTGCCATATTGAAAAAGTACAAGTTTGACTTGAAAGTTATTTGGCATCTAGCAAACATGCATATAGAGCTCACAATCATTAGCTGGATAGAGTATTTATTTAGCGGATATAGCGGTTAACACTTCTCCGTTCAGTACCAGTTTCCTCCCTTCCAGTTACTTCTTTCGAGAAAAAAAAAATGTTTCTCCAATCTTCTTCTATCTATCTATATATATAATTCTTTCGGGGTGTAACTCGATGATGACGTAACTCGATAACCCCTGGGACGATTTTCATAATTCTTTTTTTGTTTTGTTCGTATTGCTGTATATCAGGTTTTTATTTACTTTTTGTCGCGAAAACAACTTGGAGGGGATGCAAGAGGTTATGAAAGTTTTTTTTGGTCTTATGAGAAATACATTTTGTTTTGTCAAATCCATTATATGGTTGGTTGCAAATTTAAAGATAGAATACTTTTGGAACCGATAGGTGGCGCTGTAGTCGATCTCCGAAACCGCTCAAACGATTTCAATGAAATTTTGTGGATGTAGGTATATTGATCGTTGCCGCTTGAAGGATAGGATACTTTTGGACATAATAGGTGGCGCTGTTGCCGATATCCGAAACAAATTTGTGGATGGGTATGATTGCTTCCAGTTTGAAAGATAGGATAGTTTTGGATCCCATAGGTGGTACCGTAAAACATAAGCGGGATACGAAAACGGGTTGTTGTATCTCGCATTCAAAAATAAAATCAAACGCTATTTCTAAAGTTCTATATTTAAAATTATTAATAGACATTAGCCAGATAAAACACTTTGTGATATGTAAGCAGGACTTAATACAAAAGCTACGCCGGGTGGGTACAGCTATATATACAAAAGACTGATGTCCGTATTTACACTCATAACTTGGGGACGAATTGTTTGATTTTTGGTTTAAAATCGCGTGGTGCATTTATGCTACTCTTGTCGTGAAACAAAACCTTATGGGAATTGGTTAAATTTTTGAATTTTTTTGGATGTTCCTCTATACAATTTGAAATTGAAAATCAGCTTAGTTATAGCTTTTTTTGCGCAGCCTCAATGCACCGAAACTTTGTAACGGACCGCATTTGATTTGATGGTGAAGGATCTCAAATCAAACGTCATGCAAGCGACGATTTTTTTGGGAAAATTCAAAAGCAAACATTCTAATTCCGCATTCTCATTCGTGAAAATTGATTTTCCATATATTTTGTACGGGGATTTTTTTTTTTTTTTTAATTTTGATCGTAGTATACTGTTTACCTAAAGTGAGATCGTTTTTATCAAAAAAAAAAAAAAAAAAGATAGTGAATGCTTCAAATTATTTTAGTCAAGAAGTCAATTTTGGGCGGTACAGTTCTTCAAAATGCATTTCTTTCTAACTTAATAGACACAACTTGAGTCGAAAAAGCAAATCTTGATTAAAAAGAAAATTCCTGAAGCAATAGGTGTATCCTATTTCTATATCCATATACATAAAACAAAATCGGGTTAGTTACACCAAGAACGACTGGACCGATTTTGAAGATCTCTGATTTGTTGGATTCGTCTCCGCCCCGAATAGCTGAATAGCTTTTAAAATATCGGCAAGACACGCGTAAAAAACTGAAGAAAAAAACGAGGAGTGTCACTTCAAATAAAAATAAGTAATTATACTAAACTAAATATTTAAGATTTCCGGCGGATAGTGAAAAAACTTTCACAATGAAGGTGAGAGAAGCAAATAGTTGGATTGTTTCGTTCATCGTACGGCCAGTGCCCTTTTTTGTTAGTTCACGGTGGTTACATTTTTCAAACAAATTTCGCATTTGTAAGCTTCCGTAAATTTAAATTTTATTATAAGTACGGCGCATTGACCGTTCGGCATTAAGAAGTTTGCCGGGTCACTTAGTAATTATATAAAACAAAGTTGCATCCGCAAGACCGCCCATAAATCGAGAACAGATCGTCCGATTTGAGCTGTCTTTTCTTTGTTGTGTTTGTCTACGCCTAAGAATAGGCGAGAAAATTTTATAGGTAAATTGAAAAATTCTTAAAAATTAATTTTTCATCATGTTGTACGGGGATTTTTTTTTTTTTTTCTTATCGCAATATATAAAATATTAAAATCGCGTTTAAAATAATGTTTACAGTCAAAATTTCCTAATGGGTGGCAACTGTAGGTATCGCTTACGCTATTTTTTTTTTTTTTTTTTTTTTTTTCCTGGAATGGTCCAATGGCTTAATCAGGAAGCTTAGTATAGTTAAACCCTTCGGATATTTGTCAGACTCTTTCGAGAGGTTACAAAAAATAAAAAAAAAGGCACACCGGGAGTGCCGACAGAAGTGATAACTTGAACAATTACGTGTGTATTTTTTGAATCGTCAGGAAATATTTTATTGCGCAGGAAGTACTTTTATATAAATGTTTTTTTTATTCATTATTATAAGCTTCTACTACAAAAATTATGTTACATTTTTCATTTTCATTTAAGTTATGAATTCCCCAAACAAAACAGGTAATTGAAATAATTTTGGTGACAATCAATTTGTCGCCGCCATAAATTACCATAGTAACATGTTCAAATAAAAATCATAGTAGATTAGAATCTGTTCATTTTTTTGATATCTAGATGCCGCTCCTTTCGATAGAGAGAATCATATACCCAAAGGTATGCAATGCAATTACCCCTTAATGTAAGTGTCGCATATGCAAAGACATCGATCTATCACGAACAATAAATACTTCCAATCATTGACAACTTAACCCAGCGTCATTAATCAATTCCAGTCAAAAAGAAAATCATTCCTAAACAGATCAAAAATCAGAAATTCCTACTACTCCTACTTGTTCCCGTACTCCAAAAACTTATAAAGTTTATAACTCTCTAACAAGAACTTGCGACAGTTGTCTGTTTCTAGAGTTTCGACTTTTTCTATATTTCATGAACCGGTTCTTTTACCTAGCGTTGCTTCATGAATATTACAATTATTTGTATAGTATACCTACTCTTAGGGTGGCAAGCTTACCACAGTTTTCTTTTTCTTGTTTCGGTAATTATAACACAAGCTACTGTGCCGTAAATGTGCACAAACCCAAAATCGTGGATATAATTTGTCGGAATTAAGCCTAGTAAAATTAAGTTATGAATTCCCTATACAAAACAGGTAATTGAAATAATTTTGGTGACAATCAATTTGTCGCTGCCATAAATTACCATAGTAACGTATTCAAAAAAAAATCATCGTAGATTAAGCTATAAATTACCTGCCCCTAAAAGTATGCAATAGTATAAAAGTTTACAACTAAAAGTATGCAATCGGTGTCGGTGTCGCGAGTTTGCTAATTTTTGCCCATCCAAATAGTGCCCAACGCGCCTAAAGAAGTTATCACTTCAAAAAAGTGAAATTTGTTTTTTCCTTACCATGCTGAGCTACGGGGTTTTGTCGTACATGCCACAGTCATCCGATGATTAGAAGAGTACTGTATCTTGTACTTTTTATTCACATAGAACGTTGCCGGCCTTCCCAGCCAGCCTTCCTTGAAGCCTGTACTTTTCAGTCATCAATAGCTATCCTTTGGCGTTGATGTAAAACAGTATCGACCTATTGGATTTCATAGTTCAGTTCATCTGCAATTTGTAGGCTATATCCAATGGGTCTTCAATTATTTTCAAGATTTACAAGCTCATTCTAACCAGAAACTAGGTCTTTATTACATGCCCTTCAGTTCAGTAATTGAGGAGTATCGATATACAGACGCCTTAAAGAGATTCCCTTTTATGTTTGTATATTGCAACAGCTGCTGAGTCTTGAATCCAAGCTTATGCACTTTAAAGATCAAGTCCGTAGTTGTTAGGAGGTTGCGGCCCTTCTCTAAATTTTGAACTTCGATGCTCTTTTTTTTCCTTGCTTGAGCAGTATTGTCCAACCGCTCGATGTGGCCATCCACCAACTTGAAACATTTTTAAGACATTATTTTGATTTCTGTCAATGACCGACAATTATCAAAACTCATTTATATAAGAACGTTACCCTTCTTTCACCTAAGGCGCGAAATGCTTTTAGTACAGGTATATATAACTATAAGAACAATGACGTACGCAGTTGCATTCATGACGTACGCTTCGGCTCATTACGTGCCCTTACCAGTGCATATGACGGTTGTATAGTGTACACCTAGGTCATGTGCACTTTAAATCGCAGGTCGATATGTATAATAGCTTTGGCAACATGAACCTTCAGCTACAGCGCATGTCCGGCCAGTCGAAAAATTACTGGGAAATTTCCAACTCTCGAATAGGACCAACTGATGGACATGCGCGATCTCAGGATAGGGGTATCGAATTCCCTGCTACACCTAGACCAAAGGGGAAGTTCGAAAAAAAAGGCATTTCTCACGAGAGATTTCATACTCATCAGATCAGAGATGATGACACCTCACCGCTAACTGTGACAGGGCAACGTACAGCAACAAGCTGCAAGATGAGCCATACTCACTATTATTCATATTGCTGTTATAGGGCGCTACCCATTTACCATTCGATTGGAGAGTGCAGTGCTACCATAGAAACCCTTTTGAGTTCCCTGCACAAAATGGTCATGATGTGAATGATGACGATGGTGGTGGAGTGGGTTCACGACGATGAGAATGCCCACTGCAATGACGTCATACTTAGCATTGCTTGCGGCAACAGCGCATTGATAAAGAGCACAAGGATATACGGCAACCGGGAGTTTTTGTTTTACATTGTAAATTTACGCAATTCGAGTCCTGGCAAGGCGATGATGCATTATGTCTGTGTGTAGTGAATTGGGGCATCAGATGAGGTTGATTCTGAACTGCACTGGGAGAGCTCTGATTGTGACGCTTTCGCGATGGTTGTTGGTTGCATAAGTTATCGGCAGAGGTTGAGTCGTGAATTGATGCAACGACGGGAAGGGTATGCCAGGGGACAGGCACTATGAACGGCGAAGGGATTTTCGCCAACTTGCAATGCGCGCCATGGAGGTTTAGATAGGCATCGACATTGGGGTGGTATTTATGCGCTGCAGCATTGTGCTATTTACGTTTCTTTGCGCGCTTCTCTCCTAGGGCTGCTGCCGAGGTTGATTTTGGTAAATGATGGTTGGATGTTTGTCTGTGCTGCACGATGCTACCTGTTCCCTGCTGTTTTATTATTATTAAGTGATGTTCCATATACCTACCGTGTTGACATCAGTTGCGGCAAATTAGTTTCGAGCAAGCATGCTGAATTTCATTTAATATGGAGGCGCTCTCCCAAAGGGCTGTTATCATTAAGGGCTCTTTGTTTTGCTTTCCGTTTACTGGTTCGCTGTGTAAACGTGAGGTGACAGTGTTTGCTACATCCATTCGTGATGATTTGGATATTCGAAATAATGATGGGTCAATCAGAGGAAGCTGTTAAAATCGATATCAAATACCTAGGGTCGGCCGGAGACTCGTTGCCGAGCAGGAAGACACGAAAGTAGAATGGCATAGTACGAACTTCAACCAAATGGCAGTCACCGAAACAGGGGTGACTTGGCCAGATTGAATGCGAAGTGCTTTCGTGGTAAACTATTGGATGGAGAGGAAAATATGGATTAACAGGTGCGGAGATGTAGTTGAAGCTTTTCGGTAAGTTATCTAAATCGAATGGAACAGGTCAAAATTAAATAAATCCGACATCATAGAAAATCTCTTTAATTTCCAATACATATAAGTATATCGCACAAACCTATATCTAGTACTTTAACTGTGCCGGAAATATTGTCGTAGCCGCTCACACTCTCTTTGGTTCCGCTCTACCATAGGGAAAACGAAACACGCGGCTTGCCATGTGCCGCGCTGACACTGACTCAGAAACCTCCGAGCATACGCGAGTATACCTCTGCCCAGTTTCAACTTCCCCACAGTGCAGTTTTCATGTAACTTTTAGATGCATTTTTTCGCACTTCTATTTCCACCAAAGCGTGGCAGTGTGACGTAAAAGATATTCTACCTTGGTTCTCTGCAAGGGTGCCACAAGGTTCCGTGATCGGGCCGATATTATTAAAATATTTCATTGTAATATTTATATGCTTACTGTTTGTGCTTGCCCGCTTGACGGTAGACAACACTTTTCAACAACTTGTCTCGAAAAAATTAAAAAAGTAAGTAATTCCATCGACAGAAGATAGATGGCGACAATGCTCTCTGACTTAAAATGACCTTGTAACCTAGCCTTGCGCCCAATTAAACTAAGATGCTGCCAGAAGTCCCTCAAATAGAAAATTAGTAACCCTGCTCCTGCAAGATGAAGAGACCGAATAGCTTATCCTGATAAGGATCCACTAAATTATAAATTTTAAAAATCAAATTTGTTTGTTTCGATCTCAAGGGTGCTATCGTATATCATCTGTTTGTTTTTAAATTTGCAATCAATTTTAAAGTACCTAGCTAACTTGAAATTTTAAGAACATTCTAGGCAATGACAGTGCAATGTTTTTATCCTTTAGATAAAAAACAACAACAACAATGGGAAGTGACATCAACAATATAAAAATAAGACATATCTTGGCATTTGTAATAGCTTTTGCTTTGAACTGCTAAAAATTACAAGACTAAGAAGGACTATGCTTTTTGTTTTAAAGCTAACAAAATTTGCATAGTTATTACAAACTTACTGTGCAATAGATGTGCACAAACAAAACATTTTGGGTAGTGTCGCCATTAACGCTAGTTAACAATCCCCCATACAAAATGCTTATCACCTATATGAAAGCATTTTGGTGACATTCAATTTGTACGTATTCTACAATGAATCATCTTAGATTAGAACCTATCTTTGAAAGAAAAGGAATATAATGTACCTACCCCTAAATGTAAGCAACAGTATCATTAATTGAGGGGCACACATCTGCGTTTCAATGATGTTAATGGAAAATGTTTTTCCACAAAAACATTTTGCTCCAAATTTGCATTGAGACGTATTAGAATTTAAATCATGCATAAAACTTGTTTTTAAAGGGGCGGACTTTTTCTATAGATATCCCTTTTTCGAAAGAAGATCTTCCATTCCATTGGTATCATTGATCGTGCAATCCTACTAATACTTATATCGTGGGAAGTAAATCTTCGGTGGAATGGAAATTAGTGTTGTGGTCGTACTGACTAGCGTTGCCATGTGTTCCAGGTTGCCCGAGACGTCCAGGATTTAAGATAAAATCTCGGTTGTATCGGTTTAAGTAAAAACAAAATAATATTTTAATTATGTATCTTATATTAAGCGTTTTTATTTTGTCCCTAGAGAAACTTGCAAATCCCGGGTCTTTCCATATTTTTGATATTTGTTCCGTCGAGATGCGAGAAAAATCCGGCAACCATAGTACCTAAGGATTTCTCATTAACGCATAAGCATATCGGCTTTTGAAGTTTTGGCATTTTAAATTAATATTTTCAACAAATAATTCTATCACCAATATAATCTAATGTTAATAAATTTTCAATACGATTGAATGACAAAGTTCTATGTACAAATATTGTGGCATAGAACTTTGTTACAGCAAAAAGCTTTAACATTGTTTATAATAGAACTTCCTTTTTCTTCAGATTTGGTATGGTATGAGACTTAAAGGGCCCCGTTATTGGACTCAAACCAAAGTAATCTCGAAGACGAATCGTTTGATACCAAAAACTCATTTTTTTTTTTTACCAAAATGGCTTATAGAACGGTGTTACTTTGGGGCAACGATTTCTTTTAAACGGAATACAAATAAAATAGAATTTAACCCTTTCGACCCGGCTGGTACATTTATGTATCACCAAAAGTATAAACATACCTGGAAGTCACAAATTGTATACTATTTGGTCGAAATCTGTACCACAACGTCTTTCAACGTTCTGTTAATGTATCCGAATGCTTTTGCAGTTGCTACACACTTGTGCGTGCTTAGTTTTGCCTGTTTTTTGATCGCAGTTGAAGCAATAACTTAGTGGAGTGTTGACGTTTCGGTTGATTTTTGCAGTGTTTTTAGAGTTTTAGCGGTGAAACCAGCAGAATATTGTTATGTCAAGTGAATTCATGGCTTTTGGCGAGTAGTACATATATTTACCATTCGTCCTTTTTAATAGTACAAATGTGTACCAGTCATATAAACGCAAAAATTATCCAGGAGTAGGTATTACTTTGCTTTATTTGGATAATGGCTCATTGTTTGAATCCGAATGAGATTGAAGAGATTATTAACGATGATTATTTTTTTAAGTTTTCTGTTGAAATAAATGAAGTTCTAAGATGTAGAAATGATTATTCAATATTGTCTAAGGAACAAGGTTAGTACAATATTGTACCACATAACATCCCCGATGGTACATTTTTATACCACCTCCCACCGGCCACGCCCTCTAACCTAATAATATATGTTTGTGCTGGATCATTTCTTTTGAAGGTATTGATTAAATAATGTAAATCACAAAACTTGTCCGGAATTGTTCCCCCGAAAGCCGGGTCGAAAGGGTTAAAAAAAAAACAGATTTCCAACTAAACAATTTCTTCCAACAGATTTCATCCGTCAAAAACAAACACCCCTTAATCTGGAGAGAAAACGCCCTGATGGCAATATTTATTCGCTACTAGTAACAGCGCTGCCGAAAGACCTACAATTGGAGTATTGTACTCCTTTTTCGTCTGCTGTACTCCCGTACTCCTCAGTTAACATTTCTCTACCCAGTAAATTGCAAAATAAATTCTCTTTCTGGATGTTTTATTACGATTTTTTTCATTTTCGGTTGTGTTACATTCGTCTCGAGCAAACACTTGCGGATACTGGAAATTCATTTTCTTCTGCAACTAGTTAGGTTTTTACTCTCATGCCCTATGCACATCGAACCGAAAACCGGGTTTTCGCGAAAACACTCGAAAACTTCATCCAAAAAACAGAAGTTTTCCCATAGATAGGTACATATTTCAATTTTCAGAGTCATTTTCCACAAAAACACCACGAACACGATTTGGTTGTTGAAACAAACACACGTTTGCAATATTCAGCTAAGTCAGCAGAACAGCTGACCGAACAAATGTCACAACTCAGAACTCACAACTTAAAATCATTTTCCACACTTAATGGATTAGCTAATATTATTATTAAATGCTCTCTTTTATTTGTTTATTAATGCGATCGAAGTTCCTAACCAAAATAGTTTAAGCAGAAGTTTCGCTAATAGTGTCCCAAAACCTATTGTAACATCAAATGAAAAGTTGTTGCTGTTCGGGGTGAGTAGGCTTTTAGCCAGAAATAAATTTCCTAGATTTTGTTCTGTACTCCCCGGTATTCCCCAACGAAATTATGAAATGGCATCCCTGACTAGCAGCCCATAATAAATAATCTACAATAAGTCAATGATTCTGCCCCTTATTGTATATAGAAATAATGACATTGAAATGATATACCACAGAATCTTGTTAATCAGTACCAACAGGTGTTTTTAATAATTTTTAGTGCTGAAATGAACTGCCCGTACAAATTTAGCTTATCGGACACATCAGAGCTTTGAATACGTAGTTCTTTTTCGTCCAGAACGTGAGCAGTTCACACATCGCACTCTATGAGCTTTGAATTCCTTTCTTTCCGAAAGTTTGTCTGAGTAAAAACCTAAGGACGCAGCATATTTTGCAATCAAACAATAATTATATTTTCTGATTAAATTCTGTTCATTTGGCGGATGCTTAAGGCGTTCTGATAGTCATATATTTTGACAGCTAGTGCTCAAGTATTTTTCGTTCAAAGATCTATGAATTCTCTGAAAATTCTCGGTTCTCGGAGAAGAGAAAGCCACTCAATTATACAGATTTGAAAGCAGCACCCAGTTTTAATTTCAGAATTGATTAAAATCTTGATTTCATAATTTTGTAAAATGTGGTTCACAGCCTAAAACTTTCTGTAACACAATTAAAACAGTTTCAGTTACCAGAGAAAATATGACAAATTTATATCTCTGTACTGGAACATTTTTACAAGTTACAAGTAAAATAATGTATACGAGTAAGTATATCGAGGAAAAGCATCAGAAACCTCAAAAAAAAAAAAAAAAATAGCCAAGAGAGTTAGTTCCAAAGAATAGATGCACATTTTTGGAATCGACGAGCATCATGACCTAGAATCAAACAGAAGATTTAGAGAACCCCGAAATCCATAGCAATCATTACTTGTTGTTCTTTGGAGAATAGCTCCACCACCAGCGAAATGTCAGGTACTCGGTTTGCTATCGCTCGATATTTTCATTCATCTCTTTGCAATCATTTCAATAGAATTCAAAGATTATATTATAGTCTTCTGCTGGTTCCAGATATTTGCTAATGGATTCAGTGTGCTAATGACTGGTGTTCAATTCTTTTTAGCTACTTTAGAAGCAATCCTTTGTAAAACTTTGTCCACGGTTTTGTTGCTTTCCATCTCTCAGCTCTCAGATGATACCGGTTATACAATATACAAGTCGCCGCGGCTCATCCTCTGTCATTTGCAAATCTAAAATATAAATTCAGAAACTACTTCCTTTGAGGAAAACTCAGAAAGTTTTCTAATTTTCGATTTCAAAGTGAACTACTGGAAGCTACGGTTGAAGGAGCCTGCTCGAAAATGCACTGTTTAGTATTTAATAAATACACCAAAAACTTATACACTGATACCTTAGAATTGAAACACATCGTTGTCGTGGGTTCTACATACATCGGCATCATCTGTACAAAACTGAAAATAAGAAACTGTAGTTAGAGCCAGCTGTACATATATTTCAGTGCGCTGCCCTATTGAAGATATGACGGCAGCACACATTCACCCATCTGTTTCCGAGTAATGGATTTCATTTTGAAGAATTTCCCCTATACACTCTCAATCTCAAAGCGAATAAAATTACGAAAACGGAAACGGACGGCGAAGTTTGTCTTCCTTTTGAAAACAACTCAAAAACCATCACATCCCGCAGACGTGTGTCATTTATTTCGGAAGTATTTTTGTGTCATTTTTATTTCTTTACCTTTTTTTTTTAATTTTACCTCCTGTGTCTTGCCTCTCGTCCTTTGCGTCATAGTGGCAGTTGGGTGTGGAGACTGTATCTAAATACTTGTCTAGCGGCGATGTTGGGTGTTAGTGTGGTATAAGTCTCACCGGTAAAATTCTGTTTGTGGCTTGTGTAGTTGGTGTAGCTCCTAGGTATAGATAGCTTGTATGTGGGCGTGTGTCTGCTTTGTAGGGATTCGTTGGTACAGAAGTATTGCAAGTGCATTTTCAGAAAATAAGAAAAAGTTTTTTTTTTGTTTTTTTAAACAAGGAAGGAAGAAGCACAAAACCAAACTCATTTAAATTTAAATTGAAGACAAGACTTTAAGGGGTTCTTCTTCTATTTTTCTTACACCATGCTCCAGTGCGATGTAGAGAACTCGTCTGCATTTCAACACGAGCGAGAGTTTTTCTGCACCAGAAAACGAGCTCACAGGAAATACAGGAAGGTGCGTGTAAGTGGAAATGAAGTTTAAAAACGAAAAGTTAATTAGGATTTTTAATGAAAACCATATACACAGCATTCAAGTTTCGAAGTTAATCACTGATCCTTGGTTAGCTGCTAAATAGATTGGAAATGGAATCACTGATGTGGGGGTGGAACTTTTACGCCCTGACACCAGAAAAGTTAATATTGGGGAAAAGGGTTGCTCGGATTATATTACTAAGGAGACCAGTTGCACATAAAACAAATGTCACAGTCTTTTCATTTTCTGAACGGAGGGATTTGGTCCTTTTCTCATATTGGATTTCAATAGCGCAGATCACAGCAGAGGTATTGGATCTTTGTGAACATACCTAATTCACCAAATCGTAGACAGCGATAAATGACTATCATCTATACAAGAACAAAGTTTACTGGGTTAGGTTACGTTGAGGTAAAGAGAGGTATGAGAGAGTGAGGTCTACTTGGGTCGCTATAACCATTATGTTTTGTCCATTCTTGTGGTCCTTTCTTGTGGTCAGCGGCTCAGCGCATATTTTGTTTACACCGATAGTCATAATTTTGGCACTCCCACTGCAATATTCGCACATATGCACAACTGCCAGCTCGTCAGGTTCATCCGATTATGTCAATATTATCATAGAATTTGGAAAGATTGATCCTTCGGAATCGGCATGTGGGTCTTGTACCATTATTTCAAGTATGTGGTGTCAAAAAACTCATGACAGCACGATATAATTGTCTATGACCATGGCCATTTTTGAAATCGAACGAGTCGGTGGTATTCTTACCGAACTCTCATTCCAATAAATGCTATCAAAGTTTAACTTTGATCAAAAGAAAATAAGAGACAAGGTTTAAGTCTTCAGTTTTCGTTTCAGGTTTTAATAATACTTGCCCAATCACCAGTCAACATTTTTTCGTCTTTCACGAGAGAAATTCTTAAAAAAAAACAACTCAACAGTTATTAGAGCGGAATTAGAAGGCTTCTATAATAATTTCCGGACAACCACATTATCGGCCCTCTTTTTTTTTTTGGCGAGTAAACCCAAAGTTCCCTATCATGGTAAGGCACACATTTCCGTACCCATGTATTATTTCCACTGCCCAGCTTCTGTAGGCGCGTGGAATGATAAGATGACATACAGCCCGTGCTATAAAAGATAAAAAAAAAAAACAAAGTCAGAAGGGATCCTAGGTCTAGCTTCAACCATTCGTTTTGTGTAAGTTTTTAATTTTTAGAACGAATGGAAGGGATCTACAATTTTATGCCGACTCCAAACGGCTATACTCTCGGATAATTGTCAGACGTTCGCGAGACCCTAAGTTGGAATTTGGGTTTTTGCGGGATTCGAACCTGGGACCACTCGCTTAGTAGTCTAACCAATAACCACTAAGCCACTGCTCTAAAAGATGGAGATTCAGAATATCCGACATCCAAGTACCCTAATTCGTACCCAAAGCCAAGTTTTCCGTGACAATTTCTAAAACTAGCAACTTTTAGTATTTGGACTTTGTAGTCGCTACAGAGCTCCATCTTTAAACGACATCTTTAAACACAGTCAACTGTCAACGCCAAAGAGACCGAATATAGGTAGATTATTATGAAAAATTTCACCTTCGAAACGGACTCTATCTGAAGTTTATACTTCGATCCACGGTTTGATTGTTTCTTCATTATACGCATATGTCCGCAACCATCAGGTTCGTGTCGTCGTTACCATTTAAAAAAAAAAACGAAGTAGATTTGATCCAAAAAGTAAAGTAAATTCCAAAAAAAGGGAAGTAGATTTCAAAATCATAGTGTTCATAGCGTTTGTAATAATTCGTTCATGTATTTGGTTAAACTTTTCAGGATAGACAGACAGGAACCAAAACCAAACCAACCTATTTGACAAAAAATTCAAAGGAAAACAATAATAAAATCAGAAAATTTTAGTAAATTTTTGGTTCCAAATTGAATGCAATTTGTAAAATAAAATATGTAAAACATTTTTTAAATATTTTTTTTTTAAGTTTTTTTTTTATGAAAATTGAAACAGATGAATTAATGGATTTTTAAATTAAAAGAATTTAACAATAGTGCGAAGAATGGAGCAACTTTTTTTTTTTGCAATATTAAAGTAAAGCTACTCCAGTTGAAGTAAAATAGTATCACTGGCTAAGCATAGTACCTATGCAGCTGTTCCGGAATGAAATTTTCAGTGGTCTCCAAATGGACTCCGAAACGCCTGCCAAAAAGGCAGCGGCAGTGTTACCTGCACTGGATATTTATCTCCGATTTGGAAACTTGAACTTAACTTTTTATTGGCTCCTTAAAATTGTCATTTGGGAATTATCCTAATTTTAGCTATTTCTTTAAAGTTTAGCAATTTTTAGGCTCCCGGCGTATTTATTAAAAACAAAAAAATCATACTTCAATTGCGAACGTACTCTTTTCGTATAAATAAAGGTTTCTATACATAGATACAGTTAATTGCAAATAAGCCAACTCAATTTATAAAATCATCATAATAAAATCATCTCACAAGATATATGCATGAATACGAAAACACACTGTCCAAGCATGCAGATTGCAGGTATGCTCCCTTCCAGCTAAATATTTTTATTTTTTGGTAACTTTTGGAAAATGGAAACTAGAAAAGTCTCTCAGTTTGTGTTGTTTTTTTTTTTTTTAATTTAATATTGTCGTCTTTATAAACAATTTAATCAGATAAGTGTACCTATGAATTACAAAAAAAAAAAGAATTCATTTTTGATCTTCATATTTGACTTTGAATATTTTTGGCTTCAAAATTTCTCAATTTGGCTCATCACCTCTTATAAAAGCTGGCGACACTGCAGTACAAATACCAAATATTCGCAAGCAATAATTATTAATGTCCCGGACAATAAACGTGTGCGAAAAGAGAGTGGGGAATTGTACCAGGCCATCTACTACAATTACCCACTTTTCCGCCATAATTTCGCAGCAGCTGCGTACTGCAAATCGAAAAGAAGTGCGTAATTTTTCGTTCATGATTTCGTTGCGTCACTTTTGTATTTGATTTTTCGTTCCGGAACAGCTGCGTACTAGGCTTTAGTTTCGACTAGATTAGAAAATATAAAAGATAAAAGTCCGGCATCTCTCCTTTACGTGTTCGTGTGATGACTTAAATATAGATTTACAGAGGGTCTACCTTAGCATATACCACAACCGTCAAAATCTAAAGCGACTTTTGAAACGAATGAAAAAGCTGGCTAAATCAGCCTTAAAAGGTTCTCTACTATCATCGTCCAAATTGACACCATTTGTGAAACTAAGACTTTCATCATTTAACTGTCACATAATGACCTTGCGAATCATCGAACAAATATGGTTCTTTCCCCATTTAGTTGTTAGGATGTGGGAGAGGTTGCAACTGCTTATATCAGACATTAAAATACTTTTTCAGAAATTTAATAAAGTGCGGTAAAAACTCTGCCAGATAGCTGTTATAAATATTGCAGTCAAAACAGCGTTGACCCTTCGCGCTGTTCTTCGATGACACTGATTTGTACAGAGGTCCCAACCCCAAGCAAACACTTTGTAACCATGCAACCACATAATCCGCAGCTCCAGGCCTTGGCATAACAAAAAAATACAGAACTCATATACCTACACCAACTCACCCATCTATACCTTCATCTATATACCATCAGCGCAACAGCGATAGCACAATGGTATAGTAGAACGTCCCAATTTACTATTTATCCCATTGGCCTTTCAAAGCCATTTCCATAAAGTTGCTGAATCTTTTTCATCGTTAAGCTGAAATGCATCTTAAAATGCGCTTCCAAATAAGCCAATTACCCAAGTTAGTTAACGCTGAGTAGCCATATAAACGAGGCTCAGCTTGCCCCCCTTGCTCAGCTTCCAGGTCTTTTTATTAATATATTTCTTTTGCATTCGTCTTTACTTCCACAGTCCTACGGAACTCTATTTTACATTACTATTTTTTTTTTTTTTTTTTGCAGGCGGAGATTTTAACTTTATCCGCCGTTAACTTTCCGGGACACTGCCACAGCTTCAAAGTCACAAAATCAAATTAGGTAAAAAAAAAGGGGGAAAAAATTACCCATGCTACGATGGCGAACGATAATTTATGCACAGCAACCTGGATACTAGTCAACTTACCCCGACCAATCAGCCACCCACATCACCCACTGGACGACACGACAACACACCGGCCGGAATAGGTGTAGGTGGAGGGTGGCAACCTGGACGAAGGACTTTTTTGCATCGAAAATCGAATGAAAAAGTTATAGCTGGTCGACTGCACGTAATTTGCGATTGAGCAACGGGGATGACACAAAAAATATCCCTTGACGGGCAAAAAAAAAAAAAATAATAATAAAAAAAAGCAACTCACCCAGCTCTTCTGTATTCACATAGTGGGGTGGACCACAGGTTCATGTTTGGCAAATGGAAATGGTACCGGGGTGGCCGTGACAGTGCCGCTGTAGGAGTTACTTTTATATGAATACTGTGACGACGACGATGCTGATGATGGCGATGCTGCTATGAGCCAGAAAGTCGATCTCGTTGCGATGTTGTCCGCTCCAGTTCACTTTGGTCTTTTTGATTTTGCCCCATTATTATTAACCAGTTTCTGTTTTTCTCCCTGCTCTGGCTTTCGTTCCCCGCCTTGCCGTCAGCCATCACTAACGCCTCCTATTTTAGCTTGTTAATTTTTGCTCGATGATAGTACAGAAAGGTGGCCAGTTTCGGTTCGATATTTTTTTTTTTTTGCAATGCAACCTGAAGGCCGTTTTGCATGCAACTTTTTCCGTCGCAATTTTTCTTTTAATAAAGTTAACTTTGGAACTTGAAAGTCATAATATCGACGGTCGTCGATTGAAAAGTGCTGTACCTACTCGCTTGTGAGTTTTGCTGCGACAAAAATCATTCAATTTATTATGTCCGCGCCAACGAGTAGTGTGCAATTAAATCGGCAGATCGAGTTGAGTTTGGCGATTTCATTAAGCTCTTTAAGGACAATTAAATGCGAAAGGTATTGGGTTCAAGGTCCAACTAAATTACCAACACATGCGACACCTAATTTTGAACCTCATCCACATTATCCACCCCCAAAGGGTAGGTATTTAAAAAACCATTCCCTGTGGACCTTTATCCTATGACCACGAATCGTTAAAAAAAAATCAGCAAAGTACAAACTAAAAAAAATCAAGTTAACCTATATCTACAACAGATCGAGTAAAAAATTGACAAAAGCCACACAAATGACCCAACAGCCACTTCTCTTCCACCCGCACATCGATGAAAATTGCGAGAGAAGGAGCGGCGACATAGAATTACCTCTGAGACTGTGATATCCAAAAGGATTTTCCAATTTATGCACACACGAAAAAGAACCAAATAAAACGTAAAACTTCTCCGAGTTTAGACAATGTTATCCCTTTATAGCCGTCCCCGTTGTTTGGCAGGCATTTGGACAGGCAAATGTGTTTAACACATTGCCAAGGAATTTTTCAAAACAAATCCTTTTTTTTATTCAGCAAGCTATCCAAAAAAAAAAAGCCCCAGTCCGTACCCCATTTTTTTCGTGAAGCACAAAAACATTTTCACTAGTGCGCCTTCCGAACTTTCATTCCGATACATCTATGATTATATAAGTGTATGCTTTAAGGATAAGGCGCACTCACACACAGGTGCGGACGGTGACGGAAGAGAGAACCGACTGGAAGAAAAATCGTTCACCATATCAATGGACCTTTTTTTTTCAACACTGAACATGCCGAGTGGAAAGGTTAGACAATTCATGGATCGGGTGCGGCTAAACACTAGAGTTATACACATATACATAAGTAGTGTGAAATCTATTTATATCCTTTGAGGACAATACGAACGACTAGTGAACTTCGTTGTCGCATCCCAGCCGACCGTACTGGAGCCTGGAGAGTGGAGAAGTTCTTTTTGTATTTATGGTAAAAATTATTCAACTAAAACACACCCGGTATCGACATCTAAGGATGTCCGAGAGAATTTTTCGGACTCCACCCCAAACATACGGATGACTTCGGATGAGTGGTTTGGTCGCACACTGCGGATGGTTACTTTCGGTAGAAATATGTGTAAGTGTGTGCATTAGCACCCACTTGGTCGAATTGGTTTTACATAGGGAAAATGGGAAATTATAAAAAAAAAGTTTGGAGGTGCAGTGAAAATTGGTCAGGAACTTTGTTTTTAATTTAAGGGTTTAAATTATTTTATTTTTTTTTTTTCTGAAGCTAAGGAAGGTGGGAAAATCGTGTGCGCAAAAGAGCTGGAAATGACATTATTTACTTTCCGAACTTTTGGGATGTAAGTCTCTTAATTGTTTTGGAATTGGATTTCTACAGCAAATTTTTAACAGATTGATTTTGGACGCTGTCAAGAGGAATGGGAATATACCTACTTCGCCTTAAGACACTTGTCAATATTGGAAGTGTCCGTTTATTTCACTCGGTTGAGGTGGATTGCTATCCGAAAAGAACGCAACTACCGTTTCAGCTCGTTCTTATATTAAGGATCAGTTTAACCGGCTAAGAGTTGTGAACTTTGAAAATATTCACACTCGAAAAAGGACCTACCTTCCTTTCTGAAGGAAATTATTATTTGGGTAGCTCCTTAATGTTGCATGCAAACAAAAAAATTCGCAATTTGTATTCCAATTCTAAACAAGTAAGGAACCTTCGGTGCGCGAGTGACTTGGCCTGTTTTTTTATTTTCATTTAAATGTTTTCCTTTTGAGCGGACACTCTCTTACATGTGGACAAAAAACCTCCAGAGATTTGTATGTTGAAAGATGTAGGTATCCTGAGCCCAAAAACCATCAGATTGGGCCCGTAACGTCATTTTTATTTTCATTCATGACTGGATTTGTGGAGCATTGTGAACAAGTACCTACCGTAGACGTCAACAGCTGGCTGTCAGATTTAACTTCATTCTTGAACAACCCCAATCTCAAACTCGAAATTATTCCAGTTAGTTGTTGTCAAAATCGAGCGTTCAGATAATTCTCAATTCAAGAGCTCTTCAAAATTCGAAGACAAATTTCCGTTGTGCTAAAATTAAAATTGGTAAATTTTATTGGATATTATTAATTAAAATATACCTAATTAAACATTAATAATTATCTTTAAGTTTACTGATGCCATCCAGAAGAAAATGTCTTAACTACAAAAAGAATATAAATTCTTAAAAAAAAAAACAGAAGGCGATGTGAAATGCAACACAAGTGCATGGCCACATTTTCTATTGCCAACCATGAAAAACTCGACATAGAACAATATTAGGTCCTTATTTTAAATAATGAGGAAACTTATTCAGTTTTTAAGCGTTTATTTTACAACATTTAGTTAAATTAAAGCCTGGATTTTATTTATTTTGTCTAACATAGGTACAAAGTAAGAGTTCCTTTTGTAATATTTATTTTAACTAAATAAAGCAAAGACTGAATCCTTGTTACATTTCGTTTATTGTGGTTTTTATTTTTTAAGTAAAAAAATAATAATTAAGAACTTTGTTTAATTTTTATTTTTTATTTTTGTTCATTATTTGAAATTCAAACAGATGGTCACCGTAACTATACATAACATCCAAATCTGCAGTTGAAGACCTTCACTGTGTTGGCTTTGAATACTCTCTGATGCTAAAACAAAGTTTACTATTCCCCTCTGTTAGGTCTAGGTATTATATCATTCTCTTAGCAGCGTTTGAGACATTCAAAGTTCTAACAATCAAGCCACACACATACGCAAGGCAAAATTTTATTACGCAACCCTGTCGTCCTTTCAATACAAAGTCTCCCATTGGCAATGTTTTAAATTGAGAGAAAATGCCTCACTCAGAATTCAATTTTAACGTGCGGGTTTCTTTAGGTGAGACTGCGGGGATTCTCTATTTATGTTGACGCGCTGGCCTGTGATTTGCGTCAATGTAACATGAGCACCGAAAATTCATTCCTGTCAAAACTCCCGGCCTCCTGCCCCGCTTCCATATGACCAAGAAAATTGTATAATTTCAAAACCCCACCGGGACTAAATACGATACATTCAAACATTTTACAACACCTCAAGCGACGTTAATGGTCTCAATACTCAATGTTTAATGATATCGAGTATAAATGTGGAGTGTAGTGGAAGCAGATCCTATCAAGATTTGGTCGTGTTTTCATAGACGCAAACATGAAACACATGCATAGATGTAAATCTCCGGTTTTGAGTTTTCACTTTTTCGTCTGGTAAAGGATAAACAAACACACCAATAAAATATAGAGCAGTCTTCGCAAATCGCAGCATCAGGGATAAAGTAAAGGCTCTTTGAAGGGCGCCCGCCTCCTAACTCGAATCCTTTGAATTTCTTTTACACGCAGTACAGGTCGACATCGTGTGTGAGGATATGTGGGCCTTGGTAGCTATCGGCTTGGTAGGTCTATACTTTGTGCGACGACACGTCGTGGACGGATAAATGGTGGGGGTGGCAGGTGGCTGTTGGTGAATGACGGTGGTTCACATTTGACAGTAGGTGCCTTTCAATTGAAAATTAATGCTTCTTCATCAATCAAGCGAAATGGAATGACTGTTGTGTGCGCACATTTACCAGTTTTTTTGTGTGTGTGTGTGTTCCTGTATGTGAAAGGCGTATCCATGTGAGCTCCATGGCTGATGAACGATTTTATTCAAAGTGAAAATGAAAACTCCCTTCATCGTCGATGCTCATGCTCATCGCTTATGAGTTGATTCTTAGAATTTTCGTCTAAAGAACGAAGCATTTAAAGGTTTTTTTTTTTTTTTGTCCTCGCTATAATCACGGGATCTCAGGACTCAGCAGTGCGGGAGCGAAATGTATGGCAGGTGTAAATATTTTTCCTCAGTCATATAGGACATTTTATAATTTTTTTTTTTTTTGTAAATGAAAGAAAATTACTGTTAAATAGAAAAAGAAAGTAAATGAAAGTCGCTTCCGAGAAGTTCTCATGAATTGTCGAGTTATTTTTTCCATTCGCATTTATACTGGTTCAATCAATGTCAAATTTGATTTTTGTTGATTTATTTTATTTTGCGTTTATTTATAATTTTGTCAAATAAATGGATATATGTATCCGTACTGTGGTAAGCGTGTCGTACATGCATTGGTCTGACACCTACCTACCATCATTTGAAGCGGGATTTTTAATCACTTCAACTACAGATGAGGTATTTTGCGTTGCAATGGATTTAAGCTAAGATTGCAGTCGCAAAAAATTGATAAAAAATAGGACAAATTCCTACCTACATTTCAACCTTAACGTTCAAATTTTTGGTGGTTTACATTTGCATTTTAAAATGACTCGATTGAAAGCTAGGACTATATCTTAGCGTTATCCGGTGAATCTAAGTCCGCAAGCCCCGAAATTTTCTTCAACTAAAGGGCCCAGCGCCACCTTAAGCTAGTAAGTATAAAGGGCCCATTGCATAGAATCCATTTTTTCCGTCGCATCGATGGATCCGTCAATACCGACGTATTCGAGCATTGACATAGAATTTTACGAAAGAGGTGAAAGCCGATGACAATTTCTCTCATGCTATCAATACTTTTTATACTCATGAAAGTAGGTACATTGAAGAATGTATATAGTTGCCTTAAATCGACTAGATTGGTCTGGACTAGATGCAACCTGAAGGCAAAAACTAGATTGGTCGGGTGAGTCTTTTTTCCTACATCAGCCACATATGTGAACTGTCAACTAAGTACTCAGTCACGAATTTCTTGACTATATTCGTTGGCTACCCCTCCATAAACAGCAACTGAAACAGCTGATCTAATTATGTCCGATTTCAGCTATTCAAAACTGAGACACATCTACTTTCAACTTTATCCGTCGCTCAGGCAGGTGCGCTTCTTATATGGGTCACCTTCCATGAGCTGCTGTGTAATATCAACTTCTCGGTCGAATACGTTGCCGCAACGGAAGCTCCGGCTTCTATGGGTTGGGGCGTTGGGCCCTTAAGGATCCATGCGCAAAAGAACACTACCCGCTCAAAGCCAACTATGAGTAAGCTGAGTGAAAATATTTATAAAATAAAGTACACGACTGGGTCGAGCAAAACTTTCCCGTTAATCAAAAGTTTGGTATAAAAATCTGTGATAAATAAAATCCACTTTTGGCTTATATGAAATTAATTATAATTATCAAATAAACATTTGAGTTTTTATAGGTACAAAAATGGACAACGTAGCCTAACAAAATTTGTGTGCTTATTCAGTTGAAGCGGAGTGTATATATGCTGAAGCTCTCAGTAACAGGCAATTGTCACAAGTTACAGAGTGATAAGCGCCTACTCTTCTATTTTACAAGCTCTTACACATCACAAATCCAAGGACGAGCGTATAGTAGGAGTTTCGGATTTTTTATCTGTTAGGGCATGTTTTTATTTTTGACTGGAATACATTAGTGACGCTTGTTAAAGGTTTCTATAATTGGAATTAAGGTTTGTGGATAAACCCATATCCTATTGATGTAAGAATTCAGAGATTTGTTTTTGAATTTGGATTAGCAGTTATAATTTGGATATACCGATAGACATGTGTGGAGGTGCAAATTAAGTGGGAGTTTCTACTGTAAGCCCCAAGTTCTTGGAATTATTTTAGGGGCATATTCAAAGTGGGTAGTATTTGCTAAAAATAAATTTTGCGTAGCTGTTTTTGCACAGAGGTTATTACACAAATTTACCATAGATATGTGAAAATACATAGATCGGGATTTATGTAATCAAAATCATATTTGAGAAATAATTAAAAAAAAATGATTTATTCAAACATTTTGGGAAAAACTGAGTAGCGAATCTTATCTTAAGTACCTAGTCTATACCTTCTTTTAATATATTGAACAAATATTTTGATAAAAATCGTTAGAGAGGTTCTTGCAAAATTATGCAAACAAAACAGTAAGAAATATTACAATGCTTAGTTTGAAAAATACTGTTGCTTATGTTCCTATTTAGCTGAGAACTACGTAGGTACCATTGGCGTGGCGTCCATATAACCCGATTCCTACCGACTTCCCTTTTTAATTTCCGCCAGCCAACACTATCTACCAAAAACCAAATAGCTCATCGACATCGTCAGGATAAAGCGAAGCGCGAAAGTAACCCCCCCAATCCCCAAATATGTCGGGTTATTAAAGCTCTCACTGGATAGTTGATTTTGAGAGAACATTTACTTGTTATCTCTTTTCTTCTTCCCTGAGCACTGTGTTTGACACCTCTTTGTTAAACACCCACTTCGTTATGTAGAAAATAACGCGCTTTTCTTCGAGTTATTCTCAGTCTCACTAGGTTGATTATTTTTGAGTGAACATTTTGTGTGTATCTATTTTTTTTTTTTCGCTGAGTACTGTGTATGGGCAATTTTGGGCATGAGGAATGGCGAATGGGGATGTGGCTATGAACAAAATAACACGCTTTTCTTCGAGTTATTCGATATTCGATTTCATTGTCCTGGGCCTGGCAGGTAGTATGTTGAGGTAGGTAAGGGTAAGTGTTTTGGTTTACATTAAAAATTTAGTTAACTGATTGCAGTGCACGACCTAAAGTCAATTTAGTATTGTGAACCCAATTTGCAAATGTATGGTTTTGTTTCAACAGATGTAAGTTTTTTTCCTTTTGTATGGGATTAATAATTTTGCTTCGACTTCCCACTTGAAAGTGTTCACGCCACGCCACTGGAGGTACCTATATGGTATTGTCCGGGATGTAAGTTTTACTTGGTTTTTAAAGCTCTATGGAATTCGAAAATGGGGTTTTCGAGATATGAGCAGTTTTTAAAGTTAAGGTTTTCGTTGATTCGAATTGAAAATTAAGGAGACAACAAATTTCGAAGCAACAATTTTACTCTGAGTAGGTATGCATTTTGGTCAAACTGTTAGTGCCATTTTCAAGTGTAAACTAAGGACAAGAAAAAAATTGTGCTTGCTTTTAAGTTGGAAATGACCATATAACCCTAAGAATGAGTTTTCGTTACAATCGTATGGTATGTTTTCGAGTAAGTATGTCCAAATTTCAAAAGTACCGGTGTTTGATATTTTAGCGAAAAACTAAGTATATGCACTATACGGTGATGTTAATCGATTTCGGACTGATCAATGTTAGGTTAGGTTAGGTTGGGTGGGGTTGTGAGATCGTCACAAAAGACCAGGCACCAAAGCGGGCTCATCGCCATCCCCAGGGAACCATTACGGTTAGAAACCAAATCGCTAAACCAAATCGCCCAAACAATCAATTTCCCTACAGAATTTGGTTATGGTCCCAATATTATTTGAGGAACCAACCTCCTCTAAGTTATTAAAGAAGAACCTGCCTAGGTGCTTCCTTCCACTCCGAGCAATTGCTTGACACTCGCATAGAAGGTGGGAGATGTCTTCCGTAGCTTGTAGGTCCTCACAGTACCTACATGTATCCGTATTAGCTAAGCCTAGTCTTATGGTATGCTTCCTTAGAAGGCAGTATCCAGAGAGTACCAATTCCTACCGTTAATCTCAACTTTGTTCTACTGAGATTAATTAATTCTTCAGACCTCTTCCGATTTAAAGCGGGCCACAGTGCCTTTGAGACCCTGTTTCCCTCTACTTGTGACCATCTTGTGACTGTTTTATTGGTGGTTTTCTCAAAGATAACCCTTCCAGCAACGGCCATAGGTGGTCTGATGCCCTCAATCATTGTATTTACTGGGAGTTCCGCTCCTTCCTTAGCCAAAACGTCGGCCTTTTCGTTACCCTCAATATCACAATGCCCAGGTACCCAACATAATCTAATACGGTTCTGCGAACATAATGCCTTAAGCATTGCGCGGCAATTCCTGACTAGTTCAGATTTAGTGGTATGTGACTAGCGCTTTAAGCGCAGCCTGACTATCAATGTAGATGGCGATATTCTTATTGGATATTGATCTCATCTCAAGAACCTCCGTAGCTTTGAGTACGGCCAGAATCTCTGCCTGGAACACACTGCATGCGTCTGGAAGTCTCAGGGCCATGTAGGTCCAACTCGTTGGAGTATATACTTGACCCCGTTTTGGATCCGTCAGTATATACTGAGATCTCATTTCCCCTCGACTCCTGTCGACACATCGAACGGTGTGTCAAAATCAAGTGTACCAAAACTTTCGTCAGCTTTTCCCGGGATTTCGGAGAATAATTCCTTTAAAATAGTACTGTGTCCTATCTCATTTCATTTCATTTCATTTCATTTCATTTATTCAATCTACGATTTATAATCCACAGATTTCGAAAAACATAAAAAAGAGTTATATAATAATAAGTTAAATATACATTTAATTGTTGATAAGCAAAATTAATCTATCCTTAAAAATATTCCTGGGCAAAAATATATCCAACTCAGAATAGAACAGATTAAACAATTTAATACAAAATGAGATAGGTTCACGTTTACCATACAATGTAGTGTGGCTACTTTCAAATAAAAGTGGTCTTGATCTGAGAGATCTAGAAGGAGCGTACAAATTCAAACACATGAGTAGATTCTCACAATCAATACTGCCAGATAAGATATCACGAATAAACAAAACGTTATACATTTTTCTCCTTGATTCAAGAGTTTGGAATCCTAATAAAAGACATTTTGAATGGTAAGAATGATGAACATCAGGTCCATTATTACAAAACAAGTGACGTAGAGCAAATCTCAAAAATTTCTTTTGAACGCTTTCAATTCTGCGTACATTTAAGGCAGTAGTAGAACCCCAGACAACGCAACCATATTCCAAAACAGGGCGCACAATACTGCAAAATAATGCCTTAAGAGTATAAGGATCTTTGAAATCTGCAGAATTTCTTTTAATGAACCCTAATAGGGAATTGGCCCTGGAAACTACAAAGTTAACGTGTAAATGAAAATTTAACTTGGCATCGAAAATAACACCAAGATCTTTAAACTCATCAACTACTTTTATTCTATCACCGTTTAGAGTATATAGTGGAACAATAGGATGAAAAGTTCTATCAAAGCTAATACAAGCACATTTATCTATGTTTAACATTAAATCGTTTGAACAGCACCACTCAGAGAAAGCGTTCAGGTCCTTTTGTAGAAGTAAACAGTCGTTTATTGTAACTATTTTTTTAAAAAATTTAATATCATCTGCATACATAAGGCAGGAGCAGTATTTTATTAAGTCCGGAAGATCATTAATAAATAGTAGGAATAACAGCGGACCTATATGGCTTCCTTCAGGGACACCTGAAGTGACTGCGATTTCCTTAGAAAAATAGTCCCCTATAACGACATATTGTGTTCTCCCATTCAAATAGGAATTAAACCACCGAAGTAAAGGACCATAAAAGCCATATGCGCTCAATTTTTCTAGAAGAATCGTTAGATTAACTCTACTGAACGCTTTCACGAAGTCACATGAACTTGTTTATGACTTTCTAAGGACGCTATACAAAATTTTGTGAATTCCAGTAAGTTTGAAACAGTAGATCTGCCTTTCCAAAAACCATGTTGATATTTACTGACTTGTTGCTTGATTGTAAAGGCAAGTTTATCTTTAACAAGCTTATCCAACATTTTCGGTATAACTGAGAGTTTAGTTATTGGTCTATAGTTAGAAACGAGATGCCTAGTACCCGACTTATAGACTGGATCTATAGTAGATACTCTCCAGTCATTTAAAAAGATTCCTGTAAGAAGGGATTCATTAAACAAATCTAACAACGGAAAACAGAGTGAACCAGAACAAAAACGCAAAACGATAGGATAAAATCCCAAAATATCTGGCTTTCTTTGCGGTTTTAAACTATTTAGGACAATCTGAACATCACTGACGTCTAACGTGTACAACGAGCAATCGAAAACAGATGGGAGGGAACGAATGTAGTTACAATCAATAGAAGTTGAAGATGTGGAATTGTAAATGCTTTGAAAATATTCAGCGAACATATCAGCAATATTTTTGGGGTCACTGGTTTGTTTGCTATTAAAATGCATCACTGCTGGAAATCCAGTACTTTTTCGTTTGGTGTTAATAAATTGCCAAAAAGTAGTAGGAGAACTTTTAAGGTTACTTTCAACCGAGTGAATGTAATTGCTATAAAGAAATTTAGACAAAAAAATAAATTCTTTTCTTAGACGGGAAAAAATAGCATAATCATTTACAGAATTAGACTTTTTAAACTTTTTATGAGCAGCATTCTTAGCATTTTTTAATTTTATTAATCTAATATTATACCAAGCAGGGTGAGAATTTACTTTTTTGCGGACAATGGGTGCGCACTCTTCTAAAACTCTTTTAAAAATTTTTTTAAATGTTTGGAATTTTTCAGATACCTATATGTATTTTTGCACAAAAATTCATTTGACCAGTTAATACTACCAAAGCAATTATTCATACGAGAAAGGTTATCAGAATCAAATTTATATACAAACTTTGAAGAATTGAAAGTTGTAAAATTGTTATAACTGTAAGTTTTTATGGAAATATTAATTGCAGAATGATGAACAGAATTTTTAAGTAAAGGACAACATTGCATAACAGATGCATTTAAATCATCCGAAATAAATACTAAATCTAATAATCTATCAAGCGAATTAGCTACAAAATTAATTTGATTTAAATGATTAGACAATAAAGAATCAATTAACGAAATTTCAACTTCAGAACATAACAAACTTGGCAATAACCTATTATCATTTGTGGGTGACCAAACAATGTCACCGCAATTAAAATCTCCAAGTACACAAATATTAAAATTATTAAATTCAGGCATAGCAATAACCCTATCAATATTCTCTAAATGCTTCTTGTATATAAGCAATGAACTTGTAGGTGGAATATAGCTTAGAAATATCAGCAAACCTCCGCCAACGTTATTAAAACGTACGCATAGTTGATCGATATGCAATTTTTCTACAACACAGACAACATCAATTTCAACAGAAACAGCCCCGAGTGAACGCTTCGCAGCAAGCAGTGCCCCACCTCCACAGCATTTCGTCACATCAAATCGATCGCAGCGAAAAACAGAGAATAGGGAATCGTCGAACAACTCTTCCTTCTTAATACTTTTGTAGAGCCATGTCTGATGTCTCGGTGAAAGCAAAGATATCACAATCGCATGCATCGATGGCAAAGGAAAACTCTCTTAATTTCGAGGAGAAGCCTCCCATATTTTGATAGTACATACATATTTCAGCATTATTGTTGTACTGTAAATGCGAGCGCAACGGCAGTTGATGGTGACTCTGACTTGGCTCTGCATTCGCTGATGGTGGTGATGATGTATGCGATGATCGAAGCGTTGTTATGCATTTATTGATGGGTCGGGCCGGTTGGCGTTTTTTGGGAGATATTTAAAGTTTCTCACATGAACATTTACAGGCCAATTGTTTACATTAGTTGCAGATGTTAATTTGGCTGCAGGAACACTGACTTTAAAGTTAACAAATCTTAGCTTTGAAGCATCGGCGTCTTTCTTCAACAATTTAAAGCACTGCACTTCGTTTATGGGTACATTTAATTTAGAAGAGACATATTTCTGAATTGATTGTTCAGATGTTGTAACAGCAAATTTTGATACATGTAGCCATTTAATTGGGGTAATAACGTCCATATCATCAGGCAAGGTGTCAACGCCGACAATAGCAGCACGATTACGACGCGTTTGGCGTTTGTTTTTAGCATTTTGCCACACACTGTTTTCAGTTTGATTTGTTGGTAAACAAACATTTATGGCAGCAGAAGGGGCAAAAGGAACATTTATTTTTGACGCTGATTTCAAGACCGCATTTGATGTTGATGCCTCTGGTGGCGGCGTAGAAACCAGGGCATGGGCAGGGGCAGGGGCAGGTTCACATATATTTGAAACAAAATTGTTATTGGGCTTGGCACGAATGGAGTCTAAGAGTTCACTCAAATTAACTTTAAGAGTATCCAAGTCACACATTTTCTTTGTTAGCACATCTACCACAGAGACTAAATCATTTACTTTTGTAAATAGTTCTCTTATGGGAAATTTCGAGCAATCAGCACAATGATAAAATAAATTGGAGTTATTTAACGCAAATTCTTTATAAGCCGAATCAGAAAATCCGGTACAAATTTTGTGGTACGATTTTCCACAGAATAATCCGCACTTAATACCCTCGTCAAGGGCGGGATTTTGGCATTTAGCGCACTTTAAACTTATTTTATTCGCCATTAAAAGAAAATAGCACAACCGCACAGCTTAGAAGATGACTCTCTCCTACTGTTTTAAAAAACCCCTACATTAGTGAGCCGTAGCGCACTATTACCTTCTATTGATTGTAATTGTAAATCCAATGGTAAAATATGCATAAAAGCTTCCAGTGCAGTCGTTGGTGTGGTATGTAAAGCACCTGTGACGGCAATGCAGGCTGTTCTTTGCACCTTGGTCAACTTATCCCGTACATACTTCTTGTTCGCGGCTTTCCACCAGACAAGAGCCCCATATGTAGCTTATTATGGGCCTTACTACCATTACATAGCCAATGCAACATTGAAGGCATCATGCCCCATTTCTTACCTGCTGTCCTCTTACAAATAAAGAGAGCATTGTGAGCCTTGCGGACTTTTTCCTGGACGTTAAGTTTCGCTTTCCGAAAGAGTCGAACAGATCAAACTTATATGAACATTTTATATGGGAAGGACAGCACGCTCCAGTCCTCACCATTTAGACTTCTGGAATAACAAGTTTCTCATCAAGGTAAACTTTGTTGAAAATTGTTTTTCTGAGGCCTTATTTATGAGAGTCATTTACCTGACGACTATCCATTTTCAATGTCATCCCACTGAATCATCATTGGGTTTGTATTTGAAGGTGTAAGCCAGAGGCACACCGTCTATTAACATAATTTGCGTGACACTTTAGCCGAAAACAGAAATGAGAGAACCGAAAAAGGCGAAGAAAACAAAAACACCAGTAGGAAAACAAAAAGCTGTTTACCATTGGAGATGTTTTATTGCCGTATTTAGTAGGACTGTGTTTAGTCGTCTCCTTTTGTTCGGATTTTTAGATTCAAAACGATTTGTCACTGCAAGTGGGTAAGATGGCGCTACTTACTCACGAGTCAAGTAAAACATTAGTTCCGTGCCGCCTAAGACATGTGTAATAATATTTTATTGCGTAAGTTATGCGAAGGGAATTGCTTTTACTATTGTTTTGTTTCTTCATCCCTCGTTTAGAGAAGCACCCATTCAGATCTAAGGACGACACATTTCACGTCTATTAAAGAAATTATTGCAGCTTTCGTTGTATGGTGCGTACTGCGTATATGCTACTTTTGACTTGAGTGTGTTCCATACAAGCTGATTTGATAAACAAATTAGGTTAATAATTGTATAGAAGAGATACAGCTGTTGTGGCCGCGATTATTTGTCTTGTCTTCCGAGGAGTCGAGGGTATGTACTCTTGGGAGTTAAGTTCGGAATGATTCGATAGCAATGGATATATTTAAATTAAAGCTGTTTGTTTAGACAGTTCAAATTTAAACAAATCAACGCAACAAACCTATGAACTGAATGTAAGACGAGACTTACTCGTATATCATGTCAAGGATAGTTGGGCGCAGTAAAACAGAATTTTGGTAGGTATATGTGTAGGCGCAGTGGCTTAGTGGGTAGTGTGTGGGACTTCTAAGCGAGGGGTCGAGGTTCGAATCCCGCAAAAACCCAAATTCCAACTTAGGGTTTTTTCCACTGCGCCAACCCTCGCGATCGTCTGCCAAACATCCAAGAGTACAACTGTCTTGAAAGAGCTTCTCAATTGGCCGTTTGGAATCGGCAATTGTAGATCCCTTCCATTCATTCCAAAACTGAAAAACTCACACAAAACGATTGGTTGTGAGAAGCAAGGCCTAGGGTCACCACGGACCTGTTGCGCCAACTGTTTATTTATTTTTAACTTGGTTAAGTGTTAGATAAACATGTTAGTTAAGGCAGACAACAAATTTCTTGTAGGTAGTTTGCAGAAATCTGGATATATGTCTCGAGAAGCGAACTTTAAAGTTTATTGTTCCATATAGCTAAAGGAGTTTGGAAAAATGTGCTTTCCCCGCAGTTGTCTTATATTTGTACGAGTATTGGAAAGTAAATTGAATGCACTCGTTAGCTTAGTGATAGATGACAGTGTAACTTAAGTAATGGGTGATTTTTTAAGCGTAGTTTGTTTTTTTTTAATCGAATTAAACACTCAAATTTGCATCAAATATTCATTTTTTTTTGTAATGGATAAAAAGGCCTTTGCCATTTACGTTTTGAAGACAACATCATATAAATGTTGTCCGCGGCTCCGTTTTAAATGGTCCATCCGGAAGGTCCAATTTTGCGTCACTTTTTCGAGCATTTCGGCCTGTATTCCACGAATTACGCGGGTTATGTTATCCTGTAAGGCTTCAATCGTGTTCGGCCTGTCCACATAGACTAGTGACAGAAATAACCAAGAGGCGTTAAATCGCATGATCTTGGCGGCCAACTCACAGGGCCATTTCGAGAGATAAGCTGCTCACCAAATTCATCTTTCAGTATTTTCATTGTTTCACGAGCTGTGTGGCATGTGGCACCGTCTTGATGAAACCACATGTCAACCAAGTTCAACTCAGCCAACTGGGGCAGAAAAAAAGCCGCGTATCATGACTCGATATCCTTCGCTGTTGACGGTAACGTTTCTTCAACGGTCGTCTTTTCACAGAGCACGCATTTTTATAATAATTTCAATAATTTGCAATCGTTGCTCGTTTGTAAGTCTTTCCATGATTAAATGGCAGAGTATACTGAAAACTTTTTACTTTGACAGATGACGTTTGGACGCCATTTGCTAACCTGTGCTGCGAACTCTTAAAAAATTATCCGTTATAAGCAAAAAAGAATCTCTTCTAATTTGCTCATCCATTCTTAACAGAAGTGTTTTACTTTGTTCCTGTTGAATAGTCAATTTCACTTGGTTTCATCGACGGATATCTATCAATTAGTAGATACCTTCGAGACTTAGACCTCGCTGACTTAAAATCCTTCAGATGACCACAGCGCTGTTACTAGACCTTCGAAATAACTCTTTAGGTCGCCCACTCTGGATGGTATTTGGCAAGGTGTGGTAACAATGCAACTCGGTGGCAAATGCATCCATATTTGAATACCTACCCCTCTCGTGATTACTTTGCTCCAAAACATGGCTTCGTAGTATTTTGTTCTACCAATAAAAATTTAATCAGTACCTTAAAGGAAGAGCTCTTAACCTATTCGATATTTAAATCAAACCAAGAGCAAGGACTCGTCTGATCACAGATTTAGACATCAAACTTCCTCCAAAGTAGTCTGTGAAACCACATCTGATCTACAGTGATGCCCAAGTGTATTACACTTCCAAGAAATGTTCACCCTGAAGTACATGAACACACAACTACCTATACGCAGCTGAAAACACTCTTATCATCAGATGCTTAAGTCGAGAAATTCCCATCATGTAGTGATAGCTCAAGGGCAAAATGGGAAACAACACAAACTGCCGTTTGGGTCTATTTGTTCTTCACAGGCAATCCTGCGTTCCAAGTGATGGTAGGTCAAATGTAAATTTGTGAAACATTTTTCGATTATACTGACTTAACCTTTTTCATATCCCCTAAAAAAAAAAAAAAAACATTCCCAACAGCTTGACCTTTCGACAGAGCCGTTAGCATATACCCCTCGATGTCCATAACTCAAATCCACCTACAAACTCTTTCGATTTGAATTGAAATTTTTAAATGTAGATAAACGAAACCCGCCCATCCTCTTACCCCAAGTTAATGGTCTAATAGCATTCAATTTGCTTCACCCATCTATTCAATTTACGCTTGCATGGGGAAAAGTAACCAATAGGAAGAAAAAAACTAACATAAATTTTCCGGCAGCATTTGCCTTACCATAAATTCCCAACTTAAGTCTGATAATGAACATCAATTGACATTTTTATTTGGCATCACATGGATAAGCAGCAGTAATTGTAAAGCACTTTAAGAGCTTATTTCGATCGTTAACGTTGGTGAACGCCTTCGCAGCCGATATATATATAGACGGCATTCGGATTGTGTGACGGTAATTGGAGTTCGAATTAGACGTCGCATCGAAAGGAAGGAACATCCTTGATGGGCAATGAAGAAATCACATAGCACAGGGCATTGCACTGCTTCGCTCTGGAACTGTTGTAAATTATTTGAAAAAGATCAAAATGCAAAGGACGTTGAATAAGATGTATGTGTGTATAGAGTGAACGAAATGACATAGGAAAATCAATGCCAACATCTCATGTCATCCTTCAATCAACAAGATAAAAATTATATATGTACTCCTACGGCATATATGTCTGGGACCATTGGCAAGCCAACCACTCGACTGTGTTTTTGGGATCATAGTACACATGAAAAGATGTAGGCCGTTTGGTTGTGCCTTACTCAAATTAGGATCCATCTCATTTCTGACTGACTGAGAGTTGTCTTGTATGCTGTTGTAGTAAACAGAAAAAGAGCATCCCCTGGATTTCCCTAGAGGACCTTATTTCTATGTTTGTTCTTCTTCGTGTCTCTTCCCAATGCTCATTGCTGTTGTGACTTTGTGGCCTCCTCTCGACCATTCATTGATAGAGACTTCCATTGGCTGAGGCAGCGGGGGCGGCAGCATTCCTCTGCCCCACTACACTCGTGACCGTTCTAAGTGACCTCGTTGCCAGAATGAATTTCCAACGACGATTTCTTGCATTCTTTTCTTCGCCTGTGTGTGTATTAATATTTTATGCTATCTGTGTGATTTGTGGTAATTTGGAAAAAGGTTTTGTATCCGTCCGGGGACTTTCAAATTGATGTCAAAGCGGATACACGACTTACATATATGTATATATACAAATACGGAACTGCCCTATCCAACCAAGTCGTACAAACTTATATGGGATATGGGGAAGGAAAAAGTGGTATGATTTGATTTTTGACTTTCGAAGGAGAAAATCGTTATTGATTGTATTATCCTTTGGGTTGAATATTATTAGTGATCCTGGCTGTTTTGAAAATCGTTTTACTGCCAACTTGAATTTGATTCGCTTTTTGTTGACTTAATTTGAGTTGTGCCATGAGTGACAGTGGTCAATAATTGTACGCAATGGGCTGTATGAAATTCAAAGTGGCTCGAGTGTGTTTTGGTTTGTACTTCGATAGGAGTGGCTTTCGATTGGAACTGAAATATGGTATTTAACTAACGGCATGTCGTTACTACGTAGAGAGGACATGCCCGTTAACAATATTAAGTTCGTTAATGCAATAAATATGATAATTCCGAGCATTCACAATGCACATGCTGCTTTTATTTATTCAAACGGTAAACTGAAGTACGTATAACAATGTCGACGTTTTTAAATCAAACCGCAACAAGTGAGGTAGCCACATACAATTGACCATAGAAATACAATATTGATCCCAAAACATTCACTTAACCTGCTTGATAGCATACAGAGACGAGCAGTTCGACTCATTGGAGACACTACACTCACATCGAATCTACAACCGTTGGTGCACAGAAGACAAGTCGTTGACCTATGCTTGTTCTATAGGTACTTCCATGGTAGATGTTCTGAGGAACTTAAAGACATTATCCCTCGAAATGCAACTTTTGGGCGCCCAACAAGACAGGCTGCTAATGCTCATGACCATACAGTACACTTGACAACCGCGAGGACATCAACTTTCCAAGACTCCTTCTGTTACAGGACAAGCAAACTTTGGAACTCGCTTCCTGGGGATATATTTCCAGAAGACTACAATTTGCAGCAATTTAAGTGCAGCACAAACATACATCTGCACTGCAGGCATCTCGGGGCGCTGCTGAAGCATTATAGGTTTTAGGCCTTTCCCGGGAGAAGTATATAAAAAAAAAAAAAAATAGGATGGTAAAATAAAATACCTAAACAAATATAATGTCATGGAATTGGTAATGGAGGTAATATTATGCGATTTTATTAATTGAATTCTCCGTATCGAAAGAAAAATATTCAACCGAAAATCAGTTTTACCACGTCAATAAAATGTAGTAACATATTTTAGTTTTTACGCGCGTATTTCAGTTTTTACGCACGTATTTTGATTTTTTACGCACGTTTAGGTGTGGTTCACATTCAACATCAGCCCTTAAAATTTAACCACCCTTTATTATGACTTTATTACTAAGAACAAACATTCCCATTAGTTATGGAATACAACGTCCTTCAAGTTGCTGCCTCGGTTGGCTTCGCAGTAGCGCATTCTGTCTCTCCAATTTTCCAAGACGGTGTTGATGATTTCAGACTGTGGCTCACGGATTGCTTGGATGGTATTAGCCTTAAGTGTTTGAATATTTTCCGGATTGTTGGCATAACATCGGTCCTTCACGGTTCCCCAAAAAAAAGTCCAAAGTGATCAAATCGCAGCTCCGAGGCGGCCAATTCACATCGCCAGGACGGCTGATAACACTATTTTGGAATTTATTGGGCAAAGGATCGGTTGTGGCATAAGCTGTGTGACATGGCAGAGGTCGTCCAAATCCATGTCTTCAATTTCAATAAGAAAAAGTCGGTTTACATGACCCTGTAACGCCCACCTTCGTTGAACTGCTGAGATCGATGGCGAGCTGGTATTCGTGAATTGAGTCTTACACTCTCTTCTACAGCAGCCACATTCTCCACTGTGCGTACCTTACCACGACGGGGACGATGAGTGTTTTCTACTAGCATACCAGTCTCATGAACTTTTTGCACAAACTTGAATACTGCAGGCGCGGTGGGTGGTTTATTTCGGCCAAAACTTCTTTTCAAAAAACGCACTGTTTGGGCTACACAGCACTCAAATTGAAAAAAATCTATATCTATACATATAATAAAACTGTAGGCATTTTCTTTGTTACCTAATGGCGTGAAAACTACTGCACAGAATTCGATAAAACTTTTTTTGAAATGTTCCTTAAGATTCTGAGAAATACATAGGCTATTCCCTTCATTGCCATGCCTATTTTTTGGAGCGTTTTCGACTAAAATGTGTTTTTTTTCTGACTTTACTGCCTTTTACTCGCCATTACTCAAACAATTCTTCATCAATGCAAACAAAACAAAATACTTAGGAGAGCCAACACTTATATAGTTATTTCAAGCCATAAATCTATAATCCTCTAGAAGCTGACCTAAAAGCTAACATGACAAAAATAAATTTATTTTCTAAGTGAAACGAAAGAGAAGTATGCGACGTGAATGTGTATGTAATCAACAGCGACAATCGTGTTTCTGAGGAAATGCGCAGATGGCTGATGAAGTGCGCTGATGGACGTATGGTGGGGTGGTGTATATAGAAATTGAGTTCAAGGTTTTTGTTTAAATGGTTGTTATAGTACCTACGTTGATACCTAAGTAAAGAATTGAAGAATGCAAGAAGTAAAGACGATATAGGAAAATTATGTTGTTTGATTTATTTATGTTGGTGTAGATGCAAATTTCCGTTAAGGATTTTGTTTTAGTGGTTGTTTTGATATTACCTACGTTGATAACTAAAGTAAGGAAGTGGAACTTTAGTACGTACGCTGTTGAATTTAATTTTCTTAAATTGGTGTTTTAGGTAAATAGATTTGTTTGATTTATTGTTTCACATTGACAATGTTCACCGCTTTGTTTTAGCTAGACTGTTGATTCTAAACAAATATGACGTGAGAAAACGGTCAAATCTCTTTTGCGGGAACAGCTAGTTGTTCAATATTTCCCAACGTTCAAGCGTAAGGCGACTCACTTCATTTCGCGACGTATGTTACGGACTTTCTGTCAAGATTTCGATCGGGAAACAGCTGTCAGTGTCAAAATAACCTACGATTTAAAAATAGACCACTAGATGTCCCATCCTTTACATACCTAAATAATAGAATTGACATTGACATTGAGAGCACACGGAGGGAAAACCACCACATAACACAGAAGAAAATTTTCATCCAAAAAGTAAGTCGTAGGTATTATAACAATAGAGAACATCTTATTCAAATGATGGTATCAATTATCTATGTGCCAGCCGCGTAGTTTTAACAAGACGTCTTATTTAATATTGATATGACAGCTCTTGAAACAATATGAAAACTAAATGAAAAGTATGTGAATACTTCTGAGCAGCAATATGAAAAACTTACCCAAAGGATATGAAAACCGCTTGGAAAATACAAGCAAAACTTATTAAAAATTTGTTTGCGAAACTTATACATCTCAAAATTATTTAAAAAAATATCGTATAAAAATGTTGTACATATTTAGAATTGATTTTCTTCATTAAACCATTAACGAAAGATTTTTTTCAGATTCTAATCAGATTTCATAGTAAAGTAGTACCTTAAGTGAATCTTATTGATTTTATATAGTCATAATTAATTTCAAAAATGTTACCGATAAATTATTATTGTCGTGGTTAACCCCCCTTCATTTGTCCTAACTCTCGGAAAGTCATTTTCTTTAATATATATTAAAATATAAATTAAAGTCTTACCCAATAAGTGCTGCGTCCAGCGTTGCCATAAGTGCAAATTTTGTACCATTGTCGTATTCAGTTCTTTTTTTTTTTTATTGTTACTTAAAATAAAAAACTATTTTGTGAAGGAAGATTTGTCCATAGAAATCTGCATGGCAGATTTTTTCTTTTCGTATTTGCAGATTTGTCAAAACGTTTTTATTGCAACACCGGCGTCTTACAAACAAGACTCCATACTTCTACACATACTGATTGACTTGTCAATTATCTGCATGCACCAATCAAACAAACTTGACACTAAATCACGAACGCAGAAAAATTGTTTTGAGAGCACAAAACAAAGAAAATGTGCACCGTACCCGACATTCACAGTTTCAAAAGTGCACAAATGCTCTCGCATTTTAGCCGTATAATAACAGTTTCCCAATTAAACTGTACAGTACTAAATCAAAACAAATGGACGCAACGAAAATAAACAAACAGTACTCAGTACAGTGTGCTTATTTATAGATAGCTAACGGTGCATGCGATATAAACTTTGCTCTGTCGAATATTATGAATACAAACAATTTCACACTTTCGAAAATTTACTTTGAGACAAAAATTAATTAAGACTCACTGCGAATGAGAGTGATCCATCAGTAGAACGAGTGTCCCAAAAAAATAATAGAATAAATTATTCCACTCACTAAACTATGTAAGAAACAAATATCATGCGACCACTTATTCGAAATCAAAGTGACGTAAATTATGCCTTAACACAAGTCTATGTATGGGATACCGCACCGTCCTGTCAGTATTAATCATTGCAAACTTCAAGCATGAGTGATTAGGAGTCAAGAATCAAGATGTACTACTGCCTAGTTCTAGTGGCGATCAATGTCATGGCAAATTGGGAACTTGTTAAGAAGCAGACACCTTCTTTTTTTTTTCTGTCCTTTCACGCAATTTCTACTTGGAAATAAATCGGTAAACAGAATGGGTAATTAATCAAGATGTTCTCGGAAGCAGTAGGTAGGTAAACAACGTCAGCCCGTGCCTGTCCCATCGCGAAATCGTACTACCAGCACGGACCACACATATCTACCTAATATTGGACAGATTTGTTTTGGCATTTTATCTGACGGCGTTTTTTTTGTATTATTGCATAACGACAGAACGACACACGTCAACGTCATATACACAATCAGAGAATTTATATTTTTAATTAAGGAACGTTTCCCCGAGTGAGAGTGTATATAGACACATTAGCCGGTGGCTAGAGGAATTGGAACAACGTCAGCATAGAAAAGTAGAAAAGTGTGGGCTATTTTGTTCAATGTGATTATGTTCACACCATTGGGCGAGTGTTTAGCGAGCAAACTGGGAATCGGGAGGTTGCTGTGGGGGTTGGTATGCGCACCCCGATGGAAGTTAAATGAAATTTCAAAATGAGCTGATTGGAATTTAAGCTAATTATTGGCGCGAGGTCTCTTTTTACACGACTGGTTGTATTTATTATTCCACAGGAGCTTGAGCTTCTGAAAAGAAGAGAATTGTGTAGGGGTTGGTGCAATGGGAAATGCATATCCACAGGTAACGTTCCAAAAAGGAGGAGATATGCATACGCATAGTAGTATTTATAATTGGTATGAAGCGTGATGTATCGATGCATTCGTTACATACTGTTTTTTCTACTCAACAGCCGATCGACTGTTCCGTGATTCTGTTTTTTTTTTACTCCTTGAATTTTTATTTAAAGTTCAATAAAATGGAAAGCTTTGTTAAATTGATGCTTGAAATATTTTTATTCCTATTAGAATAAATCAAAGTAAATTTATATTAAGAAAAATCACCTTCTGCAAGAGCCAACGATATACAGACGAATCCTTCTAGGTCAAATGAAATAAAAATTAGTTCGAGTTAGAGGGATTTCTGGAAAAATTCGAGTTGAAGGGATTTCCTTTATTTTTTTTTTAGCAAATTTATTTAAGGTAAAAAGTAGGAAAGTAAGTAAATTTTGAACAAAATTAGTTTATAAAAATTAGTTATTTTTAATTTAAGATTTGCTATTCAACCAACAACACAAATAATGTTGGGCACCTGCAATTTTTTTTTTTTTTTTACTTTTTTTCCCATCACTCTACAACAACACAAATGTTGCACACCTGCAAATGTTGCGTGTTTATTTTTTTAAGCAGAATATGAATCATGTATGTACAAGTATGTATCTATGCATATTACATACCTATTGTATGTAGAAACACAACGTGTTGTCGCGACGCAACAGTTCCGGGAGGGAGGTTTTTTTTTTTGATTTTGCTTAGGGTAAAACTGGGTAATACCGGTCATTTCAACAAAAACTCAAATAAAACGAAATTCGTTATTTAAATAATACCTTTACTTCACTTTTTATTAAATTCATATGTTTTTGTATTATTATAAACATAAAAAAAGGTAAATGAACAAAACAGAAAAAAGTTACACAAAAAACAAAAAAGGACAAAAATGACCGGTATTAAACGCATGGTCGGTTAATTCCGGTCAGCAATTCTGGTAATGGCGGTCATTAATGTTTATTTAAAATATACTTATATTTATTTTTAGTTTTCACATACATCGCGAAATGTTTGATCTGTGTTGCAAGTTCATTTTCCTGGTCTTTGTTAAAAACCGTGTGTCACCCCAGAGATGGCTCATAGAAGTTTTTCTTTTTTAGACGTTCTGGCAGTGTCGAAAATGCTATTTTAGTAGACCTGGCCGCGGCGCGAATGGACATTTCCTTTTCAATAAGTTGTTTGGCGTTGTTAATAGCCACCTCTGACCACGAACCTCTGGAAGTGGTTCTTGACTTAGGCTTACCCATGAATAGGTAATGCCGATCAGTCGACCGGGACAACCCACACGGGAGCGCCAAGGAAAAAAAATGCAAAATGAAATTTTAAGTTAAGAAAAACAAAGTAAAACCATTGCAGATTAATAACAAAAAACAACATAAAGTATGCAAAATATCACTGTATTTATAACATACTAGCTGACACGGCAAACTTCGTTTCGCCCAAATTTGTTAATTTGTTAATAAATTCCGAGCATGCACCAAGCACTTGCTAATTTATGTAATTCGACCAATTAAAATTCTTTATTCAAAAGTTTATTAAATGCAATAGAAATAAATGATGAATAGCAATGTTGATTTTTTTTCAATCAAACCGCAATGATTTTGACGGGTCGTCCAACCTTCCTATTTTTCACTAAATTGACAAACATCCATCGATTATCCTTGCAATAAATTATTTGTCATAGCGAAAGCGAGACGCACGGGAAATTGAAGTCGCACGAATGGTAAATCGTTCTTAATAAGCGAAATCTGCGGTTGCGTTAACCTGAAATACAACAATACGAACAAAACAAAAGAAGAATCATAAAAATTAACCCAGTGGTTATCGAGTTATATCATCATCATCGAGCTTCATCCCGAAAGAATTATAGGTATGAATTAAGAAGATTATTATTAAAGAAAATTTAATTGACCTGAATAACGAAATACGCCTACAACGCCACATGTTGAGGATTTTCCGACGATGTGCACTAAGAAATTCAGTTTTTGTTAAAAATAATAAATTAATTATTTTATATGTATTTTATCAAAATAATAACTCCGATCGAAACATCTGTTTTAAACGATATTTATTTTGTTTACATCCTCGTTGACGATATTTGCAGCACGCATTCTGTCAATGTTATGCCAACGCCATAAGGTTACATCAAAAAAGTTTGAATTGTAAAAGCGCTATGGTTACATTAGATATAATTTAATATGGTGGTTAAGTATTCTTAAATTTTCTAATTTTCCGCGAAATTTTCTTAACTTTTTCTTTCTCCTGACAATAACAAACACAACAAAAAAAAAAAATTTAGCGAAATCGGTCCAGCCGTTCACGCGTGATGCCGTGACCAAGGGAAATAGGGATTCATTTTTATATATATAGATTCAACATTGGCACATTTGTTCGAACAGCTTGACTCAATGCGATTCGTTCGAAGTCAATTTCTCGCTCCAATTCTCGATTAAATGCGTCAAATCAAATCTTTGTTGCGCTTTTCATCTGACATCTCCAGTTCATTATCCTATGTCACAGTGCGAAATCGATGCAAAATATCGTCGGCAATAATATCATCTTTGTAATATAATCAAAGTATCTACTTCATTTCAAAAAGTTACTTAATGTAACATAGTAAACATAATTTATTAGAACAAAGTTTTTAGGTACCTATATTTAAAAAAAAAAAAGAAAAAACTTCAAAATTGTTGACAACAACAATTTGCTTGGAAAATAATTAAAATAATTGACAACAACAATTGCTTTTAAAATTCAAAATATTTTTTTTTTTTTTATTTGAAGTGCCACTTCTTGATTTCTATCCAGTTATTTTTTTTTTTTTTTTTTTTTCAAAGTGTATTTCCCCATACAAACTTTAATTTTCTAATTTTCCGCGCAATTTTCTTAATTTTTTCAATTTTTCTTTTTTCCTAAACCTTCGCGGAGCAATTACGAACAAATCCGCAGAAGGAAGTATCCAATTTGGTCCAGTCGTTTTCGAGTTTTAAGCATCCGAACAAACCAAGATCCATTTTTATATATATAGATAAGGAAAAGTACTTACTCTCTATTTTCTGATCACCTTTTCTTATAATAAATTGAACGAAAACACCAATAGATCTGAAACTTCCAAAGGACACAGACAAACTTAACAAACAACAGTCTGGTATGAAAACAATCTTCGGGAGCACTAATCCATGCAAAGAGTTGGTGATTCAATGTTCCCATTCTCGAGATACAAGGGTGACCGGTATTCGTATTACCGACTGACCGGCATTACCAAGTTTTACCCTACTTCTGACAAAAATTCGACTTAGAGGAATATTGTAATAGGTCAAAATTCAAAAGAATATGTTCGAGTTAGAGGGATTTTCGACCTGGAGGGATTTGGACTTAGGGGATGACTTTTCTATGCACAATTGAAGGAAATTCAAAAATTGTGTCGAAAAATTCGAGTTAAAGGAGGTTCGACTTAGAGGGATTCGACTGTATATATTTATTTTATTTTTTTTTTCTAAATAAAGTTAAAAAAAATTTCTTTCCCACATCTATTTTTAAAGCTAAAAAATGTGTTTACTACTATTTCTTTCAAAATACTCCCATTTTTTGGCTGCGGTACTCCCTTATAATATTTCTCTCCGGCAACACTGAGTCCCTTGCTCTTTCCAATTGGTTGTGCTGGACACACCCCCGCACGAGTCCAGTTTCGGAAGGAATATTATTATAAATGGTTTTGGCCGACCGATAATTTCTATGCATAATAGAATTCACACCCGCTTGCTGGTGGTAAGTTCATTAGACCACCAGCCAATAGCCAAAGCCCCAAACAATCGAGCACATCCCAGAAGTGGAATAGTACCAATCTCGTGTACCCCTGAATTTGGTCCTCAAGCAAGGGGTCTTTTGAGTTTTTTGACACTTGACATTTTTGCTGCTGGTAGCCTGCGTGTAACTAGCGAATTGCCGGGTCCGCCATAAGGAAGACTTGAAGACTGCTGGGACTGTCGAAAGACGGACCTGAACACCGCCTGGACCGTCGAAAGATGGATCTGAAGTCAGCCGGGACTGTCGAAAGACGGACTTGAAGACCGACGGGACTGTCGAACGATGGACCTGAAGACCGCCGGGACTGCAGGGTTGCCAGAATTTAGTTCGCTTTAAGCGTGCAAACCTTTAAAAAATGTAGCTCAATATCGTTGCTCAGAAAGAAGCCCTAGAATCGTTGAAAGTTTTGGTATTTTTCAGACTTATTCTCACCGCGTTTTTTTTTTTTTTTTTTTACTTCTACGCCTTGGCTTTTATTTGACTTTTTTCCTGCTATTGGCTTTTGTGGCTTGTGTCAAACCAAAAGGCCTGCAAAATGAATTAGTATGCGTGTAACTTGAACGACTTTTCGATGTCAATTGACTGCAAGAGTACTGCCAAGTTTTAAAAGTACGGGTTTGTTCGAAAATATTTTTTTTTTTAGTTTTGTGAAAGAATAAAACAAACAAAATTAACACACAATTTGTAAAACGACATGAAGCCCAAAATTGTGTTGGGCGCTCATGGAAGAAATTTCTACCGTTTTTTAAGTAAAAAGATAGCCCACAATATGACAAAGCGCCCAATCTGGCAACCGTGCGGGACTGTCGAAAGACGGACCTGCAACCAGCAGGGTTCGTGATAGGGCGAGCCTATAGGGTACCTACAGCCAGAGGCAACCGTACCCCCGATCTCGTTACCGGAACCACCACCATTGACCGTACCACTGCAGTTGGATTTTAGACCTTAGGGAATTGTATAATTCTTTTGAAATATATCCTGTAAACCTCAGTTAACGTAATAAAGGAAACTCTTCTACCCGAAGTTCGTGTTTCTTTGGGAAGGACCTTGGCGATATGGCGAGCTGACCCCAGGCCTAAACAAAAAGCACATCACAAACTCAAGAAATCAAAACAAATAACAAACAAGCCGGATAAGAACAAATAATGATTTTTAAAGACAAATAAAACAAAAGATAATGGATTCGGTTGCACTTTGGATGAATGCAGAAAACAATGAAAAACGAATTGAACAAAAAAAAAATTCTTTTTCATTCATTCACTATTTAAATATATAAATATAAATAAATGTTTATTATTTTAGTTCTATACATTTGTACAGAACTTTCGCCTTTCGAATAACGTTTTTTTTAATTATTTACTCTCTGTTCCTTTAAGATCAACTAAGTTCCAGTCATATTATAACAAGCTGTACCTTAAAGTTTTTAGGGCAAGAAGGCTATAACGAGTATTCCCTTAGCATGGCACAATAAACAACATCAAGTTCTATTGCAAAGGTCTGCAGAACGATAGAAAAAGCATTGCGTCCAAAACACATTTATTTCATTAAAAAAACTTGCATTTTAAGACATTCTTAGTCACTTCCGTTGTAACATTTGTTGTAGAAACAAATTTTCCGTTTTAGAATGCTTTTGACATTCGAAAACGAGTTGCCAGTTACGAAAATTCCACTTTTGGAATTGTCTATCCGAAAGTAATAGATTTCATTCCGTTTCACTATTGGAATGAAAGACAGAGTAGGGCCCCAGGAGTGTCTCAGTTTAATTGTCATGCCATTGATTTTGAGGACTTTAAAACGCTTCGTCCATCTTCATTCGATTGAAAGAAATTACGGAAAAGAACCACAAAACCACATTCCCATTTGGCCTACTAATCTTCACATCCCTTTAGGAGTTTGGTCAAGACCGCAACTGAAATATCGGAATACAATAGCTGCATTTATGGAATACAAGGACCCATGATAGGGATGGCAAACGCGATTGCTTATCCCTGTGTCTTGCCCTCATAGTTTGGCACAAAATGCTAAACTGGTTCTGGGCAATAAATCTCGTTGCCCTCCCCTGGTGGTGGTGGTCTGCCCCTTCCCAGCAAAGCTAATAGTATATTTTCTAGTAGTCAGTTTCGAAATTGAAAGGACAAAGGCCATTGGCCACAATGCAATCATCACCCTAGGCCATCGTATGTATGATATTCGTGGCAGTGACTGCCAGCTTATAATATACACGCTACCCAGTATGCAGTATATCTCAATAGAACATCGCACACATACGAACACGAGTGTGTGCTACAATTCCCTCTGATGCAGTTGTAGTCCTTCCATGAGAGATTATTACTAGCGTACTTTGTGTTTGTTGCAAAACGTTGGCACATGCATTCATCATCGGCTATACTGGGCCGAACAGCGGTTGCTCTATAGAAACAGAAGCAAAGCAAGCAGCACGACTGCGATATGTATGGGATAATTTTCGAGACACAGGCTGAGCCAGAGACGATTTTTATGATTTATAAAGTCATCAGGCATTCCTGAGAGTCGTAAATTATGTTTGAATTTACACGAGCCGGATACTGCTGGAGTGCTGGCTGGGCCACCATGTTCGTCTTCGTGTCATCGGATAAGGGGTTAGCTCTCTGTGTTGATTGGTTATTTGTACGAAGTGAAAAAAAAAAGAACAACTCTCATGAAATATGCTTCCTATCCTGTGACATATTATGTGTACGTAATTTTTAAAGACGGGAGATTTTTGCTCAAATTGGAAAACATTAAGAAAGGCAGCGTTAGACGTGCGTTTGACAACTTCTTTTTGGGGCATCCCTTACCCTACATTAATGGTATATAGCAAAGGGTGTTTATTTTCGCTTTTATAAATTACAATCCCTGAAAGAGGGGCTGTTGGGAATACAAACAACCGTCCCTTCTCGATAAATAACCCCCATCAACGGTCCAATACTTTGTACAGAAAAAAAGGGTATTTCATCATCTACACCCAACATCCTCTAAATGGAAAGTGGTCCAGATGATTTGTGGGCCTCTGCACCATCAATTCGAAAGAGATAGTGATACTGGCACTTGAATGGAGTTCAAAATTAAAGTCGATTTCGTATTGAGTTATTGGTTTTAACGAATGGTTGATACTGAAGGACTTCGTAGTCATACAGGAAGTCGTAATTATTGTGGGTGGAGGTCGGCTTTGTAACTTTGAAAAGATAAATAAATGCGGGCCACAGAATAAACTCATAAGCTCAGGTAAACTATGGTTGCAAATACATTACTGTCAAAACTTTTGACTCAAAAGTTTGGTGCGAGTATCGTTTGACTTAAACTTCTCTCCTTTGACATACTGATCGATTTGAAGCAGCAACATAGAGTTTGATAATATTTGCACGTTAAACACGTTTACGAACCAAATTCTACATTTCATTCTGGGAAAGTTTCACTGCACCAAAATGGATATTTAGTGGTGACCCGGTAAATGCTATGAATGTATCGGCGAACGTCTTAATCGAGAACATTAGCGTAAAGAGTTGTCATTGTCACCCGTAAGGAAATTTTGGCTTTAAGCAAGCGTAGCATTGTTATTTTGAACGCTGTCTTGATATATTAAAAAATAAATAAATAGGCGCAACAGGGCCGGAGGGACCCTAGGCCTAGATTCTCATAACTATTTGCTTGGTGTTAGTTTTTCATTTTTTGAACGAATGAAAGGAATCCAACATTTTATGCCGATTCCAAAAGACTAATTGAGAAGCTTCTTTCAAGACAGTTATACTCTCGGATGTTTGTCAGACGTTTGCGAGAGGTGGCGCAGTGGAAATAAAGCCCTTAGTTGGAATTTGGGTTTTTGCGGGATTCGAACCTCGAACCCCTCGCTTAGTAGTCCAACACGCTAACAACTAAGCCACTGCGCCGAAAATAATTAATTTTAGTTTAATTAATTTATGTGTGATTTAATTTAGAATGAATAAGTTTTAAAAAAAAATTCTCTCAAAAAGTAGAGTATAGTGTATAGTGGCAACCTTTGTACAGTGGTTGTCAATTTACGAAACTACAGTTGCTGGCACACAAAAAGTATTAAATATTAGCTACAGGCTTATTAAAATGTATTTAATGCTTCTTTAATTAACAAAAATGCAAGAGTTTGATAAGTTCATATTTAAATAAAATGAAAAAAAATACTTATAAATCCATTAAATTAAAAAATAATAACAAAAAGAAATAGTTAAATATATTCAATTTAACAATAAAATTTTTGTATTTAACTTCTTAACTTTTAAAAATTTAAAAATTTGGCTAAAACGAATTTATTGCAATTTTAAAATTGAAATTAAAAAAAATGCATCCCGAAATAGCTAGTTGAAGCCGATCCGAATATCGTATTCTTTAGGCATTTTTAAGTACAGTTGGTAGTGCCAACAATAAATTACAAAACATATTAACAGTTTAAAATATTTTATTTATTTTTTATTTTAATGTTGGCTTCCTTTAGTACCTACTATAAAATATTTTTCAGCTTTAGAAACATTTAAGTAATGGTGTAGTTAAAAATGCATATTCACAAAAAAACATCCTAAAAAGTAGGCGTGGTAATGAGCAACATAGGCTAAAGAATTTTCGGAAAAACAGGCGCTAGACCCCCTACTACATGTAGGGATTTTTAGCTATTTTCATGTCAAATAGTGGCAATCCTGGCAATCCCTTCAACCCTTCAGTTATATCCCACATATAAATTGAGAATTTTGGATTCCAACTAAGCACTTTTAATGGGAAATATCTTCACACGTTTCGGCCCATTATCGGCTGAAGATTTCCACAGGAGTCGACATTGATATGTAAGATTGTTTTTAGGGGGGATCTATAAAGTATGACAAAAGAATGCTATAGGTATTAGTAAGGGCTATCGTCGGCTCTAAGTTATCCAAAGAGTGTATCAATGATATCCTGATTATCACTGTACAATTCTACGAAGAATAGTTGTGCATTTACGTTTAGAATGGTAACAAAACTGGGATTGCCCAACTCCAGAGGCACAACTTGGTACAAGCCCGTTTCGCCCCTACTTGAAAGGCAATTTCATCTAACTTTTTCAGCGCGACCGCTAAGATAGCTAACAATGGATCTAGCTGAGTGCTGAGAAATATTTATTCAGTCATATGTTTGCCTCGGACCGTTAAAAGTAAAGTAATTAAAGTCTCACGGCCGATGTGCCTCACCAATACCTGTTCAATAGACTAGAAGTACTTCTGCTGTACATACGAATGTTATATATTCGAAAAACAAGACAATAGAGATATAAACACCTTTAACTGGATGTTCAAGATGAGAAACCGAAACATTATCAAACTCTCCCCAGTCATCCCTTTTAACATCATACATTACCTAATACCATGTAACTTCCTAATAATTAACGAGCAAAAACTTATGTTTTTAAATGACAGCCACTGTGACACCTCACAGACAAATCTCACATAACATTATTAATCCACAGATAAAATTCATCCTTCATACTGCTTCCGGCTGAGAGCATATAGCTCTAAAATCACATCGCTCTCATGTGTCAAATTAAAACTTAAAATTAACTCAAACGAGTGCACGAGTATCCAAATCAGATCAGAATCTGGCAGAATGGAGACGGAGAGTACCTATGTACATTGTATGTACATATAGGAAGGTGCTTACCTGTACCTCATGGCCAAAAGGATTGTGCCAATTAAGCTGCGACATCACATTCATAGTCTTTGGAAATTTCTCCCGCTGGGCAAATTAAAATTATTACCATAGTTAGGATTCAGTCTTCTTTTCAATTTGGTGCGCCATCTTTTGTGTGCGGAAACGGTGGCAATGGCGAAACACATGGGCATGGGCGATGTGGGTGTATGCACAAACAATGCATCTACAATGGTCCTCATCGTTCTCTTAGACGCAGTCGAAGAAAATTCACCCCCAGGCGATAGATCACACGAGCAGCAGCGTATAAAACAATTGCAAGTGTGCAACGAGTCACGGTAAATGGCTATAAATCGTTCTTGGCCATGGATAAAGAACTGTCAGCAAAAAACAATGGATACCGCTACTCATTGTCACTTGCAATTGTGTACGATATATTATTTAGATGGAAATGGGGGGTAAGGGAGTACCTATGCATCTTCATCCTATGCACAGCATTTGAATATCCTGCAAAGGATCTTCTGTTTATTGGTTGCGTCCAATCATGCAAAGGGACACCGTATGGCTGGCAGATATGTGCCTATGGTGTATAGAGGTAAACAATGCCTAATTTGACTTTCATTTTCGTAACACAGTCTAAGTGTATATCCGAAAGAAGGATATAGCTTTGAATGTTAGCCACCTACGGCGGTGCTTTGTACGCTCACTATGCACAGTGTTCCTGTGCATCTCTCATACTCCTTTCGTTCCGCCTTGCCATTGTCGATACAACGAAACTTCAAGGGGACTATAGAAATACGAGAGAAGAATACCCAGGCTGAGGTGGAAGTGTAGGTGAGACTGGCAAGAGTAACTGTGCCCCTGAGTCAAGTCCTATTATCCTTTGCATAGTCGATGAGGGAATTGAAAGAGATATTTTTAAATGACAAAGACCCACATTCACAGGCAGAGGTAGGGGTGTTTTGTATATATATATGAAGTGTTAATACTTAACACGGGCTACATTTGTTTCTTAAGTAGGGGCCCGACTTTTGTTTCCAATTTTCTTACCCAACCCACCCTAGTTTCTGAGTGGCTTCGACTTCCAAGTGGGAACATTTCGAATTTAGAACTTTGTCTAGCCCTTGGTGTAGTGGTAGCTTGTAGTCCTTTGCAGAAGTTTAGGAAGTGCGACGATTTTAAAAGGAATTATGCAGAATTTGAACATAAATTTTTTGATAAATTCTCCGGGTATGTGTATGATCAATATGTCGCACTTAATTAGGCTGAAGCTTGTGGAACGTGAGAGGCAAAGGTCAACTGTATAGTGTGTTCAGTTCAGATGGGAGTTACCTGGTAACAGTGCACTGTAATCCTTTTGTGTCTTTTTATGTAACAACCCACATAGCAACAACAGAGTGGAATTGTCTTGGGGCTGCAGGAAAATGGTGAACCTTTATCGAACTCAGTTTCAGTATAAGCAATTTACCCTAGGGCACTTTATACTGATATATCTTCGGTTAATGCGTTTTGAAATTTAAGCACACTCAACACCGACTGTGTCCCAGAGGCTATGCCCTTTGCTGCTTAAGATATTAAATGTTGAGGTGCCTTCTATATGACATCAGATTCATTATACCTATCAGGAGCAATAAAACATCTTCGTGACAGTGGGGGCATTAACTCGTTGCTGTCCCATGGTAGTAAGGTTCAATGATATGCTTTCGACAGTTAGCTCTTATATATTTGATTTGTGCGATTAAGGATTAACCCGCCAGCACTTCACAGTAAAGTCTGAATAATTTCCAATTAAGAAACCATCAATTTATGGGAATCATGAGCAATTCATTTTAAGGAGTGTCAAAAATAAGTGAAATATGCATTAAAATATATATCCAAAATAAATAAGTCGGAAAATGCAAAATGCGACGCCCGAAAGCGTCCAAACAGGCTTCCAAGCATATGCCAAAAATTAGTCTGCCATCGCGTCCAAATAAAGTTAAAAAACGTCAAAAAATTGTCTAAAAGATTTCAATAAGCACGTTTAGAAAAACATGCAAGATCGCGTCTAAAAACGGATCATAGATTTAGTCCAAATACACCCCAAACCAATCGAAGAACGAGTCCAAAAACACGCAAATAATGTCTAAAACGGGTCAAAAAACATACTAAAAATATCTCCAAAAGCAAGTCAAAAAGCGGCCTCTGAAAAGATTAAAAAAAGCGCAAAAAAAGGGATCAAAGAATGAGTTCAAAAACAATTCAAAAAGCACCTCCTGAAAAGCATCCAAAAAAGCGTCATAAAAGTAATCAGAGAATGAGTCCAAAAACACGTAAACGAGTTAAAAAATGCGTTTTCAATTCAAAAAGCACGTTTAGAAAGGCATCCATAAATGCGTCAAAAGAGATATCGAATAATAAGTCCGAAAACTCGTCAAAAACGAGTTCTCAAATAGGTCAAATCAAGTCAAGATACCGTTTTAGAACGTCTCTGAAAAAAGTAAAAAAAAAAACACGTTCAGAAAAGCATCAAAAATGAGTCAAAAAAAGATCGAACAATGAGTCCAAAAACATACAATAGCGGGTCAAAAAAAGCAGCCTAAAATTGTCTTAAAAAGTAAGTCAAAAAGCATCTTCTAAAAAGCATACAAAAAAGCCATCAAAGAATGAGTCCAAAAACGCATGAACGAGTTAAAAAATGCGTGTTAGATCACATCCAAATCAGGTAAAAAAGGCAACTAAAAACAATTCAAAAATCATCCGAAAATGCGTCAAAAGAGATATCGATTAATAATTCCGAAAACACGGCAAAATCGAGTTCTCAAACAAGTCCAAATCAAGTCAAGAAAACGTTTAAGAACGTCTCTAAAAAAGTCAAAAAGCACGTTGAGAAAAGCATCAAAAACGCGGCAAAAGAAAAGACCAAATAATGAGTCCAAAAACATACAAGAATGGGGCTAAAAACGCGTCTAAATCGGGTCAAAAGACAGTCTCAAAAAGCAAGTCAAAAAGCACCTTCTGAAAAGCATCCAAAAAAGCGTCAAAAATGTCATGCGTGAACGAGTTTAAGAATATGTGTAAAAGCACACCCAAATTAGGTAAAAAAACGCCTAAAAACGTGTTCAAAAACAATTAAAAAAGCACGTTTAGAAAAGCATCCAAAAATGCGTCAAAAGAGATATCGTCAAAAAGCACGTTCAGTGGGTCTAAAAACGCGTCTTAACGACTCAAAAAGGGTGTAAAAATGTCTCCAAAAACAAGTGAAAAGGCACTTTTAGAAAGACATCTTTTGGATGCTTTGTTCTCAAAAAATTATCAAATTATATCAAAAAACACGTTCAGAAAACAAACCAAAAAGCGGATCAAATAACGAGGCCAAAAAAATCGCCAGAAATGCCTCGAAATGAAAGAATGGATGCTTTCTTTAGAGAAATTTTTGACGTGTTCTTGGACTCGAGTCAAAAACGGGTTCAAAACCAAGTCAGAAAGAGCGTTTTGAGAAACATCAAAAACGCGTCTGAAAACTGTTTTGAAAAAATGGGTCAGATTAGTCCGCCATCTAAAATGTGAAATGTTATATCTTCTGTATCCTTCACCTTATTTTAAAAAAGGACTTGGGAAAATGTATGAAATATGACACAAACGCCCATTCATCATTTGCAATACAGTGCGCTTTACTCAACAAATGCGCAAGGACATAGTATCAACATTTTTATATTCCCTCTTGTGAGAAGAATAAAAGATTCGTCTGCGGATCAAAAGCAAACCCAACTCCAGAGCTCCCAAACTTCTCAAAAGATGTTGTTTACTTACACAATCCTGACACAGTTTCAACAAATTCTCAGAAAACATTTGAAATAATGTCATCTCCTCATGACAGCATGCAGACAACGTACAATCTGCCACTATTAATCATACGACATTGTATACGTGCTTCCTGGAAACAAATAAAAAATTCCATACATCCCCAAACAAGATACTAATACTAATTCCGCAATATTCTCTCTATGCCAGCGCCGCGCCATTTGTGTTCAATTTAATTATAAGCCGAATGATTTATATTGCCGGCCTTGGCTGTGAAAGCAGCTAATCCATTCATTCCCGGACTCAACAAGGCGCAAGTAAATAAAACAATCACAGTTTACTAACCAAAAGTAATTTAAAGTATTCCAACTGCCAGTTCAGCAGCAAATCCTCCTCTTTAACACGAAATCTATGCACAGAATCATAAATCTTAAATCTAATTTACTTGCCGCCTAGAAGAAGATGAATCCTTCGGCGAAACGCTTAGGTTATTTATATTTATGTACCTACCCACTTTTTGTATTTTTTTAAGTTGAACTTTTGTGTGTTTTCGTTTCACGAGCCATCAGGCGTGGTGCTAAACTCTGCTCAACGGTCAGCCATAAATTTTTTTGTTTTAACCTAGGAACGGGCCACAAATCCAACGCATATATCACTACACATCAAGAAGTGGGTGGCGTGGATTGGTTCTTAATCGGGGCTAACAATACTACCCGCCTACCCGCCTACCAGGGTGCTTAATCGAAAATAAAAATTACTTTTAAATATTTCAGCAGTGCTAAGAGGAAGAGAGCCGACGAAGTTTTAGGGCGCGAGACAGTGGGTGTATGAAATTGAAGACAGGATGATTTAGGATCAATTCAAAGTTCATGGGAGGACAACGTTTTAAAAGTTCCAGGCACTAAGCAAATGCTTCAAAAATTTCCTGAAATCCTTTCAGGGCCAGATGCTGCTACAATAATTTGTTCATCCTTAGGTTGGGAATGTTTTTTTTTTTCATTCCTTTCTCTGTTGTTATTCCTCGCAGTTCGCCACAGAGATTCTCGAAGAGAATTGAATGAGAGCAAAAAACACAGAGGAAAATCGAAAAACCCCCCGAATAAAAGTTTTAGCTCATCCAGTGTTATATCCCCGGTCACATTGTCTTCGAAGAGAGAATATCACCTAACGCCGGCCGGTTAGGTATGCCCGCAATCGGCATCCCTTGAAAGGAGTTTATAAGCGTTAAAACAAAATCTTGGAAAAGTTTATGTCCTGATTTTATCGTATCGTTGAATGTAAGTATAAGTACTCGCTCTGTTGTGGTTGTGTGATTTATTTATTCCTGATTTATGGACTGTGTTTTCGGGGAACGCACATTGAGCTCACAATAACACATGCACAGGAAAGCAGGAGTTTCGTTGCCTTTTGCAAAAACAGAATACCAGTGTAGCTTTGCGTCGACGGACGAAAAACCCCACAATAACGAGCGCGAGCAGACGTTATAGACGTTTCATTGTGCACGAGTTTGGCCTACGATTTTGATGTAAAAGTTGTTTTCGTTTCATCACCTACTTGGGTGGTAACCAATCACTTTGGTCATGGAACGTTAAATGAGGCTGATAATGTGTCAGCATCCTTCGATTTATATTTAACCCATTGGCTGTGATATTGATGGTTTGATATAATTTTTTATTTGTTGGAATGCGCATAGGAGCTGCAAAAAACGCATGACCTCTGTCCGAGCAGGACTAAGTCAGGCATGGAGCAGTGGTAGTATCTATTCCTTATACATCTTGATCTGCCATCGGCAAAGAAGTCTGTTCATTGAGCGACTCATTTGGATTGAGGACATTCAAACATTGGGACTCATGGGGACATTATTTCCACAGGCCTTCAACTTTCAACAAATTAAGCCAACACCTATATCCAGGTTCGTCTTTACCTAAGAACAATTAAAAAAAAATGGGTGCTCTGTTTATAAATAGTAAAATTAAATTCGTCCTAAAACACTTTAAAAATGTTGTTTAAAAACGCGTCTGAAATAGCATTCAAAAACGAGTTAAGAATCAAGACTTTTTTTAACCTCGAAAAATAATGTTCTTTTGTGCATGCAATGTTTCTATAGACAGAAAAAACAAAAGTGAAGATATCGGAATCGTTACTGTTTTCAATTTAAGGTAAAGAGTCGAAAAAGTTCGTAAATTCGTGAAAAGGTAGGTCTAGGGTGCCCATGCGAACCTCTTGCGCTATTTATTTTTTTTTACTGTCAAGATCAGTCATCGGCCTTCCATCCTCCTGCAGGTCGCAATTGGCCAACTCATTCTGATTCACACAAACTATCTACAGAGAGTCACAAGACACAGGGCGCAAATTGCTTGCCACAACCACAACATCTAGAGTTATTTTCTTTCGAGGCTTTTTCTCTGTTTTGATCTATTAATTTTTTTTTTTTTTTTTTTTTTTCTAAATCTGAAGTAAAGCGAACTAGTTACTGCTACAATAACTGAGGGAAATATAAATTTCGATCTATTTCAGACACATTCATATTGCTTCCGTGACACCTTTTAACTTTCTCCATTTACAGCAAGCCCTATCCTCAATTACCCTACTGGGCATGATGACATACTTTCATACGATCGGGCCTGTCGAACTCGAAATCGTTCGCACTTTTAAAGATCGGAGTTCGGAGATTGAAAAGGTACTTTCTTATGTTTTCGTTTTCGTTTTCGTTCCCTTCTTTTTTGGGGTATTAAAATAGGACTTCCCGGCTACCATTTTTCTAGCTAAAGGCAGGACCCTCTGCATTTTCTTTTTAAAGTTGATGATTACTTTGGGAAAGGGAAATGGGGACATTATTTTGGATCTTTTCTCCTCAGATAGCACTGCTAGCGTCTTCTTTTTATTTTTAAAACCGTACAACTGTGCAGTTGCTAGGCGTAAAATAAAAATAAAAATATTTATATAGATATATATATTAGGCAACAGTCCTACAATTATACACCACTAGCCAACAGCTGAATTGAGATGCTCATTCATAAGTTATACTCATACCTACTCTGATAGTGTTTCTGGATATAAACAGGAAAATACCTGCCGAATTAACAACAGATATGACATTTATATTTAATGAAGCTGCAGAGTCTTAATTTTAATCAGGATTGTTCTGAATTATCAAATGGCACGCCTTTTTTTTTTTTTTTTACACCTCAAAAAACTACGATTTCACTGATATTTGGGACCACCTAAAATATACTTCATATTGTCATTGGTCTGACTTCCCTAAAGGGTGTCCGCCAAAGAATTTTCGACTTTGAATTTGAATAAACGGCGAGCGGGGTATCGGCGGAGGGGGGAGGCGTATTCATTACACTTACGCGTCGTGCGGATTTTAGTAGCCATGGATCGTTGGTCGGCGGAGCATCGTGCGTTTGCTGTAGAGGCATATTTTAAAAATAACGATTCTCCCGTGGCTATTCGCAAGACATTTCAATATTCGGCGTATACGGGATTGTCCTAGTACGCAACTTATTGGCAAGTGGGTGCGAAGTTTTCGTGAACAAGGACCTGTAGTGGGACACGGGCCAGGTGTATCGCGAACTGTGAGAACTGACGAAACAATTGAAGCAGTTCGTCGTGATGTTATTGCAAATCCACGTCTTTCACTAAGAAAAAAAATTCCCAAACCTATTCGTCTATGTTGGAAAACTTTTTGGAACCTGAGTTGGAGAACAATGAATGGGTAAACGGATCGACATGGTTTCAACAGGATGGAGGCATCAATGAACATTGTAAGGCGCATTTTCCCCGAAAAAGTCATAAGTCGTTATGGTGATATCCCATGGCCCCCCAGATCGCCAGACTTAACACCTGCGGACTTTTTTGTATGGGGATTTCTTAAATCTAAAGTCTACGTTAACAAACCGCGAAATTTATTGCAACTGAAAAGAAATATTCGCAACGAAATCAGAGGAATTTCGCAAGAAACTTGCAAAAAAGTTTTCACAAAAAATATGGTGTTTCGTTTAAATGAGTGTGTTCGTCTCCGTAGTAAACATTTAACTTCAATTATTTTCAAAACATAGATCCGCATTTGTATGTTTTATTTTAAAATAAAAACGATTATATAAAAACCTGTGAATCTTTTATTATTTAATTTTAAATTCGAAAATTGTTTCGCGGACACCCTTTATAACAAGTTTTTCAAAAGTATTTAACCCCTATATCACCATACTTCTATAAGGAACTATTCTCTAGTCCAAGCTGTTTTGGAATATGGTTGTCCTGTTTGGTGTCTCGATTTAACTTAAGAAGCAACGATCCCATCAATAACTTGATGAAAGATTAAAATAATTTCATTCATGTGACTGATTCCAGCCTATAAAAATTAAATTAAAAAAAAAAAAAGAAATGTTACATAAAGTTAAAATAACTAAAGTTTTTAAAATTATTAGTAACTAGCTGACCCGGCGAACTCCGTTCCACAAAATATTTCCCCTCTATAAAAAAAAAAAACTGCAAATATAAGCACAAGAATTTTTTTTTTAATATTTGGTTATTATACTGACAGATTGGTTGTCAAATCGTTCAAATGCAAATCTGTAACTGTAACTGACTTTTTATTTGACTTCATTTATATTTTGTGCTTGTGCTTAAAATAGATGTAGGAAAAAAATTAATCAATTTTTTTAAATTTCTGCTATAAAACCAATTCAAATCTTGATACTATAAATTAAATAATAAATATAAATATAAATTTGTTCTTTGTTCTAATGTAATTTGAATATTCCCCCCTAGAAAAAATTCACATTTTTCAAATTTGTGGTTCAACGCGTTCCTTTTATTTTTGGTTATACATATTTTAATTGAGAATTTGGTGAGCGAATTCTCCCGCAAGGAGATAAATGTGACATATTCTCAATATTAACCCAGAAAGTAAGGGGCAGGGCTGTCGTTTGAAGCCAAAAAGCAGCAGCACGACCAGTCGAAAAAAAAGCAGTACAAAGCAGTACATACAGCGTGTACGATATAGCTATGTATGGAGCTACTAATCAACGTTGAAATTATTACACTTAACACATTTATGTAAATTGTTTATACTCTATATTAAAAAACAATATATATATATATGTATATAGGACAATTCAATTGCCATTTCCGTTTGTTCCTCTTGTCTCGAATGTCACTTTCTCTGGGTATGTTTGTAAGACAAATGCAAAAATATACTTTAAGGGTGCGTCCTTATTTCAGATGCTTAAAATTCATAATAATGTCTTCGAGAATTTTAAGAAAAAAAAATTAAAAAAAAAAACAGTATTTTGAGTAGCTGTGCAGTACAGCAGTACAAAGACTCAGAAAGCAGTACAAATACTGCCTTTGCAGTACAAATACTGCTTTTGCAGTACAACGACAGCCCTGGTAAGGGAACAGAGCTATATTGTATTTCGTGAAGCTATCCCTTTCAAAACTTTTCTTTCTCTTTCACTTAAACGTCAAACCAACTTGTAGGAAAACAAACCAATTTTTTTATGGCGGGAATACTATTTGTTTTGTTTGAAGATTAAAAGTTTATGATAAAGTGCAAAATACTATCTTTAAACACTGCAGAATTAATATCGTGTTTGCTAAGAGTTTTTTTTTTTTTTTTTCTCCGAGGTAGGTGGAAATCTTCTAGAAGACACTATGAGGACACTCGGCGCGTGCTCATAGTAGTGTGAGATTTTTACTCACTAAAACCAACTCCTGCAAATTCATTTTGTACTGCAACTAAGTTATGACTTATCAAGCAATTTTTTTATCACGAAGTTACACGTTTGGCAGGCAACATTCCGGCGAAAGTTCCTGCTCGTTCCGCAATTTTAACGCGGTTGATAATTATCGGGCTAAGTCCGAAGGTTTAGTTCGTTGTAGTCGCCGCAATAAATTTGTTTCATCGAGAATTTCACGGACCGAGCTATTAATATGTCCTAATAATCGATTTCTATGCTTTCGAGCGCATATTTTCGTTTCGTCCTTAACGGTGGAAATTCCGAGGTCTCTATGGAGATCTTCATTTCTAATGTACCACGGTGCACTGACGAATGATCTTAGCACTTTATTTTGAAAAGTTTGTAAAATGTTTAGATTTGAATCGCTGGTACAGCCCCATAACTGTATACCATATGTCCATACAGGCTTCATCACTTGCTTATATAATAAAAGCTTGTTCTCGAGGGTAAGCTTGGAATATTTTCCGAGTAACCAATAAAATTCTCTATATTTGATTTTAAGTTCTTCGCATTTTTTCTTTACATGCGGTTTCCATTTTAATTTTGTGTCGAGAGTCATTCCAAGATATTTGGCCTCGTTCGCAAAAGGAACTTGTACCGTATTTATAAATACAGGCAAATTATTTGTATTTTTATATGTAAAATCCACGTGGACCGATTTCGTTTCGTTAAGAGCGATCCTCCATGAATTTGTCCATTCATAGACCCGGTTAAGCGCGCCTTGTAATATTTTGTTTGTTTCTTTGGTCGTTGAACCAACTGCTAGTATAGCAGTGTCATCGGCAAAGGTGGCTACGGTAGTACCTTCTGTTTGCGGAATATCTCGCGTAAATAACAGGTACAGGAGTGGCCCAAGGACGCTTCCTTGCGGCACACCTGCCCTTATTTCCTTAAATTCCGAATATTCGTTTCCGTGTTTGACACGAAAGAGTCTATTCTCTAGATACGATTCTAGAATTTTCCATAACCGTTCGGGGAGAACTTGTCTTAATTTGCACTTGAGGCCTTCATGCCAAACCTTATCAAATGCTTGCGAGACGTCCAAGAACACGGCAGAGCAAATTTTATTTTCTTCTAGAGCTTTCTCTATTACGTCAGTTATCCGATGCACTTGATCGATTGTCGAATGTTTGCTTCTAAACCCGAACTGATGATCGGGTATAAGACGGTTTTCTTCTATAATTGGTTGTAAGCGTCTGAGTAATATCCTCTCAAAAACTTTGGAAATAATTGGAAGAAGCGAGATGGGTCTATAAGACTTTTTTTCATTCGGTGGTTTGCCTGGTTTTAGAACCATTATGACTTCCGCGACTTTCCATTGACTCGGAATGTATTGTAATCTGATCGCAGCGTTTATAATGTGAAGAAGCTTAGTCAATGCTTTCCGAGGTAGCATTTTTAGTAGTTCACCCGTGATCAGGTCGTATCCCGGAGCTTTTTTGTGCTTAAATTTCTTTATAACTTGCCCGAGCTCGGTGAGTGTAGCGTTTACAACTATATTATTTTCAGATGTTCGTCTGTCTGATGCATAAGTATTTCGATTAAGCACTTGACCATCGAACGGCTTAAAAGTTTCTTCTAAATGAGCTGCGAAAACGTCCGCCTTCTCTTTGTCGTTTTTTGCCCAAACATCTCGGGTTATCTTAATAGGCGGCTCTGCGATCTTCGGCCTTTTTGTGGCTTTAATATCCTTCCAAAGCGAGTAATTTGATTCTTTTTCAGCTGTTAGGCTTTCGAGGTAATTTCTGGCCTCTTCACTTTTAAAATCTTTAATAGACTTTGTTAGCAAGTTAGTAAGTCGATTTAAGTTCGCTTTATCTTGCGGGGCTCGAGTTTGTTGCCATCTTTTTCGCGCTTTTCGTTTTGTTCTGACCATATTAATTATTTCCTGCGGGTATTTGACGCAGTTATAGTTCGACGTTCTCTGCTGGTGAGGAGTATTATTCCATGCAGCTTTCTGCACGATACTGACGAACCGGTCGACCGCAACTTCTAGTTCGTAAGGCGTCTTGAGTGATTCACGCAGTTCAGTATTGTTCTGGACATCTTTTTTGAAGCCTTCCCAGTCTGTTTTGCCATTTGTTAGCCTTGGCGGTATTTCATTTTTTATAAATGTCTCAGTCGTTGTTAAAATTACCGGAGAATGATCAGAAGAAAGATCAAAACATTCTTCAACTTTAATACGATTGGCGGGTAGTCCTTTTGTAATAAAGAAATCAATCAAATCGGGTATTTTAGCGACATCAGTCGGCCAGTACGTTGGTTTGCCTGTCGAATGAGAATCGCAATTGTACTGCATGCACACTTCGTAAAGTATTCTTCCCTTTCGCGATATGCATCTAGATCCCCAGAAACTATGTTTGGCGTTAAAATCACCTCCAATTATAAAATGTTGTCCGAGGGAATTGATTAGGTTCAAATAATCATTTTTGTCTATCTTGCATCGTGGTGGGCAGTAGATAGAAGATATTTTTAAAAATGCGTTTCGATATTGGACCTGTACAGAGCTCACTTGCATTGTTTCGAGTTCTAATTGTAAATCGATTGAGTGGCCGATACACTCCTTTATATACAAGGATGCTCCACCTCTAGCCTTATTCGACGGGTGAACGGCGTGATAGTCAATGTAACCTTTGATCTTTAGATTTGATTTCTCCTTTATATGGGTTTCTGATATCAAACATATATCGATATCTTTTTCCCTTAAGAACAATTCTAGCTCTCCGAGTTTTTGCCAAAGACCTATGGCATTCCACGTAAGTATTTTAAACATTCGCTTCATATTTGGTTGTTTTTCTGTCTCGAAATATTACTTTCGAGCTTAACTAGCCTGTCGACAATTAGTTTATTCGTTTTGCTTTGTTCCTCAAGTCTTGACAGAATAATCGAAAAGACATTGGAAACAGCGTCTGGCGGATTATTAGTTTGTCTACTACACGATGCTGCAGCTTGCGCGTATGTTAGCATATCTGTTTTTTGATGTACGATGTCCGATGGCGTTTCTGTTGCCCGTTTTCCTTTTTTATTGTTGGGCTTATCTAACTTTGCCGGTTTTGAGGTACTGATTGACACTGTTTCAAGCCTTGGGTTGTTTCGTTGCTTCTGTGGCTTCATGGATTGCATCCGTCTTTTTTGGAGCTCCTTAGCTACTTCGCAGCCCCGGTAATTTGCAGGATGGTTACCATTACAGTTAATACACTGCGCGGGAGCTTTATTATTTGAATTGCAGTCACTCGTCAAATGACTACCGGCGCATTTTACACACCGTGGCTCTTTCTGGCAGTAGGTTTGCGTGTGGTTATATCCTTGGCACCGTTTACACTGTGGAACCAATTTTTTGTTCTTACGCATAGGTTCAATTTTAACAACAATATTAAGGATTGCTTTTATGTCATAAATTTTGTTTAAGTCCTCAGTCTTATCAAAAGTTAGTATAAAGAGCGGGAGACCACGGTTTACCATAGCTTCATTTCCCTCTTTATTCTGTTTTTCTCGTTTGACGATATTAACGGCATTCATAATTTTAAAGTGCCTGTCTCTTAAGTCATTTACTACATCATTTTTCGAACATGACGGGTGTAACCCTCTTGCCACGACACGTATAGGTCTTTCTGACTTATTCTCATAAGAATATGTAACGTTATAAAATTTTACCCTTCTTCCAAAACGTTCCTACTTTCCCTAGAAGAAGAGATGGTAACCATATACCGATATTTCGAGGCTATCGCGCGGCTGAAAGGCCACACACGCACGTCGCGGAACCATAGTGGCTTCCGCTGGGGATGTCAGTTGACGTCGAAATACGCGGGGTATATGGGCCGTGAGTAACTAATAAGATGATGACTCACACGGCTACCATAAAATAGAACCTCCTGTCGTCCATGACCCCTATGACCACAGCGCTACAGGACCCGCTAGAAGTCAGTCCGGGCCACTGAACAGGAGGGTGTTCGATCGCATACGCAGCTCAGGCATGCTAGCGGGGCTCCGTCCTAAGCTCGTCGGTTGGGGGGGGTTCTTGCCGCCTACACGTCGAACGGTGTTACTGTTTACATGCCTGTCTCCGGTTGGTGTTTGAGAATTTCTGTTGCTAATATAATTAGAGGCTCGAACATGTCCCAATGTCATTAAAATCGCAGTGTAATACCTTATTGTTTCGATCTCGCCAAAATGGCCTACCTAAGCTATCCCACTACACTACTTGTACGTATCCTCAGGCGGATAGAGAGCGAGAGCAAGATGTTAGGCTCTCACGGAGGATAACCCACCCCTATGGCGTTCGGATTTATTCAATCCAGCAACGACCACCTTGGTGACCCAGCTCCTCGGGTGGTAATTTCTCAGGTCACCCCTATGAAAAAAAAAAAAAAAGGTACCTCTACTGGGCACCCAGTCTCATTCTTCGGGTTCGAACGTCGTCCTCACTTCCTTAACCTACCTTAATCTAGAAACCGGCACATCAGGACCCTGTAACAAAAGCTTCCAGAAGAACCGTCATACAAAAACCATAAAAAATGAAAAACGCCGAGACAGGAGTTTAAGTTAATCCCGACATCTCACGGGTACAAAGTTCTTTAATTCAATAAACTTAACCTAACAACTTAACAACTAAAAGTACAGAGCGGAATCCAAGATACTCTAGAGTAGAGCCAAGCTAGACCTCCGTCCAGACGGGACGTGAGCTAAATGGGGGCCTATTATGCACCCAACTATGCTAAAGAAAAAAAAAAATGTACGCAAAGAAAAGCGTGAATACCATACTAAAATCGAACTTAAGCTAGGTATCGAATTTAAATCTAAATCCTTAAGAACCTAAATAATTAAATGAAACGAATTAATAATATAAAAAAAGAAAATAACGGTGATTACAAAGCAGGTGCTTCTGACAAATTCTATTCGATCACCTCTTCTTGACGAAGGGATCCTCTAAGTTGATCGCAGGGGTCTCCGGGAACCCAATAGTGAGGATAGTTGCCGGGTATCAAAATATCAGTAATAATTAAAAAAAAGAAATCGCGGGGGTCGAGGTGGTACTGACCCTTAACCGCTCGCCTATATATTACCATAAATTTTCATGCAGATTCCAATTATGAATAGGGTGAACTTACCGGGATAATTACCCTTTGTTATACCGGGTATGCCTTTCTTCGCCAGGGGGCTGATGGAGTGCACTGCATCGTCCTGTGGTATTACGGCTGTTCAACCTAAGCTAGGGGACCGAGAAATAAAACTATTCATAAAAAAAAAGAAAATCGTGGTAATTAACAGCGCGATTGATTAATATTTTAACGCGTCGTTCACTGCCCATATGGGGTAGGATAGGGCTGATCTTTATTAAGTTAGCAGCACCGGCTATATCACCATTCGTAATAATATAAAAATTACAAGATATCTAAAAGATCGCATGATAAGAGAAAAAGAAAAAAAAAAAAAAAATAATAAATAACTTAATCTAAGGTTGAGTTGATTAGGGCGGGAGCACTATTCCGTTGTTCACCCGGCGGCATTCGGGGGTAATTGACATGATGTTGGCACGGTCTCATGCTTCGTCGTTGTTAGCCTCGTCCGGCTTCTTCCAAGAGGTACAGCTCGCGGCAGGATTGGTGCCGGGCTCAGAATAAAAAGACCCTAAAGTCGCAGGTAGGGTGGGTACGGATATACAGAGACCGCGGTGTCTGAGCACGCTGCCGACCATCGGGGCGGTTTACGCACTGGGGTGTCGTTAAGTCTACTTCCGCACAGGGGCAATTTACGCACTGGTCTAAGAATAAGTACACTTCCGCTCAGCGGGGGGTGGTGGTTTACGCACTGGGGTGTCTGAGCACGCTGCCGACCAGCGGGGTGGTTTATGCACTGGTGTGTTTGAGCACGCTGCCGACCAGCGGGGTGGTTTACGCACTGGTGTAAGCTAAACGCACTTCCGAATAAAGGCAGTTTACGCACTGTTTAAGTTAAGTACACTTCCGAATAAAGGCAGTTGACGCACTAGTTTAAGCCCCAAGAATGAACGAGAGGTGTTTCTTATTGGATCCCCACGCGGTATTACACTCGACAGAAATAATCCCCACGAAAGCGAAATGCTTGGTCATCGCGACCAGCAACCGATATGCTCCACTCTCTAAACCCAACTGACTGTACTGAAAAATTATTCGGCCGAAGCCAGCTCACTGGTTGTGCAAAATGCAGCAACAAAAAAAAACGACGCGCAAATCCATGGAAATTTTCCATCGACAGATTTTACCGTAGAGGTATATGCACATACCCATCGTACGATACTTCATATAAAAAAAACACAAGGCCATAATCCCGAACGGTAATGCAAAAAAAGAAGAATTTCGTCGCCACACAAAGGGTAACACGCCACACCAATGACCAAAACAACAAGCATACCACTTACTGCTATGGATTTTTGCATGGGGGAATATACACAACCACACAACCTATATACACCCACCGCGCAGTCTACCTGCTGGCACACCAGCAACGCCATCGACTATGGGTAATTTCGTGTGGGATGTTCCTTTCTTTAGAGGTTCTAGTCTCAGATTCCAGGTTTCCCGATCTCACCACCATTGGTGTTGGATAGCGTACCGCCGAGGGGTATGCAACGATATTTGAAGAAACTAGGTTTCAGCACGAAATACAATCACTCATAAAGCCAAGTCTACAGTACGGAACGGAATTATTTTTAAATACGAAATATAATTTGAGTAACGAAGAAAGATATTCAAAAGTGAAGAATAAGTGCAGGCGATTCCTACAAAGCTTATTACTTTTGCGAGAGCCCATGAGCACAAGGAATAAGAAAAGAAGCGTTTGACGTATTGCATCCATGAAAGTCTCATGCACAGACTGGCTACCCGGGCGAAGCAACGTACTTTAAGTGCGGAGATCCTTTACGTGGAATACTCCCACTTTCTTGTTATTCATATCTTGTAAGTCGTACAGGTTGTTACCAATAACCTTTCTGACTCGCATTTTCTGAAATTTGGGGCACAATTTCGCGTTCAACCTTTTCGACGCGTCGCTGAGCACAAAGTTCCTCTTGTAAACTATATCTCCTACTTGAAATTTCCGGTTGGCACTACGCAAGTTATACACTTTTTCGTACTTATTATGTGCATCTGCCAAAGATTTTACCAGATGAGCATGCAGTATGTTCATTTTGTCACTTTTAGCTAACACGCTGATGTCCGAGTGGTTTAGGCAATCTAATCGTCGCAACAAATCATAAGTCGAACCGTGTTCTACCATGGGTTGGCCAAAGAGGGCTTCATACGGTGAAACTCCGAGAGCCGAATGCACCGCCGAACGCAAGGCACAACCGATGGCTGGGAGTTGTATGTCCCAATTGGTATGGTCGGTGGAAAGATACGATCGGACGGCCGCAAGGATTGAGCGGTTAACCCGCTCGCTGGCATTGGCTTGCGGGGCGTAAGAGGCAGTCCTTATATGGCGTATGCCGAAGCTGCTAAGGAACTGGCTAAACTCCTTGCTGATAAATTGTCTTCCGTTATCAGAAAGTACGGTTTCCGGCACTCCGTACAGCAAAAAGACCTGATCTCGTAAAAACTTGATGGTCCCATCCGCGGTTGCTTTCTTGAGTGGCTGTAATAGCACGAATTTTGTCAGTTGGTCCAGCACGATGAGGATGTGGGTGTTGCCAGACTTGGAGCGAGGGTACGGTCCCAAAAAATCCATAAAAATATGTTGAAAGGGGCGTTCAACCACGAAAGCGTTTCCCATTGGGGTTCGTAGGACTGTGTTAGGGGCTTTCGACGCTTTACATTCCTCACAATGATTAATAAAGACTCGGACTTGGGCTGCCATGTTCGGCCAAAAATAAAACTCACGAATGCGGTGTATGGTCTTTGTTATCCCGCCGTGGGAAGCTCGAGGGGGGCGATGCGCTAAGGAAATTAACCGTTCCGTCATCGACGGTGGGATCCATAATTTCCACGTCCTGCTTTCCGCCAGGGGTTGCCCAAGAATGGGTTTTGTCCTTTTGAAAACCAGATTATCGGAAATGGTAAGATCCGGCAGTTGGTCGCTGTTTCGTTTGACGGTATCTAGGAGGTCGATATACTCTTTCGAGAGAAAACTAGGGTCGGACAGATCAACGCGTAGTACGTCTGACGACGCAACTACTGATTTGGCTAGGTTGAGCTCGAGAGCATCCAAACCATGCATCCGGGATAGGGCGTCGGGAACCACATTCAGGGAACCTTTTCGGTGTTCAATATCAAACACGAAACTTTGCAACTGGAGGCTCCAACGGGCTAGTCTTCCGTCCAAATCCTTCTTGTTCATCAACCATCGCAGGCTGGCGTGGTCAGTGATAATTTTGAATCTATGTCCTTCCACATATGCACGAAACTTTTGCACCCCCATTACGGCAGCCAGACATTCACGTTCCGTGACGCTGTAGTTTCGTTGCGCAGCGTTTAGCTTGTGGGAATAGTAGAAGATAGGACGCTCTGATCCGCTATCGTCGCACTGACACAACACGCATCCTATGCCGGTGGCAGAGGCATCGCAAGCTATGACGAATTCTTTAGAGTAATCAGGATTGATTAAGATTGGTGCGGTGGTTAACATAAACTTCAACTGGTTGAACGCGGCGAGGGCTTCAGGGCTGAAATGAAACTTCACTCCCTTCTTGAGGGTGTTTGTAATAGGAGTGGCTACCGTCGCGAAATCTTTCACAAATCGTCGGTACCAACCAGCCATCCCAAGGAATCGGCGTACCTGGCGTGGTGAACTAGGTATCGGATAGTCAAGGATCGCCGAAACCTTGTTGGGGTCAGTCTTGAGGCAACCTTCACCTACGACATAGCCAAGATACTTTAACTCTCGAAAACAAAATTTTGACTTATTCAGATTAATCGTAAGGCCAGCATCTCTCAATTTTTGTGCAACTACGTTCAACATATTCAAATGTTCCTCAAAGGTCCGCGACACTATCAGCAAGTCATCGAGGTAGACAAACACCTTTTCTCTCATTTCGTGAGGTACCACTTTGTCCATCAATCTGCACATGCGCTGGGGCGCATTGCAGAGTCCAAAGGGCATTACTCTAAAATGGTAAAGAGGCCTACCGGGGATGGTGAACGCAGTTTTCTCCCTTGAACTTTGCTCCAGCGGTATCTGCCAGAAGGCGTCTTTCAGATCCACACTTGAAATAAAGTGTGTATCCGACAGACGTCCCAGCAGCCCCTCAATGTGCGGGAGCGGATACGCATCCTTTTTAGTGACTTGGTTCACCTTCCGAAAGTCCAAGCACAGGCGGTTCTTACCAGGTTTTCGTATGAGAACGACTGGCGAACTCCATGCGCTGGAACTCTCTTCTATGATCCCCAACTCAAGCATACGGTCCAGCTCCTCGTACAAAAGGGTTTGTACCGCAGGAGATACGGGATAATGCCGCTGTTTGACGGGTTCAGCATCTCCGGTATCTATTACATGTTCCTCGAGGTTTGTCCTTCCTAGGCCAAGGGTGGCAAAGGACGGGAACAAACTCATGGTATGGCTCAATCTACTCGATTCATCACTGGATAGTTGGCAGAAAAGTTCATCCCTTCGCGGTTCCGTCTGAATGGACGTTAGCTCCGAAATCAGATGGGGAGCGATCTGGAAGTCCTTCCAAAAGTTTACCCCAAGGTATAAGGGTTGATTCAGGGAGGGTACGAGAAAGAAGATTATGGGTTTTAGGAGGCCCTTGTAGGTAACATCCAACGTAGTCTGTCCTATAACGGATTGGAGTTGGCCATCAGCAGTTTTAACTGACGCCTGTAGGTTTTTGAACGGCAGGTGTTTCTCCAGGAGTAGCTGACAACCTTCCTTCCCTAAACAACTCACCGCCGCTCCGCTATCCAACAGGCCCAATATATTTTGTCCCATGAGTTTCACCATCGCATATGGACGAGGATCCTGCTCTGGACTGCAAAGGGTAGTGGCTGCAATGGACTGGTAGGAGAGATGCTTCTTAGCAAATTTCTCCCGAAGACGGAGTATCTGTAACGAAGCGACGGGGGGTGACTTGGTAAAAATTCTAGCTCTAGTCGCATAGTAGGTCTGAAATCGGTCATGCAAGGTTTTCCCTGCGGTGTTGTGGCTGTGAACCGGAGGTGGCGTGACGGGTACCTCGCGGTGGAGGATAACGATTTTGTCATGTGGCAGAGGCGGTGAAGTGCTGATAGGCGGTGATGGAGTGGAAATTAGTGAAGAGGCCGGTTTCTTTCTTGCGAACAGTTCACACCGGTCGATGACCTGTTCCGTTGCGCGTTTTCCGCGCAGTTAGAGCATCTCGGAGTGGTGGTGTTTTCCTTCCCACATTTGAAACAAAAAAGGTTTCGCTGGGGACTTTCACATTCGTAGAAGGTGTGGCCTGCTAGCTTGCAGTTCCAACAGGTGAGACTAGATGGGGTCCTACGAGTGTCTACCGCGTCTACCTGGAGGCCTACGGTACTGCAATTAGGTTCCTCCTCACTCATTTCGAATTCACTAATATGGGGTCGGAAGCCTGAGGGTGGCATGGCTCGAGCCATTGAGGATCGATGGACGCTGAGATATTTCTCAATTGTACGACAAACATACACCAGCTCAGGTAAGCTACTTGTACTGAAGGTTATGAGTAGCTCTCCCATACGCTTACAGACATTCTGCTTCACAATTTCTATGAGCTCTCGATTCGGTTTCGGATTCCTCAACCGGGAATTCAACTGCATAATATCGTTGTAAAAATCGTCAAACGATTCGGAAGGGCCTTGTCGTCGGTCCGACATTTTGCGAAACAGTTCGGAGTCCGTTTCGAGACTTCGAAACTGTTCGATTAGGGCCAATTTGAGAGCGGACCAGGTGACGTTCGGATTGGATTTCAGGTATACCCAGAACCAATTTTCGACTGGGCCATCGACAAACTGATGAAAGTTTAATACGACTTCCTCCCATGAAACTCCATAGCCATCCTTAACTCGCTGTAGACGGAAGAGAAAATCGTCTACAGACATCCGGCGGTTGTCGAATCTAATCCCCCACTTGTGAAAGTGGTGGGCATTAGAAACGCTGGAAGATGGGGTTCGGATTCCTTCAGCAACTGGCGGAGTGAGGGGCTGGTTTAGTGACAAGTTACCTAACCGAGTGATGAAGTCATCAACATTCTCACTTCGGACATTAGGGGGAGGCACAGACATATCCGGTAAAGGTGGCGGATACCGAGGGGGTGGAACGGGTGGAGGTGCAACTGCGGCGTTGGTAGGCACGGGCGGCCTGGTCGGGGTTTGAGAGCGCAACAGCTCTTGGAAGAGGTGAGTTATCTCGTTTCGAGTCGATACCCGATTCCTCTCTAGCTCTTCCTTGATCACGCGCAGATCGTCGGTGCGGCTCAGACCAATCGTTGCGGTCACCACTTCTTGCACATATTGTGCCAGGTCAACTGCTTCAGTATTGTCAGCCTCCAATTCACCGTCTGGATCGGCATGAACATTAATTTGATCGTCCGTAGGAGGCCTATCAGCTTGACTGGTATCATTGAGATAGCCGAGGGCTTCACGGGACGTAGACGGAACGGGGTTAAGACTGGACGAGGTGGGCCGGGGTCGGGATACTCTCGCGACCGGGCCTAAAGAGAGACGTGAGTCCCTGGACCTTTTGTCCTTCTTGGGACGTAGAAGTCTATCAGAAGTCTGACTAGGCGGTGACATTATAAATAGTAGGGTGCGTAAATAACCAAGAAACGACTTAGTAGGCGCTATATCCAACAACAGGTTAGCTAACCGCTCAATTCAGCTATCACTTATACTTAAAAATAGAAAAATAATAATAAAAAAATAGAAATAAGCAAATCGATAATAAACTATACCAGACTTAACTAACTAACTACTAAACTGTACTTACTGATGAATAACCCTATCAAATAACTGACGCAAAAAAAAAGAAAATATTTATATACTAGATTTGGAAGTGAGGACTTCGCTTACGAACAAAAAAAAGAACAGGATGAGACAGGTAGCTCATTGCCTGAGGTAATACAAAACTGTAGGGGATAACATACGATGGTATATAGGCAAGCCTTACGTGTTTGCTTGTACACAGTAGTTTTGAGTAATGATCCAAATCTTGGACCATTTGGGGTTTTTGGGGTTTGCTTCAGAGTAGTAAAAAGGGTGTATCAAAACATCACTAAAACTATGACCGAAAAACCAAACTAAAACTGCAAAAAGAAATTAAAGAAGCTAATACCCCAGCGCAACAGCAACAGACATCAGCACGGCTAAATACCCTTACTGACCGGACAGAGCGCTGAAAATGAAGAACAGCAGTAGGGTGGTATCTGCTAAAGAGTGTCGGGTAGACACGCAAGGTGCAAATTTCAAAGAGTTGCTTAATTCAACAATCGGTTGGCAGCTACATCAGTAACCCTACCGAACGATACAATCAAAGAAGGTACGAGTGCTTCTGCAACAGTCGTAGATCGGGAACAATATCACCAAACTACCGGCCAGAGCTACCAAACCTTCTATGAGCTAAAGTCAGAACAGGGACTGCGTAAAGCTGCAAAAATCGATCTACTTACCCCTGTCCAAGTGGGAAGCATATGCTTCAGGCACAAGGGGAAAGTCTATAGCGACCGACGGAATAACGGACCTGTATACCCTTGCTGGCAGCAAAACGTAATTCTGGGCTAAACGCCACGAAATTGAACGGACTCCAGCCAAAGGTACACAAATGGAAAAAAAAAGGGGGATGAGGATAGATCCTGGTGTAAATTCCCACAAGTAAATAACCGACACACTTGAGAGCACGCTCAATCAAGGAGGAAAAAAAGAATATAAGGTACTCGATAAGAAAATTTCTGGTAGGTCAGAGGATCCAGACCTATAACAAGGTATATCGTCATATCCAAAATGGATATGGAGAGAAAAACTCGAATTGGGTCTCGCGTCGAACGTCTCCGGCGGGGATCCAACAACATTAATGACATCTACGGAACATATTTCGGGCCCCACGTTGGGCGCCATCCTGTAACGTTATAAAATTTTACCCTTCTTCCAAAACGTTCCTACTTTCCCTAGAAGAAGAGATGGTAACCATATACCGATATTTCGAGGCTATCGCGCGGCTGAAAGGCCACACACGCACGTCGCGGAACCATAGTGGCTTCCGCTGGGGATGTCAGTTGACGTCGAAATACGCGGGGTATATGGGCCGTGAGTAACTAATAAGATGATGACTCACACGGCTACCATAAAATAGAACCTCCTGTCGTCCATGACCCCTATGACCACAGCGCTACAGGACCCGCTAGAAGTCAGTCCGGGCCACTGAACAGGAGGGTGTTCGATCGCATACGCAGCTCAGGCATGCTAGCGGGGCTCCGTCCTAAGCTCGTCGGTTGGGGGGGGTTCTTGCCGCCTACACGTCGAACGGTGTTACTGTTTACATGCCTGTCTCCGGTTGGTGTTTGAGAATTTCTGTTGCTAATATAATTAGAGGCTCGAACATGTCCCAATGTCATTAAAATCGCAGTGTAATACCTTATTGTTTCGATCTCGCCAAAATGGCCTACCTAAGCTATCCCACTACACTACTTGTACGTATCCTCAGGCGGATAGAGAGCGAGAGCAAGATGTTAGGCTCTCACGGAGGATAACCCACCCCTATGGCGTTCGGATTTATTCAATCCAGCAACGACCACCTTGGTGACCCAGCTCCTCGGGTGGTAATTTCTCAGGTCACCCCTATGAAAAAAAAAAAAAAAGGTACCTCTACTGGGCACCCAGTCTCATTCTTCGGGTTCGAACGTCGTCCTCACTTCCTTAACCTACCTTAATCTAGAAACCGGCACATCAGGACCCTGTAACAAAAGCTTCCAGAAGAACCGTCATACAAAAACCATAAAAAATGAAAAACGCCGAGACAGGAGTTTAAGTTAATCCCGACATCTCACGGGTACAAAGTTCTTTAATTCAATAAACTTAACCTAACAACTTAACAACTAAAAGTACAGAGCGGAATCCAAGATACTCTAGAGTAGAGCCAAGCTAGACCTCCGTCCAGACGGGACGTGAGCTAAATGGGGGCCTATTATGCACCCAACTATGCTAAAGAAAAAAAAAAATGTACGCAAAGAAAAGCGTGAATACCATACTAAAATCGAACTTAAGCTAGGTATCGAATTTAAATCTAAATCCTTAAGAACCTAAATAATTAAATGAAACGAATTAATAATATAAAAAAAGAAAATAACGGTGATTACAAAGCAGGTGCTTCTGACAAATTCTATTCGATCACCTCTTCTTGACGAAGGGATCCTCTAAGTTGATCGCAGGGGTCTCCGGGAACCCAATAGTGAGGATAGTTGCCGGGTATCAAAATATCAGTAATAATTAAAAAAAAGAAATCGCGGGGGTCGAGGTGGTACTGACCCTTAACCGCTCGCCTATATATTACCATAAATTTTCATGCAGATTCCAATTATGAATAGGGTGAACTTACCGGGATAATTACCCTTTGTTATACCGGGTATGCCTTTCTTCGCCAGGGGGCTGATGGAGTGCACTGCATCGTCCTGTGGTATTACGGCTGTTCAACCTAAGCTAGGGGACCGAGAAATAAAACTATTCATAAAAAAAAAGAAAATCGTGGTAATTAACAGCGCGATTGATTAATATTTTAACGCGTCGTTCACTGCCCATATGGGGTAGGATAGGGCTGATCTTTATTAAGTTAGCAGCACCGGCTATATCACCATTCGTAATAATATAAAAATTACAAGATATCTAAAAGATCGCATGATAAGAGAAAAAGAAAAAAAAAAAAAAAATAATAAATAACTTAATCTAAGGTTGAGTTGATTAGGGCGGGAGCACTATTCCGTTGTTCACCCGGCGGCATTCGGGGGTAATTGACATGATGTTGGCACGGTCTCATGCTTCGTCGTTGTTAGCCTCGTCCGGCTTCTTCCAAGAGGTACAGCTCGCGGCAGGATTGGTGCCGGGCTCAGAATAAAAAGACCCTAAAGTCGCAGGTAGGGTGGGTACGGATATACAGAGACCGCGGTGTCTGAGCACGCTGCCGACCATCGGGGCGGTTTACGCACTGGGGTGTCGTTAAGTCTACTTCCGCACAGGGGCAATTTACGCACTGGTCTAAGAATAAGTACACTTCCGCTCAGCGGGGGGTGGTGGTTTACGCACTGGGGTGTCTGAGCACGCTGCCGACCAGCGGGGTGGTTTATGCACTGGTGTGTTTGAGCACGCTGCCGACCAGCGGGGTGGTTTACGCACTGGTGTAAGCTAAACGCACTTCCGAATAAAGGCAGTTTACGCACTGTTTAAGTTAAGTACACTTCCGAATAAAGGCAGTTGACGCACTAGTTTAAGCCCCAAGAATGAACGAGAGGTGTTTCTTATTGGATCCCCACGCGGTATTACACTCGACAGAAATAATCCCCACGAAAGCGAAATGCTTGGTCATCGCGACCAGCAACCGATATGCTCCACTCTCTAAACCCAACTGACTGTACTGAAAAATTATTCGGCCGAAGCCAGCTCACTGGTTGTGCAAAATGCAGCAACAAAAAAAAACGACGCGCAAATCCATGGAAATTTTCCATCGACAGATTTTACCGTAGAGGTATATGCACATACCCATCGTACGATACTTCATATAAAAAAAACACAAGGCCATAATCCCGAACGGTAATGCAAAAAAAGAAGAATTTCGTCGCCACACAAAGGGTAACACGCCACACCAATGACCAAAACAACAAGCATACCACTTACTGCTATGGATTTTTGCATGGGGGAATATACACAACCACACAACCTATATACACCCACCGCGCAGTCTACCTGCTGGCACACCAGCAACGCCATCGACTATGGGTAATTTCGTGTGGGATGTTCCTTTCTTTAGAGGTTCTAGTCTCAGATTCCAGGTTTCCCGATCTCACCACCATTGGTGTTGGATAGCGTACCGCCGAGGGGTATGCAACGATATTTGAAGAAACTAGGTTTCAGCACGAAATACAATCACTCATAAAGCCAAGTCTACAGTACGGAACGGAATTATTTTTAAATACGAAATATAATTTGAGTAACGAAGAAAGATATTCAAAAGTGAAGAATAAGTGCAGGCGATTCCTACAAATACCATTCTACTTTGTCTGTATTTAATTTACGAGACAGTAGACGGTAACTTTCAGGGTCCTTGACGTTGACTTTCCACGCATTGTTTCTAAGTGACGTTACTTTGTAGTCTGTTGGCAACAAATTCTTTAACATGGTATGCAACTTGTTATAGTCCGCTATACCGATTACATTAATTGGCGGAGGTGGCCGCTGTTTTGGTTGTATGGCTTCAATATTTGATAATTTCTCCCGATTCATTATTTCAGGAGAGGATACAGCTTTCCTTTTTTTGCCCGGTCTTTTTTTTAGCAACCAATCGGTTTCGTGACGAAGTTCTTCTTCATCCGTTTGGTAGTCAGTTTTTTTGGGATTGCTAGAGCTAGGGTTGGACTCGTCCCGTACTTTTGTTGAGTTCTTAATAGCCATATTTTCGGCCTTAAGTTGACTAATTTCTTTCCGAAGCTCGTCGCATAGCCGTTCCATGTTTGAAAGCCTTGTTTTAAGTTCGTCGTTTTCGTCCTTAAGGCTTTTATTTTGCACTGGGTCTCTATCTTCTGGAGTAGGCACTTTTGTTGCCGTTGAGCTCCTAGAGACGCACGGATAAGTTTGAGATGCTGATGGTGGTGATCTCGTTACCCTTCGGCTTTTTCCGAAAGGGTTACATGAACGCAATAAATGGCTCTCCCCAGAATCCGTAGAGCCGACCTCCGAAGAGAGTGGATTTTCCAGTAAATCTGGAGTACCACCTGGGGTATTATTTCCTCTAGTTTTGTTCATTGCATAAGTTTCATAAAATAACTTTTTTGTAGAAAGTTAAGGAAAACTAATCTTTGGTTATTTCAGCCGCCCCTCTGGAGTCAGACGCTGACCGGTGTGCCGCACAATGTGCATCAGACGCTCCTGAATTTAAACTTTAGTTTCATCTTTCAGCTATGAACTTACTGCCAAGGGTGGCCCTACCAGGAGTACAAAACTCCAGAAAGTATCGCTCATAACGTCATTAGGACTACTTCTTCGGCTGGATTTTAGTCGCCTTCTACGACAGGCATGCCTTACCTCAGGGCTATTCTATCCCCGTCCCTGCAGGGGGAAGAGTGTTGGCGGCAATGCATATAACAAAATAAGAAAAAATGCCGTCAAGTTGCTGCATTAAAAACTTTACAAACAACGCAGTGAAAAATGAGGACATACGTTTTTATATATTTCCACAATTAAGAACAAAACCTGAAATTCGAAATCTGTCTAAGGAGAGGCGCAAACGATAGCTAGCTGCTATAAATTCAAAGAAAATGAGTACTAAAATAGCTCGTGTTTGTTCCAGGCATTTTATTTCAGGTATGTTGACATATTTACAATAATGGAACCATTGTGACAAATATTATATTTAGGTTAATGTGCCAAACTGTGGAAGATTTGAATTCGAATTTGGTTCCAAGCCTCCACCTGGGGTACGCCGGTAAATTTAACTCATCTCTATAAGCTTTAAGATTCCAGCGGCACAAACAACGCATTGCCAGAAGACCAAGACACGATTTGAGTTATAGGGCCCGGTACGGACATTTTATAAGGAGTAAAATCAAGTGTAACACTGGAACTATCGTAACGATAGTTTAACATTTCGATAGTATCGATAGTTTGGGAATAAATTTATCAATACTATCGATAGTATCCAAATTGAGTTTTTGGTCAATCATAATATATGCGTTTCGATAGTATCGATAATTTTTTTGAAACATCGATAGTATCGATAGACTATCGATGAGAGACAGAGACTATAGTGCTATTCGTTGGTTTAGACTTTAGAGTTCAGTTGGCTGGTGCAGAAACCTCAATGCTGGCGGTTGCAATGGTGTCAGCGATAGTAGTTGCTATTTTTTAAAGGGCAAACCACCCAAGTGAATGCGTATGCATTTGCACTGCTGTTTTATGAAGCTTTTCCTTTCCGATTTCAGAGTGTGGATGAGGGGTGGGCTTTGTAGTATTTTTTGTCTGCCTTTTTGGTTCGATTTCATAATATTTTCCGGTTTGTTTTTGTTATCTGTTGCTTTTATGAATGACATGAGCAGAGCAGGTACCTACTTTGTGTGTAGTTGGATGTGCATTTCTTTTTCTGTAGAAGCATTTCTGTATTACTATTTGCGAGATTTTTCACTTCTTGTTTGAGCACATATGAATTGAAAATTAGATTTCTATCTTCTATGGGCATATGACTGATTTACTCGGTGTGTTTAAAGTATTGTGGGGGTAGAATTGTGTAGGGAAAAATTGTAAAGTAAATTGCAAATTTATTTAAAAATTCAGATCTGTTACTGTTGAATAGATCTTGCTCTCAGTTATTAGTAACTATTATTTTGTACTTTATGTAATATTGAAGTAATATAAATAATTCGAATAATTATTACAGATATATTTTTGTTTCTCTTATTATTTTAGAAAATGCGTTCATTTACCCTCTTTTTCTGTTCGATACATATCATTCTTATCGTTCATAAGGAGTAAACTACAGTCGTGCGTCGGAGCTGACACACACGTATTTTTTTTTTTTTTTTTTTTCTATCAAGTCAATACTTTCAAAGAAAACTGGGACAGAAGTTGGAGAACCGCACTCCATACAAACTATATCCCCAATCTCATCCCCTTAAAGCCTTGGGTCAATGATGCGAATCCACCGAACCCAAAATCGTAAAAATCGAACAATCCGTTCCCAATGCAGTCTGCATGAGGACATCCAAATGTAATGCACTCTCGCTGTACTGCGGCATTTTAATCATAAGAGGTTAAAATGTATACCTAGATTGAAAACAGTTTTGGTTAATTGAATGATATCCGAATACCCCATATCCAATCTCAGCATTTGGGTGTCCAACTAGATGACAAATGGGTTCCATCCATATGCATCCTTAAAAAACAAAAAAACAAAATATTTAAAAGTAGGAACTACTGAAAGGGATACCAGATGCTTTGCAGTTGCCCTAGCTGATGTTGTGTCTTTTCAACTTGCTTATAAGGGCTTTCCTTTATAGCCAGAAGCACCCAATTGTCGTTGTGCTTTTCATCTGGCGTAATTCCACTAAAAAAAACATTCATACCAGTGAATGCAGTTCGCCCATTTTTTTTTTAATTTAGTTACCTACCTACCTGCCATTAATTTGCTTAATTGTTAATTCCATTATATTGTGCTGACAATCTGTCAAGCCTCGCATGAAAAGAGCTCGTGTAATTGTCACACACTTTGTATGTCCTGTGCATTAACGGACTAAAACGACCCACAGACCACAGTTCCCACATGAAATAACGAATCCTTACAACTTCGTACCTATATAACGCTCAAAATCTACCTCTGATAAATTAAATTTATTTAATTGTCCATCAGTTATTATGAAACCACTCCATACACTGTCACTGGGACAGATATTTAGAACAAAAGTCCACAGCGCTTCGCTGGAATGGTATGGTATGGTATGCAGTTAATCTACGCGCTCCGGTTGAACTGTGTGTGCCTTCGGTGTAATACGCTCACACCCATGGTCACCGCCCCCGATTCCTACATTTACGCACTTTATTAATTGCGTGGCCTGTGTGACAAAGGATTACGTTTTCAATTTTGAAAATCGAAATTATTTGCGAAAACCACACCTCGGCTACACGATGCGGTTCATGGTCCTTTTGTACTCGTCCGTTCTCCTATGCTAATTCGATGCTCGGCATGGCTCACGGTTCAGCTCCTGAATTCTGTTTAAATACAAAAAAAAAGGAAAAGAAAAAAGAAAACCGTAAGCGCTTCAGCTCAGCATATTGTAATTCATATAGAACCATTTTCGACAATACCTCTCCTGTGGATGTGGATGGAGCTGGATCCGAAAATATTCAAATGTCAGCCAACTCTATACACAGACTGCATGGGGTGTCCCAGTTGTAGTTGCTCGTTGTCGTCTAATTCGAAATCAATTTCCATTTTAATTATAAATTCCCTTTTCGCCCAACGAGGGAACGTTTAATTTAAATGAAATTTTCAAGTGGAAAAATGTTTGTGACTTGCGTTTCCTTTATATACAGTTTTTTTTTGCAGCTCATCCTCCTGCTGCTGATGGCTCCCTTTTATTGTGTGTGAAAGCAAAGCATTTACTGGCTCCCGGACTCTGCCAGTGACAAATTGACAAGGTCAACCACAAAATATAAATTTGCTAGGACGCAGGAAGAGCTCGCACAGTGACAGTGGGAAATAAAAACAGATTAATATTAATCGTAAAAAATAAACCACCACATTAGAGGTGGGCTATACGTAGCCCGGACAAAGTTATGGTTCGTTCGGGATTGCCGGATATCATGGAAAAACTGAAGACGCCACCCAAAAGGTAATTTACATTTACATTGGAGTTTTGAGATGATATAGTGTTGAAGATTGACACCGGACCAGAGATGTCCATCAACACCTTTGAATGGGAACCGTCGTCAGCTTCATCTCGTATTGTAACCCTCTGGTGGGATGCCAGTTGTCTTTAATTTTGATAAATTGCGCCCCTCGCAGAAAAAAAAATGCGTTCTACCTAACAGATGAATGAACACCGATGGTGGGGGCAGTCGGTTGACTGGCCTATTGTTTATTTTAATGAGAGCATCCCTCCAGGTTAATTTCATTTAATTTTCATTTTCTTCCTTTTTTTCTAAGTAGGGGTCTGTGCCGCTGTGTAATAAGCAAACAATGGTGCTATTCAACTTTGCCGAGAATCGGGCCAACGGCGGAAGCTCAGAGGCTTCCAGAGACGAACAAAAAAAAACCACCTAAGCAGGGGTTACTACAGTCCTTGGCATTTCGTGTTGGCTTAGTATTTTGAGATTTTAATGAATTAGTTTGCCGCCACACACAACTCCACGTAGTACTTGAGTTTATCTGCTGCTTGTTTTGTTATGAATTTAGGTGGAAACAGTTATGGCCAGAAGCCAGCTTACTCTTGGAGCAGCAATGAGTTGAGCAGAACCTTTTTAACTACCTACCAACTACTTTCCCATCATAATTGGAATAATGGATTCGGATTTTTGAGTCGCATGTTAATGTTATAATTATTTTTCTGTATGTGTGTGGTTGGGGTGGACGTGGTAGCAAGATTTAATGATCGAAGCAACATGAACCGATTCGATATGAGATTTCGTAGGTGGGCAGCTATTGTAGACGAAAATGGATCCCCAGTCCGCCTGTCAATTGCTCTCTGCGAGTCTTAATTTTCCGATTTGCAAAAAACACTTTTTCCTAAAGCCGATTTTACCCATCAGAGGCCTAAAATATAGGATATAGGGAAGTTCACTCAGGGCAGTTGTGTTCGTTGGTATTTAAGAGACGTTTGCAAAAGATGGAGAAGTGTAGAGTGGTTGATGGGTCTTGAAGCAATACCAGATCAAAGTGCGTAATACAATTTTGGATCATGCACATAATGGTCTCCAACTATTCGCAGGAGTTACCTATATACCTGTACTTCTCAGTCACTTACGGGACACAGAAACTTCAAGGCATACCTTCGCAAGATCAGAAGATTAGATAACCCAGCTTGGAACAGGAGAGCTTTCTCATCGGCAGTGTCTAACACACTTTCTTTACCTGCAGATGGGGAACTGGTAACTGAGAAGCTTAAAAAAGGGTCCAGGAATAAAAATCAACGGCATACTAATACAGCCCGCAGAGCGTGGTTGTTAGAAATAAAAAATAAAACACAATTTCCTTAACATCCATTCCAAAACTAAAACAGAGTAGAGTGTGGATGTTCAAGTCGCCAAAGCTTGGAGTTGTCGCAATTGGTCGGTATACTTAGTAGATACCCTAGGTCTAGCTTCTCGCAATCATTCGTTTTGTGTGAGTATTTATTTTTGGACCTATATGGAAGGGATTTATTGCCGAGTCCGAACGGCTGAGGCTCTTTTATGACAGTTTTGCTCTCGGATGTTTACCAGACGTCCGCGTGAAGTGGCGCAGTGAAAAAAGGTTAGAATTAGTGCTTTTTTGGGGGTCGAAACTGAGCTCCATCGCTCTGTAGTTCAGATAACCAACTTCTGAGCCACGGATTGGAGTTCAGTCAGCAGATCTACTGCACGAACATAAAGGAATGTAACGAATGAATGTATCCTGATAATGCTTCGTGCACTTTCGCAAAAAAGAAAAGACATGACATGACTATGGATTGTGGTTCATCTTGCCTGTCAGTAATATAAGCGCCATTGACACCCGCACTTTATTAGACGGAGGGGCCAAATCGTGTTACTTTTAAGATGATCGCCGTCAACACGATTTATTCATATGTTTTTTTTGGTAGTGAATGGAAAAACTCCGAAAAACTTAATGGGGTAAGAGTTGTGTGGGACTCTTAGAAATATAAGCAAATGATTTAAATTCCAACGTTTTGGTGCTTTAGGGATGTATTCCAATTTAAATACATGTTGTTATTTTTTTGTCCGATTATAAGTTCGTGGGGTTAGTTTCTTCCTCAAATACGAATGTTTTATCGTACATTTGAAGCGTCTCAGGATCAGTATTAGTATGCATCTGCAGACGCTCATTGTGATAAATTACGTGAAAAGTGTGTAGATTAGGATAGACTTTAACTACTTATCAACAATGTACTGCGAATGGCAAAAAAAAAATTGTAAAGTCAGCACTTTTTTTAGTATATAAGGTAGTTCAATAAAATAAAGAATTGAGTTGAAAAAGAGACTTCATGAATAGTGGTTTTGTTTTGTGTTGACTTCCCCCCACCAGAGGTAAGGGGTCGACTAAATTTACAGGCGATTATTCAACTTTTCACTTTGTTTTCGTGTTTTTTTTTTCACAACTCAATGTAGTATCAACTGAAAATGGTTGTAGATTTGAATGGGCATTTTACAAGTACACATACTTTCTATACTATAATCTCCTCTTTATATATCTATAATTCCTTCGGGCCGAAACTCGATGACGTTATAACTCGATAACCACTGGGGCAATTTTTATTATTCCTCTTTTTTTTTTGTTCGTATTGTTGTATTTCAGGTTTAGGCAGTCCTAAAAGACAGGATTTTGGACCCGATAGGTGTTGTCGATCTCCGAAACCGCTCAACGTATTTCAATGAAATTTTGTAGATGTATATATTCTACGTTCCCGCTTGAAGAATATGATACTTTAGCACCTGATATGTGACGCTGTTGCCGATCTCCGAAACAGCTCTACCGAGTTGATGGAAATTCTGTAGATGGGTATGGTTGCTTCCAGTTTTGAAGTGCGGATAGTTTTTTAACCCATAGGTGGTGCTTTTCAAAACATAAGCGGAATAGGAAAACGGGTTGTGGTACGTCCCATTCAAAAATAATACAAAACGCTATTTCTAAACTTGTAGGTACCTATAATTAAAATTAATAATGGACATTGCCCAACCAAAGCACTTTGCGAAATGTGAGCAAGATTTAATATGAAAGGTACAGGCAAAGCCGGGTGGGTACAGTTACACAAAAGAGAGAGTGACTTCCGTATGTGCACTTATAACTCGGGAACGGATCGTTCGATTTTTATGATTTGTGGTTGGAAGGAAGGACAATGCTACCTTTTGTCGTGAAAACAAAATTTTATGGGGATTAGTTGAATTTTTGAATTCTTTGGATGTTTGAAAGTCGGCTTCATTATAATTTCGTTGTGCAACATCAATGTACCGAAACTTTGAACTGATCGCATTTGATCAAGAAGGATCTCAAATCAAATGTCATGCAAGTGACGATTTTGAGGCGAAAATTCAAAGGCAAACACTCTCATTCCGCAGATTCCGCTTATTCAGAACGATTTTCCATTCAAATATAAGCGACTTGAATTTCCCGTGCGTCTCGCTTTCACTATGACAAATAATTTGTTGCAAGGATAATCGATGGATGTTTGTGCACCTACCTACCTACCTACCTACATGGTCAATTTAGTGAAAAAGCCGAAAGTTTGCCCGACACGTCAAAATCATTGCGTTTTGATTGAAATTTGATTACTCTTCGTCATTTATTCCTATTGCATTTAATACAACTTTTGAATAAAGAATTTTAATTGACCGAATTACATAAATTAGCAAGTGCAATGTGCATGCTCGAAATTATTGTTTTCAATACATTTACAACGGAACGAAGTTTACCGGGCCAGCTAGTTACCTAGTAAAATAAGAAAACATTCAATCAAATTTTTGATGAACGAGAAAGTTTCATTCGACCTAGTCGTGCACACTATTTAAGTGGTTATTGTTATTTTAAACTTGAAATATATATTTTTACTTACATCATCAGAAAATAATATTCCGCTTTTTATTAAGAAAAACATAAAATCGTCGACCTTGAAATGTCTAAACTCGTCCCGGAATATCAACATAATCTCAATATATGTTTCCATTTCGAACTGATAAGCATTTCAAATAAAAAAAAATATTGAATTTCAGCTCGATGGTCTTAATTTAAGATGCAATTAAAATCCATCATTGCACCCTACGTTTCGTCGGTTTTTTGCCAACATCTTCAGGGGTATTTGTTTATTTTATTCGTCAGATTTTTATGAGTTGTTTGTTTGTATAACACTGAAGACATCACTAATATAAAATATCACAGTCTGATTACCTATAGATAATAGTTTAAAAAAATATATGTAACATTTCTTAAATTATATTGAACGAATTTGGGCGGAGTTTAAAATATTTTCTCCAGCTATATAATACATACCATTATAACATTCATCCCCATATACAACATACAAGTTTGAATGGATTCCTCTTACACCTGTTTCATCGTGGCCCTCACTTGAATTTAGAGGATAAAAAGCCACCTATACCTATACTATATAATACCTACGCTTTGAATTGACTCCATAAAGTTCTCTGATTTAACAAAAAAGGATACTGAACAAAAGCATAGTGAGTAGTGACAAATTGAAACTCAGCGCTAAGATTAATTTGTGCTATCCGGTATATCCCTTGACAGTATACATACATATACACAGCAAAGTCAGTACTAAAAGCAAAGCCAATCATCCACCAGTGTATAGGGAGGAAAATGGAAAAAGGATTTCAATTTTCAATGCGAAGTTTACTCAAAGCGTAGAAATTTTAATCGTCGTGTAATTAAATTTCGTTTTTATTTTTTTTTATTTTTATTTCCCCGCTTTGCATCATCTTTTCAAAAAGTTTCCTGGGCCCCAGCGTAACAGTGGGGAATGAAAGACATACTGGGACGTATCAAAAAAAAACGAATGAACTTTTGAATTGAATTTTATTTGTTCGGAAGGGTAAGCTGAATGAGCTCTTGTTATGTTGTATCCTCGGAAGTTCGATTTCAGTGATTCCGATCGAAAATAGAGGATGACTCTTTTTCGCCAAATTGTACCGTAAAATGAAATGCATTCCTAGCATTGAAATCAATAAGTGATGCGATAAGAAGCAAATTAAGTTGTTGAGAAGTGTTTTCTTCCCCCAAAATGTTTGTGTATGGGAGGCTGGGTAGGATATATTGAGGGGGCTAAGAATGTGCCCTGTATATGCAGTCCTTGCTATACAAATTTATTTTTCTGATGATTTGAACTAGATAATGACATTCAAGAGCCTTAATATCGAGATTTGGTGGCTGAATAGATTTACCAAGATGTTGGGAAATGCATTCGGTTGAATATTCACGCTCGTTTATGTGAAGGTAAAATGTTTGAACTTAAGTCCTGGACAGTGTGGAGATTTTAAACTGACGAAATTTACCCTGTTCGTATGGAGAAAAAGGGCACTAACTAAATTACTTGCGTCACTCAAGAGAGCGTGTCAATTTTGAACTGCTAACTTATCAACTTAGCTCATCACCTATGAACTGGTTTAAGTAACTAACTACCGCAAATAGAAACTAACAATATCAGAGATTTATCCAACCACTATTATACTGAAAGAACGGTTTCTGTTAAAATCGAAGGGCCAATCGTCTACCTAAAATCGTTTTATTGACGTTCAAAATTGGGAAGGGAACTAGGGAATAGGGAACGAAGTTTTATGATCGCAAAGTTTTTATTTTGGGCTCAAGAAGGAGTAGGGCTCTTTGTTTAAATGCATTATTATTATTACTTTTTTTTTTTTTTTGTTGTGCAAGAATAGTGTATGTAATTTGTTTTTCTTTTTTAAATAAATGTTGTTATTCAAATACAATTTGAATGAAGATTCTGTTGTTCCAGAACAGAACTGGTATGATGAGGGTCGTTTATAGGGTCGCCATAGGGTTGAGAAGAAACAGCAATCGACAGGATAACCCGTTCGATACATTTTTTATGTGATGTCCTTTAGGTTCATTTGAAGAGCGGGCGCAGCCCTAAACTTGAAGTTGCACGGAATCAATCTAACTTTCACCGAAAAGTGTGGTAGCTGGTTTTGTGGGCGCAGGGACATAAGTCCCCGGGACATAACTCCCAATTTTAAATTTTGGGACTTATAACCCACTTGGGTGAGACATAAATCCCAAATTCGATTTGGGACTTATGTCCCACACCATCGGGACATAAGTCCCAAAATTGTTTTGCCGAAGATGGGACATAGGTCCCAAGTTTTCGCATAGATAATAGTTAGCAAAATATTGTGAAATCCATTAGACATCCAAACCCTTTTTCCACTACACACACCAACAATAATTGTTCTTAATAATTTAGAAAATTAAACTAACAGTTTGGAATAAACCAAAAATATAATCTAACCAAATATTTTAATTTTATTTTCTTAAATTCTCAAAAACTATGAGGATATGAGAAAATATATTAACGAAATTTCTTTCGTTTGAGAAAAAAGCTTATAAAATTTTAGGTTTTGAGAATTTGAGAAAATAAAACTAAAAAAATCGCGCGATTTTTTTAGTTTTATTTTCTCAAATTCTCAAAACCTAAAATTTTATAAGCTACTTTCCGCGCGGGATCAAAGTCTGAGCCCTTACATTACATTTGCAGTGATTATAGTCTGACTTTCCATTTCCCCGAAAGTAGCTTATAATATTAATAACTGAACTAACTAAGAAACCAATTACTGAAATGCTTGCATTGTGTTTCACAAATTTTTAGTAAACTCATTGTTTTTTGTTTGTAATTTTAAGTAATGCGTTTGACTTTCTTCTGGAAAAATATGTAAGCTTATCAAAAAAAAAAAAAATTGTTGGGTGGGACATAAGGCCCAACATTTTTGTTTGGGACTTATGTCCCAATGGTGTGGGACATAAGTCCCAAATCGAATTTGGGATTTATGTCTCACTCAAGTGGGTTATAAGTCCCAAAATTAAAAATTGGGACTTATGTCCCGGGGACATATGTCCCTGCGCCGGTTTTGTGCTACTTTTTATGTTTCTGCGATAGATGGCTGTGAAGGCGCAGTAGCTTAGTGGTTAGTATGCTGGACTACTAAGCAAGGGGTCTAGGTTCAAATCCTGCAAAAACCTAAATTCCAAGTTAGGGTTTTTTCAATTGCGCCACCTCTCGCGAACTTCTGACAAACATCCGGAGTATAACTGTCTTGTAAGAGCTTCTCAATTAGCCGTTTGGAGTCGGCATAAAATTGTAGATCCCTTTCATTCGTTCCAAAAATGAAAAAAACTCACAAAAAACGAATGGTTGTGAGAAGCTAGGCCTAGGGTCCCTCCGGACCTGTTGCGTCAACTATTCAATTGTATTAGTTAATTTGGGCTCTTGAAACTGGACCTCTTAGATGAGACATTCCGCTTTCGTTATCACATTTACGCACAGGGCACAGAAAATGGCTGTCAGTTTTAAATGAAGAGAGTCCGTTCGTCCATAAAAATCACACACTTGCTATAAGATGAAAAATCAACTTGTAGCAGATTGTTAGTCGAAGCTCTTATTCTAGGTGACCGAACATACAAATCTTTTGTATCAATAGGGCTTCATCTGCCTAGAGTACGAAGTGGTTTGGTTGAACAAATTTCCTAGCAGACTAGCCCTAAGAAGGAAATTGATAAATTGTTAAATTGTCAACACCGAATAGTTCGATTTATGTCTTCAGATTTCGGATGCACTTTTGCTTTTGGGCTTATTTTTGTCTCCCTGATCTAAGTTTGCCATTTGGCCATTTGGTACTACCTTGCGTGCGCCACATCTATGTGTAGTTTTAAGTGCTTTGCGAACTAAAATTGTTCGGGCATTTGTTAACCTTCTGAGGTAACTTAAGCCTCTTGGTTTTAACCCTAAGCTTTAGTCCCCAAATCAGTTATAGCTATGACCTAGGTGTACGGAAGACCCGAGCCAAACGAGTTTTAAGAAATGTTGACCAAATCCTTTTTTGAAAAAGCACAACACGAACGTTTTTGATAAATTTATTATTATTATATGATAGGGGTTGTTGTACTGCGACCTTTTGGTCTATTTAACCCCCTGGTTACGCATCAGAGAGGTGTATCCCGCATATGAACTCCCCTCACATTATATAGTTCATTTCGGAATCATTTGGGAGGTTCTTGTACTCTTGTTTGTCCTTGGCGGAAAAAAACCTACCTATAGCACTATTTCTAGTCCAGGTTCCTTTAAGAATCTACGGATGAGAGATGGCTCTGGTGACATTATAGGTATATCACAGTTGAAGATAGTTGATTTGGACACATCTGTCTATGGCATAGATTTCAGCCTGGAAGATTGGTACTTTGGCTCAGACTATTTGGTTCTAGGCCCAAATACTCCCGCTCCAGTTCCCTCATCAGTTCTCGACCCATCTGTATTCCACTTTTTTGTGTGATTGCTCAGTCTGTGAATTGTGGATTCGTTGCTCCGTTGCCCGATGTAAAAGGTGCCTTATATTTCTCAACAAAACTCTCAACCTTTTATAAATACGTATACGCGAAATTTAGCAAAGTAGAAAACGAAAGGCATTTAGAATTTTTGACCAAAGTGCTATATATGTGGTATGGTCATGGTCGACAATTTTTAAGAAATTACTTGGATTTGTATATGCCACCAACTTTTTTGACTGCCACTGCAAAAAAAAAAGAGTTTGGGTGAGTTCTAAAGGCTTTTTTCTTAATTTAAGGATGTCTACATAAACACGAACTTTCATAGGAGTTACTACCTACTCAGTTTATTTATGACACTCAGCAGTAATGAACAAAAAAAAAACAACTGCATTTATTCGCTTTCCTGAAAATATAACAACAGGCTACTTCACTCAGAATATAATCGTTCTTACTTTGGAAGTTGAATTCTATCATATCGATTGTGTGAGAGTACCTATCTATATGTCCTAATCCTGCTCCTACAAGGAATCATCAGCACTAACCGTCAAAACTTCGAGCCGACACCGATAAAATGAAACACAAACTGCTCGCTAAATAAACGGAACTTTTTCTGGGCCTTCATTCTATACATCTACATTATCCCTGATCTGCGGTGACTTGCTCGGGGGACGAGATTGTGTATTGTTGCAATATGACCATAACAAAAGGAAATCAATTTCTTTCCCTCATTTCGAAATTCTTCTCTCTTCTTGGGTATATACCTACTTTTGGAAATTCGTTCCTTTCTTATGAGTGGTTCAGCGTCTGTTTATACGGTGTATGAGGGCGAAGGCAGCGGTGTTGAAGGAGGCTGCGAAATTGGCTATTCAATTGAATTGCCTTCACCTTCGTTATGACCGCTCCAGTCCGGACCGGAGTCGTTTTGTGTACACTTATTTTATGTCAATTGAGGGATCAATCTTTATGGCACCGTTGATGTTTTTTTTTTTTTTTTTCTGTTGTTTGTTTGATTTTTCCCTGGCATTTGATGTTGAGTTTTGGTCCAATGCGTTTTTGTTGTTGTTAGCCCACACTGGACATGGCCATGTGCACGTTGATAATAATGATTCGGTTAGATTTTTTTTTTTTTTGCCCATGGTTATAGAAGGGGCTTATAGCAGAGGCGGACTTTCAGTCTTTGGAGCCCCAAAGGCGAATGGTATGAACATTTGTTCGTTTATTTATTTTGCAACTTCAGGCTGAAAGTAAATTAGTTATCCAAGAGCATGCTTTACAATTTGTCTTGCGTAGAATGACGTTGATTTTCAGTGCTAGCATGTAGGGCGTCCCAGGGTAATGATTGACTTAATCAGAAATCTAGCTTCTATAACCTTGTGAGGATTGCTCCTGATGATTTATAGGCTGTGGCGAAAGATTGGACGTTATAGAAGATCCATTTGAGATCGTACACCAGCGTGCCTTGCTATGGAAAGTAGGTTCAGAGTGGCATATTGTAGCTATATACAGACTTTCACAGGTCGCAACAAATTGGTCCCAGAATAAAAAATACATTTTCTTTCCATTCGAAGGAGTTCTGTTTATCAATCTCTCTACAGAAATTGATTTCGGTGTGTATTCAGATTTCTTGTTCGCCAAGTTTCAATTGGCCTATATAATTGCCTTGCTTTCCGTTCCGCTTAAAAAGTTGGCTTACAACCATACACCGAAAACCCGAAACAAACTTTGGTGTAGTTTTTCATATGTCGTTGATCCACTTACTTACCCGGAACAAAGCCTCATGGCAGGGCCTAGGGGAACCTTGTTGCTCAACCAAATTCTGTCAACGATAAATAGCGTTTCGTCGAAGGGCCTTGCGGAATCACGCTTGAGCTAAGCTGAGCTCATTTTTAACAGCCTGTAGTCGTTGGGCCTTGCCCAAAACTCACTACTCGTCGGGTTAAACCTAAGGATTTCAATATCCCCCACAATTTTATGTCTGAATTCCAAGGTCACCCAAGAAACTTATTGACGTCGATGAGTACATTATGCTAAAGACCTAGCGTCTGATTAAGTTAAAGTACCACTGAAATAAATTTCACCATGATAGTACGAAAACGACTGATATGCTTGTTAAAACATTCGCAAAGTTAGAGATAAAGTGCATCTTGCTAAATATATCTTAAGCCCTTTCTAAAATCCTGACGGAGATTACTCCTTGCATGAGTAGGTAGCTGTGGGCGCATTCTTTGAAAATCGATGAACACCTCCCCCTCCTAGTCCAATCCTCTCTTGCAGTCGTTTTCAAGTAAAAGTTCTTGCACCTCTGTAACTCGGTGATTAAAATATACCGCGCCCTATCATACTGTGCCGCCCCCAATATACCAAATATGAAATTCCGCTCCTGTTTGCGAGAGGCTTAACACTCTTCGAAATTATGTAATCTCATTGCGAAGGATACGAATGTGTGAGAGCAAAACGAAGATGAAAAAAGCATCCTCATAGAAACAGGACGTATACCTACGTATTTACATCGTCAACTTATTTATGTCCTTCCGTATAGCGGAAATGCTAGCGAGGCTCAAGTGCACAACCAACGAGTGGCATTATATTACACATAAAAGGTCAGCTAAAGACGATTGTCAGCAAGGCCTAACATACGCGTCTTTTTTGTCCTACATCTAAATCTAGATAGAGTCGAATGATTGCACAAAAGTCGTAGATAGATGAAGATATACCTACGTATACACATGTGTTTGGGAAAAGGTCCAGCAGTTAATTAGATAAATTTTCGATTTTATTCCCGCTGTGTATGTGGTCGGAACGAAGCCATACACAACGATGGGACGAGTGTTTACGATCCTGGGGTGTTGAATGGTTTACTCAAAGTGTAGTGCGGTTGATTGGAGCGTATACAGACTGGCATGTGTGTCGTATACCTACTTTGGATATGATTACCTGCCAGGAGGAGCTGGCATTTTTTTTTTTTTGAAGTGATAACTTCTTTAGGCGCGTTGGGCACTATTTGGATGGGCAAAAATTAGCAAACTCGCGACACCGACACCGACACCGACACCGACACCGAAACCGACACCGACACCGACACCGACACCGACACCGACACCGACACCGACACCGACACCGACACCGACACCGACACCGACACCGACACCGACACCGACACCGACACCGACACCGACACCGACACCGACACCGACACCGACACCGAAACCGACACCGACACCGACACCGACACCGACACCGACACCGACACCGACACCGACACCGACACCGACACCGACACCGACACCGACACCGACACCGACACCGACACCGACACCGACACCGACACCGACACCGACACCGACACCGACACCGACACCGACACCGACTCCGACACCGACACCGACACCGACACCGACACCGACACCGACACCGACACCGACACCGACACCGACACCGACACCGACACCGACACCGAAACCGACACCGACACCGACACCGACACCGACACCGACACCGAAACCGACACCGACACCGACACCGACACCGACACCGACACCGACACCGATTGCATACTTTTAGTTGTAAACTTTTGTACTATTGCTTACTTTTAGGGGTAGGTAATTTATAGCTTAATCTACGATGATTTTTATTTGAATACGTTACTATGGTAATTTATGGTAGCGACAAATTGATTGTCAAAATTATTTCAATTACCTGTTTTGTATGGGGAATTCATAACTTAATTTTACCAGGCTTAATTCCGACATATTATATCCACGATTTTGGGTTTGTGCACATTTACGGCACAGTAGCTTGTGTTATAATTACCGAAACAAGAAATAGAAAACTGTGGTAAACTTGCCACCCTAAGAGTAGGTATTCTATATAAATATAAATAATTGTAATATTCATGTCGCCTTAGTGTATACTGTAAAACATGATTAGTAATTTTTGTGTAAAATAATGAATATAAAACTTCAATTGATGCCGTACCACGAGATCTAGAGCATTATCAATGGCGATGCGGCAAGACAGAAAAATATTGTTGTCTTTTCTCGTTCTTTTTCTTTTAAAAGTAAAATTTGTATTTTTCGGAAAGAAATTCATATTCAATTAAGCTTCAGTATAATTATTATTAATTTATTCGTTCTGTGCTAGTTTCGGTAGAATACAAGTAGATACAATCGGATTGTGGTAGCTGAAGTAAGATATGTACATTCGAGACTGTAATCTATCTAGATTACGCTGGAAGACAGCATCGATGAAAATTACTTATATATGCTAAAGATAATTCTGCATTACTTCAAGATAAAGTTGGGAAGAGATTTGATGTTATTCCAATCATTTTGAGTGGGGATTTCAACATCAACTTTGTAGATGATAAAAACTACCATTAATTGAATTTTTAAATAGCAAATTTGATTTAACGATGAGCAATGATCGCAATCTTATCACGACTAGACATAAAACTACAATTGATGCCATCTTTACAAGATATTTAAATAGATTCGAATCAAAATTGTTTGTTTCCTATTTTAGTTACCTACCATAAACCTATAGTATCCGTTTTCAAATATAACGATAATAATGATGATGATGATGGAAGAGTTGAAGTTGTTGATGAAATTTCATAAGTGTCATTGGTATTCATTTCAAAGAATACCCATTAATTTTTAAATTTTATATTTCATGTATCTGTAAATTTATACATTTTAAGCAATAGATTGCAATTTTGTATGTAGAATAATATGTATTATTTTTGATGTAAAATACCGCATTAAATGAAAATGAAAAATGTAACATAATTTTTGTAGCAGTAGTAGTTTATAATAATGAATAAAAAAACACTTTATTTAAAAGTACTTCCTACACAATAATATATTTTCTGACGATTCGAAAAATACACACGTAATTGTTCAAGTTATCACTTCTGTCGGCACTCCCGGAGTGCCTTTTAATTTTTTTTTCATATCGTTTTACCAACTAATTGGCAGGAGGGATATTCAATTTAAATTTGTTGAGGTTTTTGTGGATTCTCAAAGGGTGGCCGATTCAAAGAGGAAAGTGCTCCTGGGGCGCATTCTGATTCTAAAATATGGAAAAACGGGATTATTTCCTCACACTTCTTAAAGGGTTTCGTGACACAAAAATCGATAACTCCCTACCACGACTAAGTTGACTTTAACAGTCTCAGAGAAGAGGGAAAAAATCTCCCTTTTCACAAACACGACCCACTGCCAAAATCATAAAGATAAGCGGCCAAAATAAGCCCACCTCTCATTTACTGCTCAAATTTATTTGCACAAATAAAGAAACTTTTAAAAAAGATGCCCATTGGTGACAAAATTTACCACAACATTTTATTCCACCCCGTGACCACTCAGGTGTTCTGCCTTTGAGCAAAGGGTTGCGTTCCGTTCACCTGCTAATTTTCGCACCCTTTTTTGTTTTATTAATTTTCCATCACCCGGGCCAACTGAAAAGGTATGGTAATTAGGTGGCCTGACCAAAATAATAAAAAGGCTCACTCCCTCTTTGTGGATATATGTGAGAAGTGTGCTAGTTGAAACATCCATTACACTCTTTTTGCACAACTCGATTTAATTATTACCCAACTTAATCCCGGTTGATCCTTGGGTGGATTTCTTTTTGTTTCCTTTGAATCGTCTTTCGCTCTTAAGGGGCTGGCCTTAGCTTCGGTCGTCCGGTTGTCTGTAGTTTAGATATCCCCATCCTCACACTCTTATCATTCGACACAATCGGCAAATAAATTAATAGGAAGGAGAGAAATTAAACACAACGAGAATGCCTACCGAACTGAGACAGCAAGAAGTGGAAACGGATGAGAAAGTACTGAAATATCCAGCACGGAAGTGATGGTACACATTCGTGTGCTAAATCAACTTTCATCGGTGTGGTATTGGGAAGACGCGGGTTTTAGGTCGATTATTGGATTGGATGAATGCCTTCGGGATGAGTGTTTTATTTCATTTGTTTGCGGCGCGCCGGTCCCCCCTTTGTCCGTTGTTGGCTAAGAATGACGTTGCTCCTAGTCCTCCCCAACCAATTCCAATTTCAGTTTCAGCACGTTGATGCTCACCAGAATCCTGATGGAATCATTAAGGATATTGTCTGCTCGTTTTCATCATTGGCAGTCGGTCTGCATTTACACAATCTATCGACGGAATAATTTCATCCTGTTACGACTGTGCCACTACTATACATACTATACATACAGCGGCAGCGTTTTGCTGGATAAAGTGCTTCGCGTTCGCAATGGATGCTCCTGCCAGATGTCGGCTGTCTGTTACGCTCGAAATGATTACATAAACTTCGATTTTCTATTAAATTATCAGGATTATAGCGCCCGCGGAAGCGGATTCTCTTATTATTGGGGGATACTGAGACTTTCTTTATTCTTCAATTTCGAAACGTTCGAAGGATGTAGCCCAGAGAGATGTAGCAGCAGATCCTACAGTCTTCCGTCTTTTCTTTTTTACAATTTTTTTTTGTCAGACGTGCTAAATGATTTGGTGATTGCCAGCTATGAATGGATTTAAGGACATTAATATCGCTGAAAGCTCAATTACTTAAATGGAACTCGGGGTTACGTTACTATGCCAGTTTATGACAGTTGTAGATGTTAATTGAATGTAATTGTTTCATCAGTATTTTTTTTTTTTTTTTGGAGAAGGAGAACAAAGGGGTAGGTATTTTTTGTCCGAAAACTAAAGCTAAGATTAGATGTGTCATTTCGGGCAGTTGGCAAATTTTGACATGCTGACGTCACAAAAATTCACACTTTCTATTGCCATTCGTATGTGTCTGATCACATTGGCTTTATTTTTCGTCTTTTTTTTTTACAGTTCGTATGTTTCTATATATACTAATACTAATAACAAATTTTAGTCCCGACTTTAAATTTATGCTTAAGACGACATACCCGATAAGAGGACATGCTTGCCAACAGTAATTTGGCAGCTAGTTAATAACGTGCTTTAAACGACAACTAAATCAAGAATTTTTTTTTTTTGATTTAGTGTTTTCTACAAAATTTCTGATAATTTGAGGGTTGTGTTGTGCCTGAAGTGTCTGCTAAACGTTTTTACTCATATCGGGCAAGAAGATATAATACCTTGATACCTCATTGTCCAAGATCACACGCTATATCATCTTACCCAAGAGGTAGTATTTTATTTTAATTTATGTATTTTTCCATTGAAGTACCTATGCCACATAACTTAAAAAGAACCTCAAGCAGCCGTACTTGGTCAAAAGATGTAGGGCTAAGGCTAATAAAGGCGTCAGGAAAAATAAATAATTTTGGCTATGGCCATACATATAGGTTGCATAACATATCCAAAAGGTTCAAGTACCTCTATATTTTCCATTCAATCCATCCATCCAAAGTAAGTACCTATCAGTCACGCGAGCTTGCACACGCGAGTTACATATTTGTATGGTTACCTCCATCAGTAAGCATACATAGATTATTTATACATGGAAAGCAATGACCTTAAGTCGTTGCCCCATTCATATTTCCGTTTGCAATATCAGCATTTCCACTTGCAGGAAATGCACTTCTATTACTTTAATTAATCAGCAAATAAACTCATTGTATCTTTTAATTAATCAGCAAATATATTTATTGTATCGAAAAATCGAAAGAAGATAATAAAGAGCAGTCAGCGATAGACACTTAAGCAGATCACTTGGCTTTTCATTTAACTCGCGCACTGGAGTTACAGTGCATACAAATAGCGATGCCATATCTGACGATTTATCGTTATTTTGACGTTTTTCAGTCTCCATGACGATTTGACGTTTTTGGCTTGCCAAAAGACGATTTTCAGGTCTCAAGAAAATGCCCAACGACAATATGACGATTTTTCACTACCTCATGTCAAAGTAAACACTTATTAAGAATTTCGATTCCAATATGTATTTGAAAAAAATAAAAAGTAATATACATTTTTGTGATTATTTATTATATTTATTTGTTTCTATAAGTAGGTACCTACCATGCAATGAATTTAACATTTCAAACATCACAAGACTGGAAAATTTGTTACTTTTTTTGTACTTAACAGAAGGCTAAGTAAGTTTTTTATTGGAAAATTTTGATATTTTTTTTAGTTAGAAATTGATTCTATGCTAAAATTGTATGCTCTTTTCTAATGTGCAATCCGTTTCCCGCTGAGCCTTATTAATGCTTAGATATCCAGCATCGACTTTGTCCCATATTCATTCAAATCAACGGTTTATAAAATTGGCTTGTGCCATAAACCATCTTTTGGGGTTTGGATCAGACTTTCAAAATATAGGACGGGGTTAAAAAAGAAGGGACTGTCCTTTTAAATAAAGGACGGAGGGTCACCGTAGGTATACTCCAGAAATATGTATTCAAAAAAATATTTCTAAATCAGATGATGAGAAATATGTAATATGATTATGACTAATTCATCAGGTATGATATGTTTCAATCTACAAAGTAATCAATGGTATCAGGACGTCGATAAACCAGAAACCTGGCTTATACACAAAATATTGGAAAACAAATTACACAGAGCGATGCATCTCTGCATAATTTTCAAAAAAAAAAAAGAAAAGAGAAAGTGGTTCTTAACTATTTGCATTCGCCTATTAATATTATGTATGAGATAACAAGTTAAAACTCGAAAACGAAATTGAATTTTCTTTTAAAATTGTATAGTTCACCTCCATTTCTTCTTCAATTTTCAGTATGGGAATTGTTTTGTAGCATATTATCGCACTTTTTGATGTACCACGTGTATGGGTGTATAAACAATATTTGAAAAAATGTATGAGGTGGGACATATAAGAAAAAAGTTGACTTTTACGTAAACTTATGTAGCAACCGAAGGGTATGGCAAAACGGCTTGAAAATTAGAAGTTAAGCTAATAATAAAACAAACTTTATATGGAAAAAATAAATTTAAAAAAAAAGCTGTCATACAGATTTTGAATAATAAAGGCACAAAATTTTAACTTATTTTTTCTCGAAACGATGTCAATGGCAAGAAAGCTTGAAAAATCGTGTTTTTATCATTATTATAATTATTATTACAATTTCTTATTTTTATGGTAATGACGATTTTTTGACGATTTTTTAAGCAGAAAATGCAGATTTTGTAAAATTTTATCTGCCACCACTGCATACAATACCGAGTTTGTCGAGTTAGCAATATGAAATAGATATAAGGAAACCAAAATTGTAATTTCAGTTAGTTAGTAAGAAACCTTTGTGAGAAATTGAATTATTATTTTTTTTTTTTTCTTAAAAGGCTCGATCGAAATCTGTTAGTTATATGTCATCTAACTTGCCGTTGAACTTAATTTAAAAATATTTAAAAAAAATATTACTTATTATTTCACACTATTAGTTTAAATGTAGATTTTTTTTTACAAACAAATGAATTAATTTAATTGACTTTATTTTCATCCCTATGATTTGTAAATATTTTTATTTTTCACTTTCAAGAAAAAGTATGTCATCTTGAGCAAAGTTCCCTATGTAAAATATAGCCACAAACGCATTTAGGGCGGTATTTATCAAGCGCTCTTAAATCGGTTATTAGTTTATGAGGCTCATAATTGCAAGTTTTTTCGATGTATTCACCAAGTACTCTTAGGTTTGTATCTATGCTTTTTCGAATATGCGAAAAAATAAAATTCGAATTTCCAAACGCGTTCTAAAACGAGTTTCTGAACTCTTTTTCGAATATGTTAAATGTCAAAATCAATTCGTATTATTGAAATTAGATAAATAAATTGTGTTCCATTGTGTTTTTTGACCAAATTTATTGTGTAAATATGAACGATCTTCCTGACACTTCGTCTAGCAGTTCCTCGTCCTCGGACAACAGCTCAGATGAAGAGGAGATTTATAAACATTTGGAGGAAGCCGCAACGTCAACAAGAAAGAAGAGAATGATACGTGAACGAATTGACTGCATGGAAAAATACGACGATGATGAATTCGAGAAGAGGTTTCGCTTGCCAAAATATTTGGTGAATGAATTGTCGAGCAGAATAGATCCAGAACTGAGTTTCTTAGATAAAAAGAACAATCCAGTCTCAGTGCGTGATCAGATTTTAATTGCCATTCGGTTTTATTCAACTGGTAACTTCCAAGTAGTGACGGCGGACCTCTTCGGAGTATCTCAGTCAACTGTTTCGCGAATTATTTTACGAGTATCGAAAGCTATTGCACAACTTGCAAAAGAAGAAATAAGGTTTCCTTCATCTGAAGAATTATTGCAGAAAACAAAGGAAAGATTTTATAAAATGCAAGGCATTCTAAACATAATTGGTGCAATTGACGGTAAGTCGTTTTTACAGTACATCTTTCAATTACTCAACATTGGAGAACTATTAATTTCAGGAACCCATATACCAATTGAATCAACGGGTGGACCTTTGGCAGAACAATTTAGATGCCGAAAAGGATATTTTTCTGTAAACACACAGATTATTGTGGATTCAAACATGCGGATTCTGGATATTGTTGCGCGGTAAATTACTCTTCACATTTGTATTGATTGATATAATAATTATGTTTAATCTATGTGATTTCAGATGGCCTGGATCTACCCATGACCAAATGGTATTCAACTTCACCGAAATAAGAGCGCGCCTAGAGTCAGGAGAGTTCCCAAATTGCATTTTGATTGGGGATGGAGGATACGCATGCAAAAAGTACCTCATTACACCATTAGGAACACCATCAACACCAGCAGAAATAAGGTTTAATAATGCCTTTGTGCGTACAAGACGCATTGTTGAGCAAACTATTGGTGTATGGAAGAGGCGATTTCCTGCGATTGGATCGAGTAAATAAAAAAAAATAAAAAAACAATCTAAAATATGAAATAATTTTTTATTTAATTTTACAGAACTAAGGCTGAACATAAAAACCAGCTGTATCGTGATTGTAGCTACAGCAGTTTTGCACAATATGCTTAGAGACAGAAGTGTCCCTCCAACAGAAATAGATATAGTGCCGGAAGATAATGATGCTGTAAGAAGCACAGATGATTCAGATTTTTCTGAAAGACAGTTAATTATTGAAAATTTTTTTACTTAAAATAAATATCACAAATCCTTACAATTTTCTGTTTCCTTATTTGGTGACAACAGCTCCAATTTCCGTAGGTAGAGATCCCTTTTTGCATTATTTTTTTCAATTTGAGACTGCATCTTTGCCTTTTTGAGATCGCCAAATTCATCAATAAATTTTTTCATGTCGTCGTTCTTCCGTTTTCTTGCATTTGTCATTTGGCCGCGAAGTATTGTGTAGGTCGAGGGAGATATTTGAGGCGATGATGATGAAGATGGGTGGCTTTGAATGGAGGTAGTTACAGCTAACGGTTGCGACGTTGGGACTGTTGAGGAGTTATCTGGTCCTAATGACAACGCCACGGGAGCTGTTGTAGATATTGCTAACGGGTTTGACAAGATATAAATACTGATAGAAAGAACATTGTAATTTTACACCATATGTGAAAAAATATATCTACTTACTTCTTCAAAATAACTGCTACTGCTGTCATATGGGTTGCGGATTGGGGTGGTTTCTGAGAGGACCAGGCCCATTAAAGGGTTGTTTTCATCTACTTTTTTTTTGTAGGTTCCTCCACCAGTGCGATATGCCTCCACTTTATCTGCAGCAAGATCTTTTTTTAATTGACTTTTTGAATTTTGAAAGTATGCTTTTAATTGCTTTGAACTTCTTTTTAACGAAGTGCTGGAAGCATTAAACTCATCCGTTAATTGCTCCCAGCACTTCTTTTTTTCGACGGTGCTGATGCAGTCAGTTTTTTTGCAATTTATTATGCTGGCATATTTAAGCACAAGGCTAATTATTTGTTCTTTTTCCTTATCGGAAAGATTTGGCTTCCTTCCCTTTCCTTCCATTTTGAAAACGTCAGCTGATTTCGAATTTCGAAGTTAATACCGCTCTCAACTTTAAGTGGTCGGGACCACTCGTGTCGTAAGTCTTATGAGCGCTCATAAATATGCACTAATAACCATTGACGAATAGGTTTACGAAGCTCTTAGTTTAATATTGGTCGATGAATACCGCCCTTAAAGTCGAAACTAAAAAAAATGTTAATTGGTAAGGTCCTTTGTGTTTGTGCTCCTAATTTATTGTATTTTTATTGAAATACATAAAACTGTACCGTATGTGAACACAGATCGGAATTTGGATAATTGGATTTTGAGGAAATATTTTTGAACAATTTTTAAAAGTTCCTTTTTTAGTTATTCGAAGGGAAATATCAATTATACGCGAAATTTGCATTTTTGTCGCTGCGCGATTACAAGTTAACTAAAAAAAAAAAACATTTAAATTGTGTTTTGTTTTTTTCTTAAAAATTCTTTTTTAACAATAATTCGAGCAAAACTGAGCAACTGTTATCAGGTTAAGAATGACCATCTTCCCTTAGGAATATAAATATATTATGGTCCATTTTCGAGATAAGGCCGATTTTCAAAAGTCCCGTTATTCGATTATTTTACCGCAAACCTAAGTAGGTAGCTTTGCAGGAATGTACACCCCACCTACATCAGCTCAGATGTCAATTTTGTTTGAAATCTTTGGAGCCGTTTTCAAAAGAATAAATTTTGTTGAAGTCCCGTTATATGGGAAGTACTTCTTATAATGGAGATAACCAGCAAAAAGGAAGTGGCTCAGCACTGTAGGCCCACGAACTCCAAATCCGAAGTTTAAAACAAAATCGTATAGACAATTTTATTCAAATAAAGCCTGTAAACGATATGAAACCTCGCTAAAAAACTGAGAAAAGTACACTCACACATATATGTACATAGTACATTTGAACAATTCAAGACTCACCCTTTGTATGAATCCACTCAACAATATGTTTAAAAATATAAACCCAAAGCAATAATTATGACCGCATGAATGACATAACAACATATGCTGGTACTGTCAACACTGAAAAACAGAGACAATACTGAGACCCCCAACTTCGGCCGATTTTCCGTTACTTGCCTACAAGCTATATTTCTATGGGGTGGTACACGCTAAGTGCGTTAGTATTGTTACATAGAAATTCGTATTGACAACTGTCACTCACCAACACACTCGCACCTTGCGTGTCCCACTTCCGCTGTCGGCAAAATTGCTTCCAGCGTTCATAGAATTTTGTCCGTTTAATTTGAAATTATTCGTTTCGTGTAAATAGTATTTTATTTTAGGAATTAGTGCACTTTTGCTGAAAATATTTATGAAAAATGATTACTGTAGAATGGTTGTATGAAAATAAAAACATTTTGGGCAATTTTTCTTCAGTTATTTAAGAAAAATGTACACGTCAAATCGAAGTTAATGATATTCAAAAGCAGAAAATACAGAACAATATTTGTCCTGATATGTTTCTAGTATATAAAACATCTCATTTAGATCGCATTATTAACTAAACAAATTATATTAATCGTTTTTTTTAAATTTATAATAACCAACCAATAGCATTCAGTTATCTTAAAATGTGGTATTCTCGAACTCTATCACATTCCCCCATGGTTGGTAGCGGTTGGCAGCATTGAATTTATATTTTTTGTATGTTTTTACATGTCACACGGATTCTAAATAGACATAACACCGATAGGAAAACAAAATGGCGAATTTGAAAAAAAACTGAGGGGACCAGCGGCAAGAGGATTGTGAGTTGGGGGTCTCAGTATTGTCTCTGCTGAAAAAAGTCTTAACTTGACAGCACAATTCCCATCTGAAAAAAGTTTCAATATGACAGAAAAATTCCCATTAACAAAATGATCCGCCATTTATTAATTTAATTTGTTACAAAAAATGTGATACATGAATAACCGCTCGACCGATTTTGTGCAAACTTCACATAAACCATCTAATAAATAGTCCGAACAAAGCCTAAACATTTGGTTTGAATAGGTGAGCTAGTTCTTGAGTTATAAAATTACAACGAAAAGTGGCATTGATTTTTATATACATAGAATTAATTTGTAATGTTTGTTGCTTCTGGATTTGTGCTCGTATCATCTGAAAACTATTCTCACCCAATCCGTGTATATATTTTTAAAACACTTCGAACTCAAGAAGGAGCAACATTTAGTTCCTATTAATCGCAGTCGTCCGAGTGATCCTGATTGACGCAAACTTTGCGAATGTGTTGTTGCTTCCTTTTCGGCGACGTTTTAAGGAAAAAGAAATAATGTAAATTCATATTATTTACATGAATTGCGCGTTCGTTTATTCATTCGTTTATGAACGACGAGTGCAAGATTTTATTGTTGAGAATACCTAAATCCAAAAACAGACTACATTAAGCCATATTAAGAGTTCACAAGGCCTTTATGGAGCGCATCCCAGCCGGAAAGAATGGAGAGACGGACTCTAGCACGCAGTCCATAGTCGTTTTCACGCATGGATCTAAAATGTAAAACGGGGTCGCGGATGTGTGTATCAAAATCGGTACGTCTCCCTGACCACAGCAGTGCCTTCCAAGCAGAGGTCCTGGCAATGCAAACAGCAACAGAGGCGAACATTAGATGGACTGCGCTAGAAACTTATCATACCACAAGAATGCTATGGCCAACCTTCAATGAAGCCAGAACCGAGAGTCTCATACGAAAGGATATAGAAAATCTCTTTCTACCCTCGTAGATTTGGACACAACACTCTGCGGTATCACATGAAGAAATTACGCTTTGTAGGGGCTGCGGTGATAAGGAAGCCCTTGAGCGCACAACCCATTTCCTATGTCACTGTCCAGGCACAGATTCATAGGGAGACATTTCTTCCACGACCTAAACAAGCTTTCCAGAACACATAATAGACAAGATAATGAGCCCTATCAAATCCACAGGATCGTTTGTATGCAGCAACAGAGTGAGTACTTAATCACAAGCATTTTGTAGACATGGTTATTATGGTAAGGTTTTGACAAGCTAGGAATAGGATCCCTCCGGACCTGTTACGCCAACAATTTTTTTTTTTTTTTTTTTAATTTTGAGCTGTGCCATAAAGGTATGTGACATGCGAACTGGATAAGCGCTGCAAAATCGCAAATGTGCATAAACGACTTGCAACATTCAAATCAATTTTCGTTGTTGTAACTCTTGTAACTCCTCTGTAACCAATATTTTGATACATGCCCCTCGGGCAAGCATCGATAAAACCAAAAACACCCATTACTAGAGGTTTGATTTAAATATAATACCCTCACGACGGGATTGGGCGATAACGATATTTTTTTCTACACATAAACTTGTAAGTTAAATTTTCATGACCGCACAAAACTATCGAAAGTCTGCAAATGCGATAAAATGTGGCGCAAATGTCCTTAATCCTTTGCAAAGGACATGTCCATGAATTTGTAAACCTCAATCACTCAACGTCCCCTCTACGCAGATGCTACGATGTGTAACAAAATGACTTTGGCAATATTTTTTATGCGCTCTGGCAAAGTACTCACAACTACTCCCACGCTCTAGCCGAGGGTTGTTGTGATACCAATAAACCCGGCGACGACTAACGAAAGAAGGCAAACAGCAGCTTTGGTCCTGTGATGAAGCAAAAAAAAAAAAAAAATATTGTGCAGTAATAAGCGACCGCCATTATATTTTTTTGAAACACATCACTCGCTGCCTTGGCAAGAAGCGAAATGATTGAGATTCAGCAGCAGGACGAAAAACAGAAAACGATGAAAACATCGCGAGTGAGATGGGTGTTCTGTTTGAAGGAGGTTGACATTGTCACCAAATTTTACGAGTATTCAGAAAATGCACACAACTCCGTGGGGGAGGAAGAACGAATTTAATATCTCGTTGGAATCTGGTATGAACTTGTCTGCGGATAGGTGGTCGGGTGGGACTTTACGATGCACATACGCAGCCATAACGTCACCTTTTCACTTTCGCAAATTGCATCGTTAAAACTCGCTCTCTCCAAGGAGTTGATTATCCTTGGAATAAATTCATATTGCCAGCGATGTGATGCAACATATTGATCAGTTGTATAATAAATGAGCGATTTTATTAACTGAAACGATGAAATTTAATGAAATGGATTTTTAATGATGGATGCAGTTGTTGCGGGCAAAGTTTGTAAAGCGACCTTGAGAGCGAATACCTATTTTGAGAAAGCGATTGCTATTTGAGAGATGAAGCACCGTTGGTATCTTATGAGTCCATTAGCTATATGGAGATCTTTTTTTAATAGCGATTGAAACAGTGGACGATAAAAGTACACAAGTGTTGCCAAATGGATGCGGGCTTAGTCAATTTATAACTTTTATTAAATGGCTTTTGTAGGACGTTACTTTCGGCAGGAGATTAGTAAATAAATTACGATTTGTATTATTTATGCTAGGTACCCTTGTAGCATTTATCGCAGTGGATATCTACCTATATATTATAGCTTCCAGTTCTGGTGCTAACCGATTTTGCAGGCAGTCTTCAAAACCGTTTCCGAAGTGTTGTCTGTTTGAAATGCTAATGGATCATGCTCATTGCAACACTTTTTTTTTTGTTTTATGTGAAACATCTTTTGGTGCGCCTTGGGTGTAAAATCGACCTGGAATGCAGTGACGAAAATTGTTATGCTGTGATGGAAATTGGCCTGTCGCCATCACTTTGCTGCCGCTCTCAATTCTTAAACACCTCAGCGATTTCAATGAAATTTTGTGGGTGTATTTGGTGGCTTGCAGCTTGAAAGATAGGACAGTTTTGGACCCGTAAGGTGTCGCTGTTGTCGATCTCCCAAAGCACTCAACCGATTTCAATGACATTTTGAGGTTCTATATGGTTGGTTGCAGTTTGAAAGATAGGATAGTCTAAAAAAATGCTTCGATTCTTTTAACTAAATTCTTAAAGTGAATATGGGCACGCTGGACCTGGGGAGTGAACTGACAAAGCTAGGTCTTACAAAGACACTAGACTACTGAATCATTTGATTAAATTAAATCTAGGTTGTAACGATATGAAAACAAAATGCAAAAAAAACTCTAAAAATAGAAAACTTTGGATTGGGTTGCGTTATGAAAACTTTTTAAATTAATGAATAAACTTATCTAGTGCGCTGTATTCAGATTAAATTGCTTTTTAAACTAAACTTCTTATTATGCTAATCAACTACAACACAATTCAATTTAACATCCACATTTAGCGAGAGAAGTTTCACATCTGGTGTGTGGTCTCAATTTTCGATAAAATATATAAAAGTGAGTTTGAAGCCTACATGCGTTAAACCGGGAATTGGGCTCGGTTCACTCATGGATATTGGATGCTTCTATGAATTTTAAATGGCTGAAATGAAATCCTTCACTTTGTTGTGTCACTTTTAAATATTAGAATGTAGAATGCACTAAGTTTCCTCTCTCACAATTCTCATAAAGAAATACTTTACTTTAGTTTCGACTTCTGCTCTCGTAGTAGGCGCAGGGGCTTAGTGGTTAGTGTGTTGGACTACTAACCGAGGGTCCCAGGTTCGAGTCCCGCAAAAACCCAAATTCCAGCATAGGGTTTTTTTTCCACTGCGCCATCTCTCGCGAACGTCTGACAATCATCCGAGGGTACAACTGTCTTGAAAGAGCTTCTCAATTAGCCGTTTGGAATCGGCATAAAATTGTAGATCCCTTCCATTCGTTCCAAAAAAAAAATTAAAAACTCACACAAAACGAATGGTCGTGAGAAGCTAGGCCTAAGGTCACAACGGATAGATTGCGCCAACTAATTAATTATCTAATATATAAAATTATCGTGTCACGGGGTGCGTAGTTGAACTCCTCCGAAACGGCTCAACCGATTTTCGTGAAACTTAGTGTGTATATGGGATAGGGTTGAGAATCGGACAACATCTATTTTTCATATCCATGAATGTTAACGGTGGTCCACCACTAAATTTTTTATTTTTTTTATGGGGAAATACACTTTGAAAAAAAAAAAATGGATAACATAAAGTAGTGACACTTCAAATAAAAAAAAAATTAATTTAAATCTTAAAAGAAATTGTTGTTGTCAATTATTTTAATTATTTTCCAGGCAAATTGTTGTTGTCAACAATTTTGAATTTTTTTTTTTTTGAATATACCTATCTAAAAAGTTTGTTCTTATAAGTTATGTTTACTATGTTACATTAAGTAAATTTTTGAAATGAAGTAGATAGGTACTTTGATTATACAAAGATGATATTATGGCCGACGATATTTTGCATCGAATTCGCACTGTGACATCGGATAATGAACTGGAGATGTCAGATGAAATGCGCAACAAATCTTTGATTTTGATCGAGGATACATATGTGTCTGCTCATGAGTGGCGATTTGTTGTGCAAATTGGGGATGCCACAGCCAAATCATTCAATTCAAGACGCATTTAATCGAGAATTGGAGCGAGAAATGGACTTCGATCGAATCGCATTGAGTCAAACTGTTCAAACAAATGTGCCAATGTTGAATCAAGAATAACACAAAGTGTACGATGAATTGATGCAAGCAGTCGATAACGAAAATTGCGGAACTGGAAATACATTCATGATTTCACTGATGTTGGCTCCAATTGTTCGAGATCTGAGATCGCTTTGGCCCTAGCCTCTTCTAGGATAGCGGCTACTTTGTTAGAAGGCGGTCGTACAGCTGCATCCTGCATTGAAATTGCCATTGAATCTGCAAGTGGAAGAAGAACCTACATGCAATATTTCAAAGAACACTGCGATGGCGAAAGTACCTACGGCAGCAATGTAAGATTATGATATGGGACGAATGCACAATGGCTCACAAACGTGCGTTGGAGGCCCTGAATCGTACTTTGAAGGATTAACGTCATGTTAAGCGACTTTTCGGTGGAGCAACGATCTTGCTTTCAGCCGATTTTCGTCAAACGCTACCTGTCATTTCGAGATCAACTCCGACAGATGAATTGAACGCTTGAAGGCGTCTGCTTTATGGCCATACGTCAAGAAATTGCATTTGACAACAAACATGCGAGTTTTTTTACAAAATGACCAGTCCGCTGCAGAGTTCTCCAGGCAATTGTTGGCGATGGCAATGGTGTGATTCCAGCAAACTTACTCACCGGCCTGATTGAGTTTCCACAAAATTTTTGCAACTTTACAACGACACCGAAAGAACTAATCATGAATGTTTTCCCGAATATCGCTCAGGATTATATTGACCATGATTGGCTGAGTGTAAGAGTGATTTTGCGAAAAACAAGAACAAGAACGTCGATCATTTGAATTTCGCCATTCAAAACCAAATCGCTGGTGAGTTGCATTCATACAAATCAGTCGACTCCGTGATGTATGAAAACGAAGCCACCAACTATCCCATTTTGTTGCGGAACCTAAATGAACCAAAACTTTGTAACGGTACGCGTTTGATTGTGAAGAATTTAATATCAAATATTATGCAAGCAACGATTTTTATTGGAAAATTCAAAGTCGAAGATGTTCCTTTCCGCGGATTCCACTTATTCAGAACGATTTGCCTTTCGTATTTAAGCGTCTTCAATTCCCGTACGTCTCGCTTTTGCTATGACAACTAATAAGTCGCAAGGACAATCGCTGGATGTGTGTGGCATAAATCTTGAATTTCACTCTCGCTTTCGCTTTGTACGTGTACGAACCCGATAATAGGAATAGAACAAACAATTTTGTGTAGGTAGGTTAAATGTGTCAACAGTGGATCAGAACACAGTGAATAACTTGCTCTCATAATGTCGCTTTTTATTTTAAAATGTATTTTGAAATTAGAAAAGAACACATTTTGACTTCCCCTCGCAACAGACTATCAGTCTGCGCGATCACTTTTTCGAAGGTGGTTATTCTCATGACATGACTTTTTGTTTTCTGCATATGTAAGTATTTTTTTTTCTGTTTTATTTTTGATCTTTTTAAAAATGTGTGTACCTACCATAAAGCACTTCAGTGAAAAAGCGGTAGGTTGGCCGACAAGTATTTGATTTTATTTATTTATTTAATTTTAATATAACTTTTGATACGAAAGGTACGGAAAAAGCCGGGTGGGTACAGTTACACATACAAAAAACTGATTCGGGTACGGAACGTTCGATTTTTATGATTTTTGGTTACAAGGAAGGACTTATGCTACCTTTTGTTGTGAAAGCAATACTTTATTTGGATTAGTTAAATTTTTGAATTCTTTGAATGTTCTGGGCTTACCTCTACATAATTTGGATTTGAAAGTCGACTCAGTTATAATTTTGTTGCACAACATCAATGTACCGAAACTTTGTAATGAATCGCATCTGATTTAGTGAGAAGGATCTCAAATCAAATGTAATGCAAGTGATGATTTTGAGGGGAAAATCCAAAAGCAAACACTCTCATTCCACAGATTCCGCTTATTCAGAACGATTTGCCATTCGTACGTAAGCGACTTAAATTTCCCGTGCGTCTCGCTTTCACCATGGCAAATAATTTGTTGCAAGTATAATCGATGGATGTTTGTGCATTTGTAGAATCAATCTTGAACTCCCATGTTTCTCACATGGATTTAGTGAAAAGCGGAAGGTTGGCCGATACGTCAAAATCATTGCGGTTTGATTGAAACAAATCAACATTGCTATTCGTCATTTAGTTCTAATGAAAAGGCTCTGCGATAGTAAAAAAAAAACACATACTTTAAATAAAAATAATAGTGATTAAGTTGTCCACAACATTTTTGCTTTTTATTTTTGACGAAACATTTTTTTTTTTTTAGTTTTTTAGATTTGGCATCAAAAAATATGTTTAACACCAAATCTTCACCGAACCACGATAAATTCCCGAGTTATGACTGCACGCATATACGGACATCAGTCTCTTTTAAATATAGCAGTACCCACCATACCAAAATAGTTTCAAACTGTAACTGTAACCAACCAAACACAGCCACAAAATTCCATTTAAATCGGTTGAGTGGTTTAGGATATCGACAACAGCGCCACAAATATATATATATATTTTTTTTTGCACAGTTTTTTGTAAACAAATTAAACAAACATACGTTTACAATTTGCAACCAAACTTCACAAAAATCATATATAGACAAATACCAAAGTTTGGTTAAAATCGGTAAATGCGTTAAGACGTGAATTGGTGACAAACGAACACAATTTTAGGGCTCAATTTTTATATATATAGATTTGGGCGGAACGAAGTTCGCCGGGCAGCTAGTTATTACTATAATATTATAATAATTAAAAAAAAATGCCTTAGTTGAAATGACGTCCATTAGACAGCAGCACTACTCTTGGCTATTCAGCGGTATACTTGCCGTTTCTGAGGCTCTGACATAAGAGCTGTAGCCCCCTTTCAAGATCTCCAAGTTTTTGGAAAGTCTCTTGCCAAGCTCTAAAATACTCACTACTAAGATTGCATCTGTCTGCGAGTAAGAGAAACAAATAATTTACTTCATTTCGAACTTATGTTTCAATCAAATTATAGAAAAATTGGATTAATGGAGAAATTCAATTGCGTTTGAAACTTTTCAATAACTTCTTCTTTCAGTTTAACTCGTTTCCTATTAAAATATGTAACGCGGTGTACGCTTTTAAATACATATCGTAGAAAAGTTTCACAGCAGATTCCAAAAATGTTCCTTAGTGATACCACTTTTTTGTCGCTGGTGTTTTTCAAAAACAAAACAAACAAAAGCATTTCGTTTATTTTATTTGACAAGAAAACGGATGAACAAATTGATTGAAATAAAACCTAAGCTTACTTAGGACAAACATTTTTTTTTTTAAATCCCGGAATATGGAGGACATCATCTACCTTAAAAGAGAACAACATGAAAACAAAAACTTGGTCCATGAACTCAAACAAAAATATATTTAATTTTTAAAATAAAATAAATTAAAATAGAAAAAATACATAATTCATTGTTAAAAGGAACATTTTATAATGTACTCGTATGTATATGTTTTAAATACTTTTTAGTCTTTTTATACTCGTATTATTTATTGGTTGATTGGATTTTTTCAGGACTAAATCATTGCTCTTAAAGCTAGGTTTTTGTAATTAAATAGTTAAAGTTATGCCCTTATTCGGGTGATAGTCTATTTCTCTACTTTGTCCATTGTGAGCTCATTAATATAGAGTCCAATGATTTTTGTTATTTTCTTCTTAGGGAAAAATGAGGGGCAGTTTCTTAAAACTTCGGAGGACGTTCCGCGGCGGAGATAAAAAAAGGAAATGCGCTTCAAAAAAGAGAGCGCATGGCAACCCATTAGTTAATAAAAACTAATTTCGGCAAATCTTCTGGCTGCGCAATTCGCCGCAAGCTCCAACATTCCAGATTGCATCATGTCTCCACCTGTGCTCGAGAGCGTCGAATATTTCATGGGACAAATACATTTCCGCACTCGCACAGTAGCAAGAGTATTAAAAGATCTTAACATTCACAAATCCGCTGGTCCAGATGGTATATCCCCCATAATTCTGAAGAGGTGTTCTTCCACGCTGGCAAAACCACTGCGTAAGCTTTTCCACTTGTCCTACTCTTCTGGACTCTTTCCGAGTAGATGGAAAACTGCATTTGTCCAGCCCGTTCCAAAAAAAGGCGATTCTTCTTCACCCTCCAACTACCGACCCATTGCACTTACGTCCATTCTTTCCAAGGTCATGGAAACGCTGATAAACCGTCAGCTTATGAAATATCTTGAATCACGAAAACTTCTCAATGACCGGCAATACGGTTTTCGTAGCAGCAGGTCCACTGGTGATTTGATGACTTATCTCACCGAAAAGTGGAACTAATCTCTCCACCACTCTGGTGAAACGAAGATTGTTGCGCTTAATATTTCGAAAGCATTTGACAGAGTTTGGCACCAAGCTCTTTTGTCGAAAATGCGTGCCTATGGGATCGACGCGTCTCTTCTTCAATGGATTAGAAACTACCTTTCTGGCCGTTCAATTCAAGTTGTGTTGGACGGTTTCAAGTCTGCAATTCACCATATAAATGCTGGTGTTCCCCAAGGCTCTGTTTTGTCTCCGACACTCTTTCTCATATTCATCAATGATCTCTTGTCTGTTACTTCTAATCCAATACATTCTTTCGCTGATGATAGCACCCTCAGTTTTTCATATTCGTTCCCTGACTCACGTCCCTGCTCTTCGGCCGTGGATCTGGAACGGTGACGTATGATAAACACATTAAATTCCGATCTTGACAGCATTATAAAATGGGGTTTAGGTTTCTTAAATCGATGTAAGAAGTACTTTACACCCTTCGACTTAGCTACAATATAACGGGTGATTTTTTAAGAGGCTTAGAACTTTTTTTTAAAAAAAAAACACAAAAAATTCGAGAAAATGCATGAAATATTTATATGAATCGATAGTTTGAACCTTGCAATTTAATGTTTAAAGATAATTTCATGCAAATGTTGACCGCGGCTGCGTCTCAGGTAGTCCATCCGCTGAGTCCAATTTTGGCATACTCTTTCACACATATCGGCCGGTATCTCACGAATGAATGCATGGATGTTGGCTTCCAGTGCGTCAATCGAAGCGGGCTTGTCCCTATACACATTAGCCTTGACATACCCCCACAAAAAATAATCTAATGGTGTCAAATTGCACGATCTAGGCGGCCAATTGACCGGCCCGAAACGTGAAATTAACTGTTCACCAAACTCGCCTCGCAATTGCGCCATTGTTTCGCGTGCTGTGTGGCATGTGGCACCGTCTTGTTGAAACCACATATCATGCAAGTCAAGAACTTCCATTTCGGGCAAAAAAAAGTTTGTTATCATCGCTCGGTAGCGTTCACCATTGACAGTAACGCTGCGATTCGCATCATCTTTGAAGAAATATGGCCCAATAATGCCGCCGGCCCATAAACCGCACCAAACAGTGGCTTTTTCGGGATGCATTGGTAGCTGTTGCAATGCTTCTGGCTGATCTTCACTCCAAATGCGGCAATTTTGCTTATTTGCGTACCCATTCAACCAAAAATGAGCCTCATCGCTGAACACAATTTTTCGATAAAAAAGCGGATCCTCGGCCAGCTTTCCAAGAGCCCATTCACCAAAAATTCGGCGTTGTGGTAGGTCGGCTGGCTTTAGTTCTTGCACAAGCTGTATCTTAAAAGGCTTTACGCACAAATCCTTCCGCAAAATTTTCCACGTAGTGCTGTAACAAAGGCCTAACTGCTGGGAACGGCGCCGAATCGACATTTCGCGGTCTTCTGTCACACTAGCTGATACGGCCGCAATATTTTCTTCACTACGCACAGTACGTAAACGTGTTGGTGGTTTAATGTCCTACAAAGTAAATTTGGTGCGAAATTTGGTCACAATCTTCCGAATAGACTGCTCAGAAGGTCGAGAATGCCGATCATAAAATGGAAGCAGCGCGCGATGAACATTTCGAACCGAGCACGAATTTTGATAGTAAAATTCAATAATTTGCAAGCGTTGTTCATTTGTAAGACGATCCATGGTTAAATTGCAAACCAAACTGAAGCTGTTTGACAGTGACACAATGTACTAAACACACGTCAGCTATCAAAACCAGTGTTGCCAAAACCAAACCAGCTAAAAAATCACCCGTTACAAGGCCTTTATTCGGCCTAAGCTTGAGTACAACGCTCATATCTGGTCAGGTGCACCAAAAACTTCATTGCACCTACTAGACAGAATTCAAAAGCGCGCGATAAAACTTATAGGTGATAGAAATATAGCGGAGTCTATTGACCCGCTCGAACATCGCAGAAATGTTTTTTGCCTTTCTTTATTTTATCGATATTTTCACCATCGATGCTCTGATGAAATAGCTAACTGCATTCCGCCCCTTCAACAATTTTCTCGCAACACCCGTTACACATCGAATGCACATCAGTTCACCCTTAAGCCTACCTTCGGACGTACTGTAAAATATAGAGATTCTTTTGTGAGTCGAACAACACGCATGTGGAATGCATTGCCTCACATGGTTTTCCCCTCTTATTACAACCCACAATTGTTTAAGACCAATGTGCACCAGTACCTCTTCTCTATCCTCCCTATCAACCCTTCCACTCGTGCTGTGCGTTAGCATTATAAGGGAACGAAAACCCCTTGAGCACTAGTGAATTATAAAAAAAAAAAAAAAAAAAAAAAAAAACGCTTGAGCAATGACTTGTTGCCAAGCTTCCAAATACTGACCAAACACTGACTACAAAGGACGAAATGATTTGCAAGACACAGAAGAATAGCCGAGAACCCCCATTACCCAATTCAAAATTAAAGGCTAAAATGAGGTTTTGTTTTCATAAATAACAGATGGCTCTGGCCTCCGATTGAAACAGACCCAGTGCCGATCACCATCCAACGATACCATATACAAAATCGTACTGAAAAGTTGAATCTAATTCAGCCAAATGTCAATGCACCCTTTTACAAAGAGAAAAAAAAGCAACTCCCTGCACCGCACTTTTTTACACATTCAAGCGCACTGTTCCGGTTGATAATGGAAATTTAAATAAAAATTTAAACCAACAATCTCCTGTGCTCAGCTACAAAATAAATCTCCGGATGTTGCTGCTAATCTCCTTATCCTTGGTGCAATGCACGCACGCAGCGTAACGTTCAAATAATGCTCTATTTCATTCCACTTAACAAGCCAACTAACAAGTAGCAGCTTAAATCGTTCGTTTGCTACACTGCACTGCACAGCAGCAAATGCACTTGAATATAATTAATTATTAAGTTCATAAAGTTTCTATAACATCTGTCGTTGCTGTGCAACGTTAATTTAATTGAAATTGCAAACCAAAAGCTCATGACATTTACACAATACGAATACCGTATACTCCCATCCAGGATGTGTGCTCCTGCCTATACCTGCTCCGGCTGTATGTATTAACATATTTACTGTTTACTCTTAATGGTAACAAAGGAACATTGGTATAATAACAACAAGCGATTTATCCCCCGAAGACAAATTCTTTAGCAATACGCACCGTAGTTCGATATCTTTAAACCTTTTGACTCATTTGAAAGACGCGACGACATGGTGAGAATATTTGCAGCAAAACTTTGGCCCAAACAAGGCGCCAGCAATGAAAGAATGGGTATTGGGTAGATGTCGAGGACCGTGATCGAGCAAGAATAGGCCATTACCGTGCCGGATATGGAAGAGGTGAGGCGGCTGGCACACCCACACACACTCCCACAGCTAACATTGACAACATTATCCCATCATCGGTATTGACTGTGAATCCGATGACAGGCAGGATGTGTACTCGCTGCAAGAAGGCTTCGAAATGGCAAAGCAAATTGTCAAGTCCTCACACACACTCGACGAGTCGACTGGTGGGCCTCCGCTCCAACCGGGACAATCTAGACACACTGAAGACTGAACTTCTTTTACTGAATATTTGCTCACCAGTCACAAAAGTTGATTTTAAACTTTCTGATTGCCAAATATTCCCTCTCCATACATAGATGCCTGTGGAGAGGGTGTGTACAAGAGCAACAACAAGAAAGGGTTCTAGTTTTGGCTTTGATTCTGATTTCGATTCCAACCAACTACTCACCACCACCACCGCACACACGGCTGCCACAGTTGTTGGTGTTGGCATAAAGGGTGTGGGTGTGCAGCGCGTATTTGCAAGCTGTACGTTTTCCCTTTTATGCTCAGCTGGGCATGGTGAGTCCTTTTTTTCCATCAAGTCGTCCTTGTCTTTGCCTTACCTAAACGGTTGACTGAACTTCGTTAAGGGAATTGATTCGTTAAAGTTTCGCGCTGCTGCAACGTGTGTGGGCCCCGCGCCCGGTTCCTATTTCCCTACTTCCCTTAACCCATGTGTGTGGTAAGTGGTAACCTAAGATTCCATTCGCGTTGCATGCTATAGCAGGAATCTTCCCGTTTCCGCTATGGTTGCTGTGTGAAGGATATATGAATGCTCCAACCGTGTGCAGGTGCTTCTTATTGAAGTAAGATCGGGGGGTGTGCATCCAATTATACTCGTATAAACTCCTAATCCGTTTTGAGGACACCATTCCCCCCCAATGGCATACGTGAACAAAGTTGGTTTTCGGCTAACGCGAAAGCGACTACATCAATTGCCTTCATAGCTGCAATTTCGGTTATTAAGTAATTGTGAGTTTTCAATTTTCTTGTGGGAGCAATTAGGAGACATTATTAGAGCTTGACTGCTGCGAAAAAGGAGGGGCGTTCCTGCCAGCTGCAATTTGCCGCACTCTGTAGTTAGCGGTTCTGTGTAGTCACCTTAGTTATGCATCACATGCAATGAGTTTTGTTTTCTGTTTTTCCATGAGGCTAATTGGAGTTTTCTTCGTTTTTGTTTTCTGATAAGCCATTGCTAACGTGTTGCATTGGGAAATGGGTGAAGTTGAAGTTTGTGGAAACTTCCCTCACGATATTAGATATAAATGTGTGCACGTGAGGCAAATGGTAAGCGAAGAGGTATCTGGATTGGGAAGCATATGGCAGGACTACTGGTGGAAGAGAGTGGATCTATACTTTTATGAATCATATAGTGTTGCACCTGACTATGACCCAGTCCTTCTACTTTAGGTCGGAAATTCTGCGGCGACTAATGATAGAGTGGGAGAAGCTGACAGACTTTCCTCTAAATGGGGTCCATCCCAGTTTAACCACCATTTACAGCACTAGCTCTGATTGAAAGTAGGTATGAAAGCCCATGCACCACCGTTCTTTGAGACTTCCAAGTCATCGTACTATCTCCAGGATAAAGACTCAAATTTGTGACGGGAGTCGCTTGTTGTCTGTTGTTTTCTTTAACGCCGCGTAGCGCAGGCAATTTCAAATCGCATGTCTCGTCCTCTTCGACAGCTGGCTACATATCCCCACTGCTTTTACTCATAAACCATTATACTGCACATTTGCTCTGTTCTGACCACAATTTAAACATGGATCTCGAATCCGTTATCTAACACGCAACAAAGCCCATATAATTTTGAATGTCTCCAGGACCGACTATGTCCTCATGCTTCGCCTTGATTATTCTTAGCTTATTCTGTTGGACTGTCGCTCATGGCCCTTAACTTAGTCACCGGTTCAGTTCACTTTAAACAACCCCTTGACAAGTAATCTTCAAGAAGCTCCATATGACACGATTTGGTATAGTTACTGCTTTGATACAAATCATCAGTAACGCTACTGTTAGACTGATCCCTTGGCATAACTAGTCCGTTTTTCTTTCGTGCGAACGAGCGACTTTGCATCCAACGGCTACCGTAGGTATGTCTTAAACTTGTTCCTAGAATCGATGCTGAAGACATCTATCTATTGGGAAAGAAGTGGGGTAGCTTTAGAGATGTGACAAATGGTAAATCCGTATACGGAAGCTTGTCTTAAGGCTTAGGGCCAAGAACAATGAATAGTGTAGCACCGCAAAGTACCAATGGTTCAAATGGAGGGGATCATAGAAAAGTACGCGCAGGAAAGGTACCCGGGCTGTTTTAAATAACCAGATGGCCAGAACGAACTTAAATTTTGAAAATCAAAATAACCAAGGGCCGTAAATGCCATTGAAATCGTGAAAATGACCGGCTAATATCTCAAGAAAGCTGTTTTCTAAAAATTCTATGTGATACCTATATGGCATAAATTCGAAGTCTGCTTATAACATACAGCAAAAATCTGTAGAGAATTATTAGACACCAGCCAATGCAAAAAAAAATGGTTCCTCAGGAACCAAGTCGGTTTGACTTTCGGCTTGACAGGTAAAAAACACTCAGATGGACTTTGTTCTATGTCTTGTATTAAAATCACCTTGCCCGAAACGAAAGCAGTTTGCTTATCATTTCCCGTATTAACATCTAGGCGACTACATCATGTTAGCTTGCCCTTGAACCGCAATTATGGAATTTATTTATTACCTACTCCTCCTCCAGCTTATGCCCGTTATGTTTGCCTCTCAACAAGGGCCTCAAAATAGGAAAGATGTACATAGGACTTAAATATTCTTTGCAATTTTTCGGTGGCCGTTTTTTCGATTCTGCTCTTGCAAGTCTTAAAGACAGTTAGTAACGACTTTACCAAGTCTGTTTGTCACTGCTCAAATTTTCAAAGTTACCTTCATTTAAGTGACTTCCTAGCGGTAAGCCACTTTGGCGGCGAAAGAACTTGACCTTCTCCAAGCTTCCCACTCCAACCATTGATAAGCACATGAACAAACGTTGCTACTAACCTCATTGTCCTTTATTAGTTCCGCAATCCGTGGTTTTTCTAAGCTCTTCAAACACGAAAAGAAAATTATTTTCCACACAAAGAGATTTCGTTTCTTGAATCGAGAAAATTTAAAAATTAACAAATTCTTTATTCGAGTTTAATTAAATTGTATTTGAAAATTAATTCTTGAATCAAGAAAATACTTGTTATTGGTAAAAAATATCGTGTTACTTAAACGAAGCAAATATTTCATGATTTAAGAAACGAATTTTGTATATAAGTATACTCAGAAAAATATCGCAAGCTAAATTCTAGTCCGATTAGGCCTATTATTAGTTTTCTTCATTCTTACGTGGTCAATCTCAAAATAAATCGAGTGAATCTTAGAGCAAGATTAAAACTCTTAACTCAAGCTTTTTGTTATTAAATCAAGCCTATAAAATTTTAAAATCGGAATCATGTCATCTGAATTATTATTTTTGCACACAAATGCAGGATCGAATTCTTAAAATAATAAATACTCTCCAATCAAGCCGAAACAATCTTAAACTTGCATGACGGAAAAGTACATACCTACCAATTAAGATCCAAACGGTCATGATATTCGTTCGTAGTCGCAGTGGTTTAGTGGTTAGTGTGTTGGACTACTAAGCGAGGGGTCCCAAGTTCGAATAGGTACCGCAAAAACCCAAATTCCAACTTAGGGTTTTTTTCCACTGCGCTTCCTCTCGCGAACGTCTGACAAACATCCGAGAGTATAATCAATTAGCCGTGTGGAGTCGGCATAAAATTGTAAATCCCTTCCATTCGTTCCAAAAATGAAAAACTCACACAAAACGAATGGTTGTGAGAAGCTAGGCCTAGGGTCCCTCTTGACCTGTTGCACCAAAAAGAGACTGAAAGTACGGAATACGGATTTAAAAAAACCCAGATATTCTTACAGTGATCTAAGGTTTAGATCTTGAATACTTAAAATAAATTTGTTTCAAGCATAATCTAAGAACCACATTTATAAAATAATAGCGAAATAGTATTGAAGTAAGAATGTTAAGTTAATTAAAAAAGTTAATTTAAAAAATCAAAAAACCCGACTGAATCTAAATAAAAAAGATTCTAAGAAGATATGAACCAGACACATTCAAATATATCTAACTAATTATTGACAATACCTACAATACCTACACACAATATATCAGTTCAGTATACCCTCCGACAAAAAAAATAGTTTGGTATATTTGAGTGTGTCTTATTCATATCTTCTTAGCTCTTTTTTTTTTTTAGATTCAGTCGGGTTTTTTAAATTAACTTTGTTTTTATCTTCTTAGCCTATGACACTCCGGGGAAGAATACGAGTCTAGTGACACCTCACTCTTTAAAATCGGTCAAGCCATTTAGGCTACAGGGCGTCACGTAGGAACGTACAAAGGATACGCGCGAAACACATAACCCTCCCTGTGTCCAGTCGGGTAAAAATGAGCTTAAAATTCGATTTTCGTACTCGGGTTAAGATTTTCCGAGTTTACCAGACTTTCGTCAACGAATAGGCTTAAAATATCACTGATATTCTTTAGCTCATCTTTTTTCTGAGTATACTCGTACCTAAGATAAGAAATTATATTCTGAAATCAAGAAGTAACTATTTAAACTACGAATTTTAAACTTAGACTTGTACAGATTTTCTAATATCAAAAAAATAATTGCAGTGGCTGAGAAGAATTTTATTAAATTTATTGGGCCTTACCAATGACAATTTTTAGTTTCGACCCATAATTTTAGTAATTCACAGTGGCTATATTTTCCAAATAAATTTCGCAGTTTTGAGCTTCCGAAAATTTAAAGTCGAGACTAAAATTTGTTATCGGTCGACTGTAAGACGACCATGATCATCGCGTAATGGGCGACAAATGACTACGTATGAATTACCACATTTGTAGTAAGTTTTAATAATTTTAACGCGTTGTTCAATTGTTAAGCGATCCATTATCATAAATGGCAAACGTTCAACTAATGTTATGACACTTCAAATGATAGCTGAGTTTGATAGGAATGACAGGTGTCAAATTCCAGCGTTACCAACTTGAAACCACGAAATCAATGAAACTACTTGGATAGGTATGCCACGGTCACTATTTGGATACGTATTTATTTTATTTTGTTATCATTGATTAAGATAAGATTTCCTGTACTGCTCTAAAGGTTGAAGATAACGAAAACTTGGAAGTTCACCAAGAATATTATAAGAACTTAGGGAAGTATCTGTATAATAAAATTTATTATAATGATGTTAATAACTCCATAACTTCCTTTTCTAATAGAAATAATTGAAAAAAAGAAAACAGTCCTTAAAAGGTTATTATTATCTTATTTCCATTTAGTTCTTAATTCTTTATTGAAAAAATTAAGTACTTGATATCAGAAAATGAACTTAATATTCATATCTCAAGTCTGAATAATAAATGCACGAAAAAAAAGTTATTGAAATAAATCACATTCCGTATTTCAGCATGTCCTTTCGTTGATTAAGAATTATTATTCTTCTTTAATTCAGAAACTAGTTATTGATATAAGAAAATTCTTTCTGATTTCACTTAAATAATTAAACAAACCATTCCTTTAGTCAAGAAAATCTATCAACAATTTAAGAAAAAAAATATTATTGGAAGAAAACGATTCAGGCAAAATAAGGTGTCTTGAACATTTGTTTTCTTAAATCAAGCTAAGCTTTCTAATTTTAGTATTTTACTTAACTTGTGTACAGATATATAAGAAACAATTGCCTTGGACCGCAACGTGCTTTACGTTCTTCTTTTAAGAAACTTCCATTTCCAGTTTAAAAAAAAAAAAATTCCGTGAATTTAAACCGTTCCGCACCCAAGCCGCAGCTAAAAGTCCACTAATCTATTACTACCGTTCAGATGTGAACACGTCTTAAAAATAAGGCCTTGGGTCAGTATTTAAACTCAATATAAAAAATATAAATTCAGCAGTTTTAAAGATTCAACTTCATTTAATTGACTTTAAATCCCTTTCACCAAAACGTACCTACATCCTCTTAGCCAAACACCTTCTACACGTTTACATACATCCAATCCATACGTACACACATACATCGCTCTGGACAACTTGTTGTTAACCGTCGCAAAGTCGCAACCAACAGTGTATACCATTACTTTACACCGGGGCACTAACAAAGTCACAACCCTTATCCACCTCCGGCATAATCCAAGCCCTTCCGCAACCTTCATCGCCAGGAACAGCAGCAGTAGGAGCACTTCGTTTGTGTCACCTTACCAAGCTATACCATAAAATATTACACGACATCTAGCAAGGTGACTCTGGCTTATTACCACAATGAGTTATTGGTGTAAAATTGTCATCTTTTCACATCGAGCACGGAAGCTTTTGTATACAGCTCAAGGATGCCTGCTCTCAGCTCTGGCACGTCTCCCATATACCGCAACACATATATGCACTGACATATTATACCAACCAAACCACCGCTAGAATCTACATGCACTAACTCATTAACATGCATTAACCCAAGAGTTATTGCATTTCGCTATTGTCCTTGACGACGTATACACACGCACACTCAAATCTCGACTCGAGCGTCGACTTTCTGTTAAAAGGGATCGGGGGAATGCAATGCAAGCATTTGCTTGCAGAAGAACACTTGTACAAAAGCCTTGTAGATGTTTGTTTTGGAACTTCTTCATTTAACTTTATTCTTTGTCGCAGAATGGCCCAGAATGTGGGACGCACCGCGAAAGGCGACGAAGAAAATTCCAATTATTCGTTGCAAGGACGGAGATCAGGTGCACCGACTCTGGAGTAGTAAAATTAATTATGAAATTTCAGTTTCACCATGTAATCACCGCCACTTCTCTCAGGAGGCATGGCGCTACAATAAGCTTTGTGCCCTTGAGAAAGACGAATCCTACACTTCACGAGTGTAGTGTTCGCTTGCCGATGGAATTCATTTCAAGTAGTCTGTCTCACTTGGGGGAAAACAAAGAGATAGTGTAACGGAAATCTGTTTGGATTGTCATCCTGCACCTGAAAGTGCGATGGAATTGTTTAAAGACGGATTATAGTTATAGGAATCATTCGTCAAGCTGAAGTGATATCTATCATTGTTTTCTTTCCCGTTGAGGTGTCGGCGAATGAAAGATTCCTGGCTGCATTGCAATGTGGTTTGGTTGCACTGGGAATATGTGTATACGACAAATGTGAACTTGATGGTGAATTTCGAATCTATTACATCAAGTATAGGGGTTTGAATACCCCTTTCGCAGTCTGCGGGGAACTTTGTTCACAATTCTCATTGATTTGGGCAAATGGAACATTTTAGTGCTCTATACAAGAAACTGAAATAGACTTCTAAATAGAATCAGTGCGCATGAAGTTGGGTGTAGTTAGGTGGGTAGCACTGCTATAGTTCCAACGAGTTTGAAGTGAAAGTTTTGTCTGACCCAGTCGTGCACTTAGTTGAGCGCACGCAGATTGTAGGCTGAATTTGATTTTTTTTTAACTGAGTGGATGGGTTTAAGAGAAGGAGAGGAGTCTCTATTGTCTATGTCTATACGCTGACAGTTTTTCACTTAACCAGGGGCCGAATTACCGTATGCGTGAGCGAGTCATACGTCACTGAATTTTGTGGATTTTACTAGCAAAACAAATACAAATTCAGTCACTTATTACTCGATCATGGATGCGGTACGGTAATTCGAACCCAGTTTTTCTTAAGACATTTTGTGCACTCCTTCTTATCGTGAAGTGGTTTGTTCTTTCAATGCAAAAAATTATTCCAAATTTATTGTCAAGAAGAACCGTTTGCTGTTTTTTTTTTCATATGGAAACACGAGCGTATATTCGAATGCAGTGTTATATCAAATTAATAATAATTTTTACGTTTTACAAGCCCAAAACGCGGGCTGAATACCTGGAAAGTGATCAATTTATTCTAAAAGGGACTACCTGAAAACTTTTCTATTTTTAGCCATGCCACTGTTAAGACTTGTCGTTAAGACTTTGTCCTTAATTTTGTTGTGGTTGCTCAACATTTAGTTCACCGTATGTTAAAAATTAACTGCTGGAGGAAAAGGAGTGCCCTATTCCAGGGAAGCATAGCGCCCCTATTCATATTTTAGGTCCCTTCCTAGGAAATGCATTGCAGTGCCATAGCTTCAGGCTTCCCTGTTCAGTACCTGTTTTCAATAAGACCTAAAAAACAAAAACAAAAAAAAAACTTTGTGATTTTTTTCCATTGCGATTACCCTTAATTAGTACATGGTATAACATGAAACTAACAACACTATTCGGATCTGTTGATAAGTCTTCTTAGATCTGCTCTAGGTATCGTTGCTAGGTCCTACAAGCCTTCGAAGAACCACGTTCCGCAACAGGAGATGTTCCACAGATTTTATTTTCTCGTCCCCTCTGGAAACTTCTGCAGATGCCATTTGTACAGATGGCCATCCTTTTAGCCATGTTTCCAATGATGCAGTTATACCTCCAACGAGCATTCGGGTTTGGTTTCTATTAAGAAATTTTAGGAACTTTGAACTTTTAGTATCAATTGTGGGCCATACCAAATTAAACGCGACATTATCAATGAAATCTGGTAGTACTTACCTGTCATCTTATAGTACGTCCATTTCAGAGCCACATATATGGCCAATTTATACGCTGGGTCGTTCCCTTTACGAACATGTCCAGAAACCCAGCATAGCAGTTTTGAGCGATTTTTCATCGCTCTTAATGTCGAAAGGCGCTCTGACTTACTGACTTTAAGTTTACCAAATTTGAGTTGATGGCTTTAAGTGCTGCTTGGCTGTCCACGCGGATCGTAATTTCCATTGCAGGTACTCGTTGTTCCATCGCTAAGACAGTTTGAGTCATTTTCTTATCCGCGTGGATCTCTAAAATGCTGCAGTGGTTTGCCAGTCGGTAAGATCGACAAGACTCCGACTCCCGTTCCATTCTCTATCTTTGAAAGATCTGTGACGATGGGTAAACCTTTTATGATAGTACTCGGTGAGACACGCGTCCTGCGTGTCAGGTATACAGACTTTAAACTTCATGTCAAAGTCATACTTTGGTTTTTTGTATTCCCTGAGTGGCAAAAGTCCGCTCTGATCAAAGAACTGACTTAATGATTTGGGCTTCCAAATTTGTTTTCTCTCTTTGCCCCTTTGTCTGCGCTGTTCTCACTGTAAAGCTCGATCGATGGTAGGTCCAGCAGCATTCAGTCTTCTAAACTTCTTCCCGAATTCGTTTGTGCAAGCGTAAGAAGCGTTTAGTCCTTTCTACACTCTTCTCTCCGTATTCTGTTTCCAGTTTAATTTGGAGTTGAATATGACACCCTGCAGGTATTTGGCTTCGGATCAGAGATTAAGACGAATGTCTATTAATTTTAGTGACTCTCATATTGGTAGCCTTATCTTCTGGTGAACAGGACGAGTCCGGTCTTGTTGTGAGCCGTTGCTCTCCATTAACTTCGATAGTTCTATTAGCGCTAATTCTATAACTTCCTTAATGGTGGGAAGATATTTTCCTGATGCCCTTGTTGACAAGGGATTGGTGACGTTGATTTATTAAGTTATTCCATTCGCGAGTACATAAAACTCTCCCTTATGGCGTTACTCGCTTAACCGATTTCTCAATCGAGATGTCGCCAAGACTTCTGATTCTGCTATTGAGCATTTCTTTATATATAGATTTCGAGAGATATTCGAATCAGACCACCATTGTCGGGTCTCTTTTCGTCTCTCTACCACTATAAATCTTACCCAGAGAGACTCTCTGGATTTCTCCAGAGTTTTTCCCTGGGCGATCTGTTTCATCGACTCGACCCAATGATGTCATAAGATCTTTGTTCTTCTGCCAGCCAACGCCGGACATTGACGCAGTATATGTGCCGCTGTCTCAGATTCCTCCAGGCATAGTTTACAGGTATCATCCTCTCTAAGGCCCATCTTCCTTAAGTGATACCCGTAATTACAATATTCTGTTGAAAAGGCCACCACCCATTTCAAGGTTTCTCAACTCATGCTTAGAACCCTTCTTTGAGTGGAGCAGGTCGGCCACTTAATTGCCATTTCAGTCTGTCTACATTGTTCCACGGTTGACCACCTTCTCAGGTGTTCTACCGTGATCCATTTGTGAATCAGCTGTTCTACCATTCTAGAGATTGGTTCTGGTCCCAGCAACTTTTCAGTTGAACCTTGTTTTGCAAGGGAGTCCGCCTTTTCGTTGCCTTCGATTCCTATGTTTACTCGTACCTAAGTCAGTGTTACTTAATTTTTAGATGAACACTTATTGAGCTTAAGTACACATTCCAGTGCCAATGATGTTGTGATGTTTGCCTGTTCCATGCGTCTAATGGCCGCCTGATTGTCCACCGCTATATTTCTTCCCTCCACCTGACTCTCAAGTAAGTATAGTCCACCGCATGCAGCAATGCAATCATCTCAGCCTGGTATATGGAGGTGTGGTTCCCGAGGCTAGTGTGACGCGCTAGTTCCAGCTCTTCTTTAACTCACTTAGTCAGGTAGTAAGCCAAACCGAGCCCCTCAAGTGAGGATAAAATGGTTTGCTTGTTAAGGTTGACAGGTCCGTATAGGCACCCTAGTCTAGCTTTTCACAACCATTGTTTTTTTTTTTAAGGCAATTGGAAGGGACTCACAATTTTAAGCTGAGTCCAGTGGGCTGAATAGGGCACTTCTTTCAGTTATATATACTTACTGGCAAATGTTTGTCAGACGATCAAGCAGTGAAAAAAACTTAAACCTGTAGTTTGTATTTTTCCTGGGATCGAAGCCAAGACACCTTGCACAGTAGTCCAGCACACTAACCACTGAGGCACGGCGCCCATACTTGCCCCATTGAAAGTTCAAAATTTGACAACTCCACACCGATAAACTCTGCAACGAAATATTGCATAGCATTTTAGATCTTCGTTCAATACCAATCCAATGATTTCTAATTCGGTTTTGGACCTTCTATGCAAGTATCAATTTAAACAGCTTTGGAAAATGAATTTCGGTAACAAGGACAACTCGAAAAGCTTTCAGCATAATTAAAACACCCGACTGCCATTATACTCTGTGAAATGATACCACATTCGTAAGTTTAAAATATACAGCATTCTTCAAGTGTCGTAATCATCGAAGAGCTACTCGACAAAAATTCCATTTTCTGCATATCCCCTCCCCCTCCACTTTGCCCGCCATTTTGTCTTCAACCATCACTCTCGTTAATTGGTTTTTATAATTTCGCACAAGCACCTCTAATATATTATCCAACAGCAATCTTGCATCGCTTGAATCTGAACAGCTCTGGAATTACTCGAAGCTGCAAAAGTTTAATTTTGTATACATTGCAGCCTTGAGATGCATTCAAATACTCTCTCGTCTATGCTGACGTACTTCCTGCGCACTCAAGTGCACAAAAAGTAATAATAACAGCATTAGTTGAATTGACTTCTTCACGCTGGCAGCGGCAGCAAGGAACCGGATGACGAAACCCTCGCTCCAAAGAGATTGTAGAGAATTTACTTTTTAATACTGCACACAACTACTTTGATGATGACGAAGTCTGTTTTCATCTCGGCGAACAAAGATATCCCAGATCCCACCCTCCAGTAACTACCACTGCGATGCACTCTCTCATTTAGGAGTAAAACAAATGAAAATTATGATGAACTTTTAGAGGGATAATGAGTGACCGTATTCAAAGGCAAAAATAAATAAATAAAACTCCCAGTCGAACATGAAGAGTAGATTAAATACAAATACAACTACAGTATCCTGACAGGGCTATGCGCGCAACGAAAAATCGAATTAAAATAAAAAAATTTAATTAATTTCCGCGAGATTTATGGGTATGCAGTGAAAACCATATAGTTGCACCCCATTACCCACCGTGCACCAGCATCCAAATTGGAAATAATTTCTCAACTTCAGGCACTGTACAGCGTAATTGGGAAGGCAAATGAACAAACTCTGGTCAGTTGGATACATGAAACTGAATGCTGGCGTGGAGGTCGCTTCGCGCCTAGAAACTCGAAAGGCAATGTAGTTTTATTATTATGTAAAGTAATAGCCTAAGGCAATATTAATTAGATGGCCTCATACAAGGTTAAGCCTTGTACTGGCTGGCTGCTTCTGCGAAGGATATTAATTGCAGTGATTATTTAGATCTGGGCTTGGGGTGCAAAGCATTCACCAAGCCGTTTCTCACTCACAAAGAGTTTGTGTGTGATTAAGAAGTATCGAAGTGGATGTGCTGGATAAATTTCTATCGTGCTTGTTTGTTTGAGGGCGCGGTATATGGTCGGTGGCAGAAGGGTTCATTTGCCGGAGAAATTGACAGAGTTAATTAACTAGGCACGAGAGAGTTTCAACTGACTCAGACATAAGAGTTAAGACGGCGTTGGCGTTTTGAGTAGATTTTCTCTACTGGGTTTTTGCTAAGTGAATGGAAGATTAACAGCAACAGCAATCAATCAGATTGGTCCCAATTCAGATGTCCTTGTTCGGTGGAGCTACATAAAGATGTAGACTTTGTAACTGTTGAACCAACTACAAACAATTACGTGACGAACGTAAAGGTGCATTCCAATATTATCTAACATTGGTAAGCTTTAGAAAACTGCACTATCCAGTATACCTTGCTCTTATATCTGGGAATTATCCTTGACAGTAAACTATCATGGAATTAGCAGATTGAACGTACCGTAAACAGAGCCACCAGATCTCTATGGATCTGTCGGCGAGTCTGCGGTAAAAACTGGGGTCTTAGGCCTCGGATGATATACTGTCTCCATTCGCTCGTCGTAAGACCAGCGGTTACCTAAGCCGCCGTGGTCTGGTGGACGAAGACTAACGAAGTCACCATAGTTAAAAAGCTAGAACGAGTCCAACGTATAGCCGGAAACTGTATGACGGGCTGCTTACGCTCCACACCGACTATGGCACTCAGTGTCATCCTTGGTCTAACACCTCTTCAAACACATATTCAAATGGAAGCCAGACTGGGTGCTCACCGCCTGTAGCATTCGAGCAACTTTGACCCCTATACCTATCAAGGAGGTCATCTGTCCTTACTCGGCACCATTCAGCCTTCAAGCTCATTCAGCATGCCTTTTGATGACATGCTACCGGAATATGTTTTCCATAAAAACTTCTCCATAATCATCCCCCCTAGGGAAGAGTGGGAGAAATATAAACCTAATCCATCTCGACTTGACATTATCTGGTACACAGACGGTTCTGAGATGGAATCAGGGACTAGCTCTGGAATATACGGTGAGTCAAACCAGGTGAACTTGTCAGTCAGCCTTGGGAAAAACTTATCCATATTCCAGGCTGAAGTCCTTGCAATCAACCTTTGCGCTAGAATAAATCTAAGTTCTAACACACGTGGAAAAAACATATTTGTATTCTCAGATAGCCAAGCAGCTCTCAAAGCTCTTGACTCATCTGTCATCAAATCCAAACTTGTCTTAGAAACATTCTCAAACATCTATGAACTTTCTAAGAAAAACCTAGTCATCCTCCACTGGATTCCAGCCCATAGAGGATTTGAGGGTAACGAATCGGCTGACTCACTGGCTAAAGTCGGAGCAACCACTCCTCTCATCGGACCTGAACCCTTCTGCGGAGTCAGCAAAAACCATTTCAGGAACTACATCAAGAACCAATCTCGTATAGAGTCTAACGAGATCTGGCAAAACACAGCTGGGCAGAATTGCACCAGAACATTTTTCCCCAAATTCTCCTCCAGAAAATGACTCTTCTTGATTAACCTGGACAAAAACAGCCTGAGAATACTAACAGGAATAATCAGTGGCCACGGCCTCGTGAAAAAACGTCTTCACCGCATTGGCGTCTCACCGGATCCCATCTGTAGACTTTGTCTCGAGAGTGACGATTCCTCTCTTTACATAATCACAGAAAGCCCGGCCCTTTGTCGTCTCAGGAAAAACGTCCTTGGTGATGAAATCATTGATTCAGCATCTCTTGCTAATATACACCCAGAGAGGTCTTCCTGACGGTCTCTGGAGTGAAAATGTGGCTCTGAGAATTTACCAGGGTAGGCACAATAGGCCCCTCTAAGAAGCCGCAGTGCCAGAGCTCATTGAAAGCTCTCCCGCCTTACAACATACTCTAATCTAATCTAATACCTTACTCTTACAAGAGCCTTGGATATAGCAAGTCCTCCCAATTCAACGGCATCGTATGTCTAGCGAATGGCTTTCCATGAAAATAGATGGGTGGTAAAGACTGACACCGAAGTACACATGCACGCGTTTGTTACCTGTTGTTATGCAATAAAGAAAGCGTTTTTATTTTATTTTAACCTGCAGCTTGTACTATACCCAACCCTAGAGCCATCATTTCAGAAGGTTGCACAAAATATTATTATGTGTCGAATAAAAATCATACCTTATGCACCCTTTTGACGTAAGCCCTAAGTAGAACATCATTTATTAAAACTGCACGTCCTTTACATAGACCACAACTGTAACAAACTGAATTCAACTGGTGTATGCAATGAACGCCTGCAACTCGTAGGTGATTTTCAATCAATATTCCTGAAGCCCAGATGGTAGTAAAGTCGAAACATTTTACTACAGACACGGTCCTTGGGGGCTGCGATATCCAACAACTTGCTCATACAAAATGATGCTGTTTTCATTGTCTATCGTAATTTCAGTCTACGCTCCAAGACTCCAAATGTCTTCTGTCATCATCATGTTTCGCTTGGTCAATCCAAGCAGTCTAGCATTTTCGCTCCGATGTTATTCCCATAGAAGCTGTCGACTTGAATTTTCCGCGCAACACTGTTGCTGATGTTCATGAGCTGAAAAAAAAGAACACTCCTTCGTGCCGTTTATTTGTTGCCGTACATGTCTTACCCAAGACACTTTTTATATTCGAATGAACGTGCGCATATAAACTAAAATGTGAGATTCCTTGGATGTGTCGACTTTTCAATGAAACTGGGCGAGTTGCAGTTCTATATACGGAAACTGAGTGAGCATTGTGTGGCGAAGGACATTCATTGGATTTCAATGCTAAACTTGTATGTGGTTGTACATAACTTTGGAGGGACTCTGACATTTAAAAATAGATTAAAATTAAAATTATTCGGTGGTGAATTTAATGTGGAATATTTTTGACAGCAATTTTCAAATCACTTTAAATGTTTGAAAATCAATTAGGTAGGTGTCGGCTGTCGGAATGGATGTATCCTTGTTTAATGAGGCGAAATAAGTTTGGAGCTTAATAAATGTCAATGAGCATAATATCATTTTTAGAGCGAAGGGTTTTTTTGCGACTTGTAAAAAACGATGTGGCACTGCAGATTTGGGTGGATATGTGACCACCAGGCACGTAGCCAGGGGGGCTTGAGGCCCTCAGCCACCACCGAAAATTTAAGCAAAAAACTAAAAACGCAAGCTATTTAAGTTCAGATATCCTGGAGATGTATTCTGATATTGACAAAACTGAGATAAAAAAATGGGCTATAAGTTCAAGTTGTTTCAATATCCTCACTGACGAAACAATGGATTTTACTGGCACAGGCTTCTGAATAATTCGATATACATGACTACCTTCGATATGTCGACAGTTCAACAGATCCAAAAAGTTGTACCTATGCTTCGGGAAGATTTTGTAGGTTTTGTACCATACAGCAGCGATGTGTAGAACTCATCTTGTTAGGAAGAATTTAGCTGACCAAGTCTATGAGGGAGCCGCAAATATGGCAGGTCACTTAAGTGGAGTACAGTGCAGGATTAGGCAACAGTATCCAAATTCCAAACGCTAGTTATGTACACTGTGCAAGCCATCGCTAGAACCTAGCTCTGTCTATGCCATGTCAACTCCTGCAATTCACAATTGCCTTGGTCTAGTCAGTGAAATTGCTAATCTCTTCCGCAACCATTCAAATGCAAATATAAATTTCAAAAATTACATTAAAAAACAAGCACCAGAGAGTTGAAAAACCCGACTTCTACCTAGAACCAACCATATATGCAAGATGTGCAAATAGGGCGCCAAGTTCTGAGGGGGCATTGATAGGAAAGAAAAATGTATTTTATCTTCCGCGAACAAATACTGCCAAAGCTTGTTCAAATAAGCCCAAAATAACAACATCCATTACACCTGTGTTGAATTATTTCTTGCACATTAACTCACATGTCACATCACTTGCAATTTCGCAAGTAGCAACTTCAAAAACAAATAATAGACATTTTTCAGTTTTAAGTTATCGACGAAAACTATCCAATAGTAAGATAGTTCCGAGGACTCATTAAAAAAACGCTACTAATGTCTACCTCCAGGATGATGTGAAAAGACCTATGCTTGTGTGTAAATATAAAAAAGTGCGTTTTCTGTAAATCTTGCGCATGGCTCTAGTTTGGCTGGATCCGGTACTGCTTCTACGCCTTTGTGAAACAAAATTCATTGAAAGGCATGACAGTATTATCTCCTTTGGAGAGCTCTTCAAATGCATCTTAATAAGTTTTGAAGAAATAACGACCAGAATGTGGCGATGTTTTCGAAAGCATCAACACTTTTGGCAGAGGTCCCAAAGAGTGATTTCCTTGTAAGCCTCATTGTATGCGACAAACTATTCAGTTTAACCCTGCCCTCATCAGTTTTCCTACAGAACAAATTGAATACGGCACAAAAGAAGTTCTGAATTCTCTTAATAACATCAGCGAAAATGACAATTTTTTCAGAGAGGCTTTTCAATCCGCATCCCAACTTGCCATTGAATTAAGGGCTCCAAGAACTTCATTGCAACAAACAACGCGTTCCAATCCAGAAACCTCTTCTTCTGAAGCCTATTCGTTAATCAAAAATCTTACGGACAGCGAAGACCTTCCACCGTCGTTTCAAACTCTTCTCCTAGGTTTTGCTGCAGTGGCGCGAGTGAACGAAATAGAAAAACTTACATGTTACTTTACTAAGGTGCAGGGAAATAAGTTCCCACCTTAAGGGAAATAAAACCACTTTCGTGAAGTGGACTTAGTTCCCATGTAAGGTGGGTTTTATTTTCCTTTTAATGTGAAGTAAGTTCTCATTGTCAACTAAGAACAAAGTAAAATTGAAGAGTCAAGTTGGTACTTTTTAATTTTTATTAACTAAAGAGAAATTAAATTTTAACTCAGGCAGAGTAATTTATATATAAAAAAATTCAAAATCGAAATTAGGTTAACAAGCCTCTGAAAGTAATCAAAGAAAAATCGACGCACACCAAGACCGGTCGTGCAATTTTTTTACTTTTATTTTCTCAAATTTTCGAAGGCTATGCCAATTTATTTTCTCAAACAAATTTTTGATTTAGCTTTCGCAAATTTGGAAAACTAAAAGTAAAAAATTCGCGCGAATTCAGTCTCGTGGACTTATGTCCCTGCGCCGAAAAATCACCGCAATTCTTCTTTGATTATTTTCAGAGTCTTGCAAACTGAATTTCGAAAAGAGTTTTTTGCCATACAGAATGAAAATTAAAAAAATACAGCTTGCAAGACTCTGAAAATGATCAAGGAAAAATCGCCGTGATTATTTAAAAAAATTATATCCAATTCTAAATGTTGGAAGTTATTTCCCTCTCTCAGTCCACTTCACGAAAGTGAAGCTAACCTTCTATGATATCTGTTCATTCGGATTTTAATGTGGATCAGATAAGGTTATTGATCCATTGTAAAAAAAAAAAAAATCAAGACGTCTTCTGCTTTGAAAAAAATGCTTGAAAAAAAATAAATTAAGTATGTTCGTTTAGGTGCATAAGATTTAAGAATTAATAAAAATCAATGAATTGGAATTATACAGTTTTTTGTTGAAAGAATTCCTCGTAAGAAACAAAATCATGTCTAAGGCACCGATGACCTCTTAAGCAACATCTTCCTGAGCTTCTTCAGAGCGCTTCCACATAAACAGGGCATTCATATAGTGAGACTTGTCAGAGACTTGTCTGTCTCTTTTTCTCACCTTCAGGCGAAATTTGTGGAGCTTTCCTCTACTACTGGATTAAGAATCAGAGGCAGGGATTACCTAAAAAAAAAAAAACGTAAACCACTTTCGCATTAAAAAAAAACGAAAGAAATCACGCGAAAGCGAAAATTTGCTTCATGTAACTCCTAACGTTTTTTTTTTTTTTTTTTTCACATTCGCTTAAGATTGAGAAACTGCGCGAGTTATTTTGATAACCAACAGCTTATAATTGAAAATATTTTATTTGTTGAATTTGATCGTTTACGAAGGCTGTTTTGAATGATAATCCAAGTCGTTTTCCATTGTGATTTTCGAATTTTGCACTCAGATTTCAAATTTTTCGTGCTCAATGGAACATAAAACGAGGTTTTTCTTTCTTTGCATTTGTGGTGGTACGTGTTTTAAAATTTTTATTTGTGTTTCTAAAAATGCATTCAATTTATGCTGATATCCCTTGCAGCGGCCGAATGTAATTTTGTCTCAGTTTTTCACAGACTTCTCGTTTAAAAACGTAAGTAAACACACTTTAAAGTTTGACAAATGTCGAATCTTTTGGTGTTAGTGCAAATAGGTGTAAATCTCGCTCAGAAATCGAGATTCGCAAAATTGCTCTGACTCTTAAAAAAAGTGATTTTTTTTTTGCTCCAAATGGAACATGAAATCTGACAGCCAGCTGATTTCGAAAATTTCGAATCTGAAAAAGGTGTTTTTTTCTGTCCCAATGGAAAACGACATTAAATAAATAAATTACTCACATAAAATAAAAGTATAATAATAATAATATTTTTATTTCCAAATAACCATTGGTAATCTCTAATGTTGAGGAAAGTCTTAACACATATGTCGTTCCTACTTAAAGAAGGCTTTGTTCAATATAAAACGTTGCACAAAACTAAAAGGAAAAACTAACTTTTTGAACCAAATAAAATTAAAACAACCTTTTGTCAGGTAACCCTCGTCGAGGTATTCGTTTGGAACAGAATTTCCTCCGATCTGTACGAAATCGGAGAAATTCCAATCAAGGTATCCGTTCCGATACAACTTCCGGAAAAATTCTCCGATGACAGCGCACCTTTTCTCATTGCTTGGAACCACGTTATACCACTTACTTTTGACAGCTACATGACCCATTTTTTCCGAAGCTCTCCCGAAGTGAAATTTTCATTTATTTTGTTCCGAAACGGATTGGACTTTCGTATCGGAATTTTTTCGGAACGGATACCTCGATAGGGGTGAACGTGAGAGGAATCGAGCAATCCCACTGACTTTTTCTAATTTTTCTTAATATCACTTGTTCATTTTCAACTTCACTTATGCAGTAGTTTGCTAGAATTTCTAAAAAAAATATTCAGCACAATCTTAACACCACCAAATTCAAAAAGAATAAATAGGAAAATGATACACGTCAAGAAACAAATAAAATCTGTTCGTTTTAGAGGTTACATGAAGCAAGAAAAATGAATGTAAAAGAAAATTTGATTGTTTTTTTTTTCACGGCCACGCATTTTTTTTTTCGTTTTTAATGTTGCAAACCTTTCGTGCGCACGAAAACGATAAAACGTGTTCGCCTTACAGAATGCCGGCCCAGCATTCTACAAATTCTTGGACATTTTAGATCCTGCGATTGACTGACAATTATCTCACCAGCAAACGCAAGACCATTATTCATATGCTACACCCAAGATGTTGGTTTCACAAATCTTTTCACTCTGCCTATAAATATCCGTATGCTACTGATTAGTACGAAAAAAAATAAAGTTTCCAGGGCGCCTACCACTGTCATAAATTTATGTAAATCTCCACCCCCTTGTTGCTCCGCTGTTATCTGTAGCTCAGCTCAAGCCCTCAAAGGAAGCATTTCCGGCAACGCATGTTTGTGCCATTTTTAATTAACTTTCATAAAGCGCACACAATAAAAACTCAACTTAATATTCAGATCATGTATTTAATAATTTTCCCATAAAAAATGTACAAGCAAATCCCTCGCTTGAGAATTGAGATTTAATTCTTGTTGTCTTGCTCATCCTATGACTGCCTAAAAAGACAAAAAAAAATTAAACAAATTTTAAACGAACAACACGAGACACGACACACTCGGAGCTTAACGTGCTCGGTAACCAAAAAATACTCTCTAGTGACACCATCAGCCACCAGCGTTATATACCACGAATCCAGTGTATTCGAGCTGAAGCTTGTCATAAAAATTTTATAGCCAAAGGAATGCTGTAAATTCGCCGAAATTGTTTTATAGTATTTCGCCGCTTGCTGCCAAAAACAACGGTACCATAGTACTCGTTGCTCGTATCTCGTATGTCGCATGTCGAGCTATTGCAAATTGCAATAGTAATCGTGTTCAATGTGGAGTGGACCATACCAGAGCGCACCGTGGTAAGCGGATCGTCGTATTTTTAAGTCGCACTAATTTATATTCAATGTGCATCTTTTATGAATTTGAAAGCAACGAACGGATTGCGAAATGAATTTTCAAAGTCTAGGTTTATCGTTTTATTTAGCTGAAGGGAAATAACTATCCGTATGCATCTGGGGAAGAATAAGGACTAGGACACGTCAAGTGCTGCATACAACTCTGGTGTGATGAGTTTAAATTATGCGAAACTTTGCCTATTTTTCCGCTACGAAACTAAAAGTATATAGCAAAGCCCCATTGGAAAATGTCCTTTAGCTATTCTGGAGTCTGGAACTACTGTGTATACGTCCACGGAATATTAAATAAAAGGCACACCTCTTAGTTAGTATTTCGTTGTCGTTTTGCAGGGAATATTGAGCGCCCGGTGATAGTAGTAAGGACTGGTTTCTTAAATAAACATATAAAGTATAGTTATGTTAAATGTATACTCTGGCGAGCGAAGGAATAATTTGATTTGATTTTTTTTAAGGGGCACCTTGGTAGAAGTTCGCACTAACAGAAGGACATATTATTTAGCAGGTGATGTTTGTTTATTAAGGCAGATTGCTTTCTGAGTCGATTTGGTGAAAGGCTCTTAAAAACATTTGTGCACTACTTTAAGTTGCTTGCTTTTTACTTTTTTTTTTTAGTTTTTTGACCGTAATCTGTTGTTACCTACATGAAAATGTTTCATTTACTATAGGTACTCATATAGTTTCCATCTACAAAAAAGGCGAACCTATGTCTTGCAAGAATTATCGAGGCATATCCCTGCTTAATGTCGCATACAAGATCCTATCCAGCGTACTGTGTGAACGTCTTAAACTTAAACACTCTTATCAGTGTGGCTTCCGGCCCGGCAGATCGACCATAGACCAAATTTGCACACTGAGGCAAATCCTGGAAAAGGCCAATGAATTTCAAGTTGAGACTCACCACGTAGTTATCGAGCCACATATGATAGCATTCTCCGTCAGGAGCTCTATATGACGATGGCCGAATTCGGGATCCCAGCAAAACTAATCCAGCTGTGTCGCGTGATGCTGAAAAAACCCGCGCTGCTACGTGCAATTTGTAAGTAGCTCATCCGAACTATTTCATTCATGCACCGGATTTCGGCAAGGAGATGCGCTATTATGTGACTTATTTAATCTCGTACTGGAGCAGATAGTCCGCAGGGCAGGTGTCAACACGGAAGGCACTATCTTCAACAGATCCGTTCAGTTACTGGGGTATGCGGACGATATCGACATCATCGGTTGCTCTTTTACGGCGATTGCAGAACAGGCGAGAATTGCTATCAACAACAAACAAACATCTGTCCACTGCCTAGGACAAAACGTCACTATTGATAGCAACAACTTCGAGGTACCAAGATTGAGTTCAACCATCAAGCTTAAGTGGTCAAAAAAAGCCAAAAGAACATTTTTACGGTTTCGCTTTACGTATGGCTATAACTGGGGCCTGGGCTAAGGTTATTTTTTCGACGCCTAATAGATCTGCATTGGGTTTTCTGTGTCCTCTTCTCATGGGCCCATTTGTTATCGGCATGGTTCTCCCGAATGCAGGTAGACTAAGCGCATGCTTGCAAATGTCTGTTAAAAATCATCTGCATCCTTGATGCTGCCAAAAAAGACTGTATAAGCATCTTTGTGATGTGTGCTTTGTGTGCTTTGTCTGCGATGTTTGCGGATGCTATTACTCGGATCATGGATCAGGTTGCAGATCTTCGGCGCTGATGTGTGGATGGTGACATCGTAGGTTGAGGTGCATTTTCAGCTTGGATGATAAGGGGGTACTACAAAGGTCTCAAATGCGTCTTGCGGTCTCAGCACGTGATCTAATATTGTGACATTTCACTCGTGAGTATAATTCCTTTTTATATCTCCATCGATATGACACAATTACTAAGAGTATTTCACCCTCAGTTCCCTCTAGATAGAAAGTTTCTAGATATTTTGCCTTCGACGAATCCTATATCAAAGGGATTATTGTTCGGCTCTGCGGAAGAGTCTACACACCCTTGTCAAAGAAGAGTTTTATGAACTTCTGTAAGGAACCTTCGGACTATGAAGCGTGTTAAAACTGTGCTTCGGGACAGCAATGCTAAATTTAAAGACGCAAACAATTTCAGTTAGTTAATCAGATAACGACTACTAATAGATTTTCGAGCTAGAGGTTAGGCTAAAGATTGTATGCTGCAACACCACGAATAAAATCAACCATTTGCTGATCAGTGATATGCATGTACCCAACACCCTTAATGTGCACACATTCCGGTGAGCTATTGGAAGCGTTGCCAAACGTCGCGGTTTGCCCGGGAAGTCCCGGATTTAAGACAGAATTTTGGTTGTCCCGCCGGGACAGCTTTTTTCCCGGGTTGCGACTAAAATTTATAAACCAAAAAACTACTGTAAACATCTTTTATTACATTTTTCAGACTTTTAAAATTAAACAGGAGCAGTACGAGAAACGACAATGAAAGTTCCCGATATTGGGCGAGTGCGTGCACCCCAACCTTATTAACGTAGAACGTATTAGTATCGTAATTATCAGTAAATTTTCAGCCAAAAATGGTAGCAAAATTAGTTGACCCTAAAAGTCCTCTTTCAGATTAACAATTTCTTGGAAGCCCTAGGAACCTGAAAGTGTTAACATGCATAGGTATAGGTACAAGAAATATGTGAAGGAATATATTTTGGATTCTTAAGAGTCAGATAAATGTTTGTAAAGCTCCATCAGGTTGGCCTGTCGGACATTGTACGTTGACATCTTCGAGTCCCTATATTTCATAACCAGGAGCATACCTTTCGAAGTGGGTCCTCCATACCTACGGTGACCATCCGTCCTTTATTTAAAAGGACAGTCCTTTATTTTTAACCCCTGTCCTGTATTATTTTCTTTTTAATAAAGGACGGATTTTGTCCTTTATTTTTGAAACTGTCCTTTAAAACACTGAATAAAAATTATTTGCATTTAGTTCAATTAAAAATATTAGGTATAATGTACATACATTACTTGAAATTGTGTTCACACCCGCATTGCTTCAGTGCATGCCCTGCACGCCTAAAATTTCAGTTTGTGCCTACCGGACCGGGTTCTAGTGCACGGTGCACCAACTGAAGAGTATTTTCGATTATGAATAACCCTTGGAGGTTGGAGCAGTGACAAATCACAAATGAATGTATATGCTGTTAAAGCTATTCTTATAACTACATGTAGTTTCGGAAAACCCTACTTAGAATTTAGAGGTTTTCGTAATGAAAATGAAGATGTTTTTAAATCTATCCACATTTTATATATTTTTTTTTTTTTTTTCTGTAGACCCAAAAGCAATATCGATCACAAAAAGAAATTGATTTTTTATCCAAAAAATTAATCTTTTTGGCAAATCGAAGACGATGACTTATCAGTCCGCTGAATAACATACAAAAAAAAACAGTTGCCAACAAATCAATTATTTCAAGTTATTCAAATTATTTATATAGAACGAAAAAGTTATTATAATAAAGAAGAAGGAAGTGGTTGCATACCTCTATATTGAGTCAGCAATAGGTACATTTAATATGTCTGAACTAGCACTTAAATTCATAACAATAATGTAGGTAGCTAAAAAAAATGAATTCTTTAGGTTCAACCATTTCTGATTTTAAACAGAAAAAAAGATGAATAATCAGTTCTGAAACTAGCTTGCATTCGAAGTTTCAGAGGGAACGCAAAATCGAATTTCGGAATTGTCTTTTATTTTTTTTTTTGGCCAATATGGTCACCGTATCCATACCGCAACGATTTATTTTCATATACAACAGAGCAAATTGTAATTTTTTTTTATTAACTGACCAGTGAAAACCTCACCACATTACAAAGAATTAATAATCTCAACTGTCACCCGCAACTGAGGAGGAGGAGAGCAAATGTGCTTCCAAAGAAATCAAACATAGATTTTCCAGCTCTACTACTATTTACTATTTGCTTCCATTTGCTAGCTGACACCAACCTCTCTGGTGATCTACTTCCTTTTCAAGTGCGCTCATCAATAAAGACTAATAATAATCTGTGATTGACTGCAAATCAATTTTTATACCAATCCCAAAGAGTGAACCTGCTATTTCGCGAACGACAGCACACCATATTCGATTCCACAGCGACGACAATTAGGGGTTGCAACCCTTCCAGAGCACCCGACTAAACTATTATCTCTCGTTGAGATTTATAGCATTTTATTTGAGTTTTTACCCGACAACGTACGGAGCATAAATTTTCCGGTCTACTTCTGTCACGCTTTCGCAAATCGATCATAAAAACGACGACCGAACCGTTTACATCTCCGATTGTCTGCGGGTTAGATTTGTTTGAACTTTTCACTCGGATAATAGCGGGGTTACCCTGATACGATGCGAGGTAGGTGCAATTATTTAACAGACCAGAAATAGCTTCTTAATGGCTCCATTTGATTTGATACTCCTTTCCACTGGGTACGCGTGCTAACTAGCCTGAACGTGAGGCATGGCATTTCGTTTTTAGGTGGCTGATGGTGGTTTCGTATTCGGCAACAGCTGGTGACAAATGTCAACGTTAAATTTGCTATCATTAATTTGGTATTCACGACCTTTGATGCGGTTACCTATACACAGTGTGCTAGACGGACAATATGTGGCGGCAGGGGTATACAGAATTTCAAATGCCAGTCTCGTTTAGCATTTCAGCGAGGGTAATTTGAAAATCGGGTCTAGCATTTGATGAAGGTACGGTGCCGTTTATGTTTGGGTTGGTAGTGGGCCTATTGGCACGATTTACGAGCGGGTTAATAGAAGAAAATTTTGTTCTAACCCGGTTTGTTAGAATTTGTCACTAAATGTTCGACGTAGGGATGCCAGAGGAAAGCATGGGGAGAAATAATTTCTGGTGGTAATTTTTATTTAAAATGTAATTAGAAGCGAGGAAAATTTTGAAATTAGGGCTAGCACTTCGTAATTGGTTGGAGGGAAATTGTACAGGGATTTGAATTAGTTGCGACCTACTTTTGGAAATTCAAAGCGGAAAAGGCTTGCGGATAAGCGGATATGCTGTCACTCATTAGAGGGGACAATCAATTGGTACGCCCTCCAAATGAGTTTAGCAATTTAAGAGGGTTTTTTCTACAGAACCTGTTAAAAGGGGGGGTTCTTTAGTGGCAGAGTATTTTTCTTGTATCTGGCTGATAAGACTTTTTTACTCTTTTTTCGAACATATACGATCAAGAATCTTATATCAGTTAGGTAGTTGAATTTTTACCATTCTGTGTCCAAGTCAGTCCAGTTGAGCAATCTAAAATCGCTTCCTACGCGGGGCTGCAATTCATGGTAAGCTGGTCAATGAAGCAGAAACAGCTTTGCTAATTTAAATCAACATAAGTCAAAAAATCGAGAATGAACAAATTTAGAGCCCCCAAAATCGTCTGCTTCGGTCGAAATAATTACAGAAAATTAACGTCAAGAGTCACAAAAATACAAAAAAAATCAGAACCGAAAACCAAAAACCATGAAGCCAAGTTCAACAAATCAAAACTTAAGGCATATTCACCTGAGAGCTGTTTTTTAGATTGTGAATAAAGTTTGACAGTTCGCGCCAAGATATTTCAGTACGCGGGAAAATAGCTGTAATTGTAAATTTAGCTATTTAAATCAATTGAGAGACAGTTTTTTTTATGATAAGATGTTAGTTGAATTAATAATTATTGTGCTTTGGTGGTAGAACAAAAATCAATATTTAATTCACGAATACCATTAAATTGATTTGGTCGCAATTCGCCTATTTGCAATTCGCACTCATATAAGTAGGTAGTCCTTTTAACATTAGTATCAAAAAATGGGTATCGAAAAATCCAGATAAAAAAAACAATATTGGTATCTATATCTGGTTTAACTTCGCCTCAAGACGTAAGCACCGCTGTCGAAAACCAATTTAATAATTGAATGACCCAAAGAGGTCTTTGATTGCTAAGTTAGTTGCCGCCAGAAGATGGATCGCACTCAACTACATGCAAAAGAGATCGCTTCACAGCAGGCATGTATAGTCGCTTTTTTTTGTATCGATTCCTTAATCACTTACAATTGCATTCAGTTTAAGCAGCTGGGCGGATTTGCATCAAACCTCGTTTCGGACTACCTGATGTTCACACTCCGATCTGACATTAAAATTTTTAGCTTCGCTCCAGAATTAAGCAGAACTGGCCATATAACGGCGCAAAATTGAAAGGCAAGTTATGTGCGATACAGTCCTGCACATTTTGTTGGTATTCTCGTGTAGAAGCTCTGATAGCATTCGTTTCTCATAACGGTTAGTGTCTGCAAACTTACGACAATTGCATTACAGGCAAAGACTTTTAAAGTGATTCCTAATTGGTGGGGCACGTCTCCGAGAGATTATGACGACTTAAAAGAATAACCATGAACATAATTTAAGTTTCGAATTTTTGTGGACAAAAAAAAAAAAAGTCGATGTTAAAGGCTTTAGTATTTATTACTGGAGAGTGTTGAATTCGCACCTCTCTTCTCTTTGTACAAAAACATTTAGTTGAGTTACTCTGCCTAACACATAAATCAACTAGAATTACTGCCTTGGGCTAATTCCTTTAAATTGGTTTCAGAGATAAACACGCCGACTCCACTAGAGATAATTTCTCGTGTGAAGTCAGATTGGATGTCTGCGATCGCTCTCTGCGATTATTTTTTGCAATGGATGCCTGGCATGAATGTGACATACATGGTTGTCTTTTTGTTGTTTTTAGTCTGTAAATGTCATTTTTTACACCTACAACCTCTCTTGCTGCTGCGAACGAAATGAAATTTCATGACATGATTTTCCCAGCACAGATATGAGAAAATTGTATGAGATGGATGTCAGGCATTTAGTCGGAGAGATTTATCTCTAGTGGAGTCGGCGTGAAAGATCAGCAGGTCCCACGACTTTTTATTCGCAATTCTAGAAATTGTACAAAGTGAAGATATTGATCCTCAAAAGTCGTCAATCAACATTTCTAAGTGTCAATAATGTGATCGGACGTGAAATACGTTCTGCCATAACCGATCGCAATTTGACACAAATAGTTATCAATTTGATATTAGTGTGGTTGTGAATTCCAAAAAAAATATATCGTAAATTAACACTTTTCTGTTGCAAATTACGATTTCATCCCTTAGCAAATTACAACCATTTAGTTTTGAATTGCAACTCAATATTGTTGATTTGCGAACAACAATGGTTAATTTACTACTTCAGTAGTTGCAATTTACAAATTCTTAATCATGAATTTTTATCAATTTGCAATTTATATTTTGAAATTTACGATTCTTGAGTCTTGAAATTAGAAAACTTTCTTTTCAATTTACAACCTATATTTTGTGATTTACAAAGTTTATTTTCGCATACACCCTGGTAGGTACATATTTATAGTTGTATTTTTTCCTCTTGATATCCATGTGACTCATACGGCGCCATATAGTCCGGAGACGACGGGATTTGTCTGGGTTAGTTTTTCTGTCTATGCTGAAATTTAAAATACGCACAAATTGCTTAGAAGAACCTGCCATTGATATGAACCTTAACAATCCTCTTGGATTACATACATATATCCATCCAAAAAAGACAGGATTTCATTTTATGTCGGCTACCGGATGCATACAAAAAATCCACACAACTCAAATTACAAAAAATATTTTGCAATTTACGACTTTTCTAAGTCAATTTACGTTTTCAATTTACATGTGCGAAATTATTTTAAGACTTTGTTGATTCATCATTCAGTGGTGGTAAATCACGAAATATTTTTTGCAATTTGTGATTGTAAAGTGCTGTTTGAAATATGGACCTATTGAATCGCGCCACAAATGTTGCAAATCATTACAAATAAAAGAATACTTTTCTCTCAATACTTTTAATCGTAATATTCAAAAAACCGAATTTGATATTCTTCGCCGTTTTCAATGTCAAATTATGAGTTTTTGTATCAATTATTTAAGACAAAATCGTTGTGATTTGCGAAAAATATATGATTCGTGATTTGCAACTCAAAATTTTGCAATTGGTGAACTTGCAGTTCTTTCCGTGTAGCCGGCCTTTTTCGAAAGCATTTAAGTTGCTGATCGTTGCTGCGAAATATATATATAACGTTTTGTTAACTTTAGTGTAAAATGGTCCAAATATTGACCATAAGTGAAAGTTACTGTATAATGGCGAAAGAAAGCAGAATTTATTTTAAAATTATGTTTTTGATTATTAGACTCCTTTTATTTTCTATTTGGTTTTAAATATTGTAAGTTTACTTGTTTTGGCATTTGGCTTGTTTGCTAATAATTGTTTACGTCTGCTCTCCGTACTCTGTGTCTACTCTTCTTTGACTGGCTGTTGTGTGTGAGTGTGAGAGTCTGTTTGTATATGGTTGCAGTTGCAGGGTACCCTAACACTCCTTGCCCGTAATTCATTTAGGGATTGCCCATCAATGGTTATGGGACAGCGAGTTTCGTGGCTGGACGACGAATCGATCCGCTTGATGTTTTGACTTCGGAAAATCTTATTTGCCCGTCTTTGGCTGGAAAATCTTTAATTATGCAACCCTTCTGACATCGGCTTCTTGGCTCATCTGAGCCGCAAATGATGACAAGGTCGTTAACAATAACATGTTAGTGGATGTAGTTTATTATGCCATTTTGGCAGTTGTAGAGGTTTCGGTAAATACCTACTCCATTTTTTCTAAAAACGATCTTAAAGATTTTGGGATATTCACCACTGCTTCTTTAGCAGATTTTTTCATCAACTGAATGAGGCGTATATGTGTGGAATTGAAGAATCCTATTAAGAGGTGGTTGGGTGTAATAGGTCTTCTACTGTTGGCAAAATGTCGTTACTCTACGTAAGCTCTCTGCTTCTAGAAGAACACTTCGCAGAGTCTCTACTCTTGGGGCTTCTTCGAGAAGTGTCAAGAAGACGATACAAATAAAGTGCTCCCAACAGTCACTCTTTTCGAACGTAAGGTTTTTGACCCGAATAGAGTTTAAAATCATACTGCACGCAATTTACTCCGATTATCAGAGCTAGATTCCCAAATGTTTCGATTGAAAGACAGGATATACTTTATCTCTGTAGTATCTAGTAACACTGTAGAAAAACATCAAAAAGACGTAAATAAATAAAACAAAATATATCGTCACTTGATCAACAGACACAGAATAAAGCAGGCGTATAATTTAACAATCCCTTATGCAGATGCAGAAATCTTATCTGATATCTAAACAGTATAAAATCAAAGGAAAAAAAACAATAGGAAAATGGTAGACACCTTAGCAGTAGACAATGAAAATGTAATTTTCCAACCAAAACATCGTAACTTTGAGACCTAAACTCTTCAGAAATACGACAGGTGAGACATCGGAATATATTATGTTAAACCTGGGTCATCATACCGTCACCATTACACCAAACATCAGTCGTCAATAACAGAAGCTTATATAGACCACATAACCGAAAGAGCCACACCCGCATATACCTAAACCTATGGCTAAAAGTAGATATAGTCCTCTCCAGTTCCATTTTAGTGAAACCCACAACCAATAAGCTCCCAAGGAGCTATTAAATCACTTTTGTTGAGCAGCCACTACCTATAAAAAAAAAAAAATAAAAATATTACTTCAACTTCTACAACGAGTTGAAGGTATTTACTAGTAAATCGAATTCGTTCACCCAACAACAAGTTCGCCAAGCCCAGGTCTCAGAACTCAGACAACTTCATCGTGCATTGTGCAGCTATTCACAACTAAAGACGATAAAACGAATGCCTGCCAAGGGGATTGAGGTGAATATAAACCTCAACTTCTCGTGTATACGTTCAAAAAAGCACACCCCTCACTTCCATGCGCTTGAATGCATATTGTAAACCGAAAAAAAAACACACACACATTTTTAATCACGTCAGCACTAAAACTTTTGATTTGAGGTTCGAGCGCACGAATTGGGGGAAAACCAAAATAAAAAGAAAAACAACAGAAACGATTACACGAGAAAATGAAAACAGTCCTTTGAGGTACTTATGTATGTACCGTCTATAGCTTTTGTTAACTGATTCTGTTTGCCAACCGAAATCGCACATATATATAGATATATACTGCACATGTGTGCGAGTGTGCCAGATACCTATTTCTCACAATTGAAGTAAATCTATGTAAGCTGCACTCAAAGGACACCATAAGATGCTGTGCCAAGTAAAATCATGATTCAAGGACTTCCTCCCACTTCGCTTTGTTTTCGCTTACTGCGACAGGGTTTTCCCCTGTGTGCGCAACGAGAACAAACAAATGAAAATTCTTTTGGTAATCGCATCGCATGTCGTTCTGTTTGTTCATTTGTCGTCGAGGCAACAGTTCTACTCCTTGATTTCATTTACTTTCAAACGTCAGCCACTTTAGACACCCCAGTGTGTGCCATAGTAATGAGGATGCCGAAATAGGCGCGCACCTGATCCAATAAACTAGATAGAATCAACGATATGTGTGGTTCGAACTATACACCAGACACAGATGCACTCACAGTTGTGAGAAACTATCAGCCAAAGTACTTTCGTGTCAAGGATGACATTAGAGTTACTTTCTTGCCCGTGCGTCGTGACCCTGCGTCTAATTTAAAGTATCACTATCGCAACGGCTGGACGTCTTTAAGTGCAGCCCAGGGACTAAAAAAATATATTTATGTCATTATATCTCTTGGTGGAAAGTCGTCTCTGTCAGGCTGGACGAAACTTTTGCTCTGCGCAAATACTCTTTATTTTCAGTTGTTGGAAAACTTTTGTTACATGATTTATATAAGTGTTTTTCTGCCCGCATCCGGGAATCCTCATAGTAGTCTGTCCTTTGTCGCTTCGGCCAGAGCTTCTTGCTCCCGATATAGCAGCCAGTGTCGCACAAGTAAACCACAGCCCGGATTGGGGGTGAGGGGAGTATGTAAGAGGTGGCCGGCTTGGAAAACTTTAAGCCCAAATGCAATTTTGATAATCCACAAAAGGACTCGACCGCACGCTTACTAACTTATCTCATGATGAAGTTTTGCACTCATCGCCTTCGTTGTTTAAATGCGTGGCTGTAGTAGCTGTCCTTGTGTGACAAGTTAGTAGTCATATGGATACTTCTGCTACTCTCTCCACTGGCCAGTGGCATGTGCGAACAGTATCGTCTTCCTGTCATTAACGCTTCCTTGCTGTTGATATGGTAAAAGTCCCCTGGTGGTTGGATGGTCTCTTCTACACCAACAACTGGCAATGATAATTATTATTCTGAGGGTATTTTGTTGTTGGAAAGCCTTTTGCAAGTAATATTAGCTAAGGTACTGGCCAGCTGCAGAGAACATACACAGTATTCCCATCCCAGTTAAGACATTCGCCATCACTGGTGTGCTGATGGTTTATTTTCTGCCAACGTGATAAGCGGATCTTCGAAACCGGGGCGGGGGCTGCATGGGTTCAGCTCAGGCAAGTTTCACATATACCCGTGCATGCGATGGGGATTTCATTCTTATGGTAGATGCTTTGTATAATGATACTTACGACACACATACATTACGCAAATGAAGTAGATAGGTTTTCCTTCTTGCCATGATGAATTACATAATCGGAGTCGGAGTGAACTACTATATCATAGACGCGTCTTAGAAAAATGTGTAAAAGACTGGACAAAGCGTTCTGTACGTGCTCGTTATTTATACTAATCGGATTAGCGAAACAGTGGACTGATGCAACAGACTGCAGAGAATGATTGATTAAGAGGCAAGAGCTCAAGGCGGCCGGAGGTGGACGCAAGCGATTTATAGGAATAGGCTAAACATTTTTTGTCGTACCGATTACGCCTTTATTTCGAACTCGGATATGTGAAATATGGATCAAATGAGACGAGGAATGAAGAATATACGCTTTTTTATAAGTTTTCTCACATGTGATGTAAATTACCTAAAGACTTCTGAAGCTGTAAAAAATATGTATATTGAGCTGTTAAAAGTTTTCTACTTCCTGCTTCCTACCTTATTATAATAGAACAATAAACAGAGTGTAACATTAGGCGCAAGACATCATCATTTAATCCAAACTTGTATGGGGATGCCTACAAAAGCTTAATTAACTGGGTAGGAGGAACAAAATAAACCTCTGCTGGGTGCCCGGCCACGTTTAAAAGAGGGTAATTAAATGCCCGACTCAATACCAAGAAAGGGAGTATGACAAACTTTCATAGGTCCTGAACCATTCTGCGGAATAGGGGATCACACCCTAAAGGAAAAATTTAGGAAAATAGAGGAAGAAAACCGGGCAACTCTCACTCAGGGCATGAGGCAGGTCAAGAAACTTCTGGGGCAACACATTCGGAAAAGATTCCAAGCTTGTATTGGCATGAGTAAAAATAATATCCGTCTCCTAACGGGGCACTGTAGGCTCAAGGAACGTCTTAGGATACTGGGTATATCTGAAGAAGATCTCTGCAGATTCTGCGATGAGTCCAGTGAAATCCCAAAACACTTTCTGGGATCATGTGGGGCACTGACCCACAAAATATTGAAATACTTGGGCAAGTACAAACTATCTGATGAGGAAATACTGTCACTGGCGCCAGCTCTCATCCTTAGATTCTTAAAGGAAACTGGACCGGAGAGAGATTTCTTCAGCCAAGGAGAAAGAAGAGTACAAGAAACTCTAAAATGATTCTAAAAGGAACTATAATGTGAGGGGAACTCCTATAAGGGCATATAACCCTCTGATATTCCTCAGATGCCTACAACGGTTTTTAGAAGAGAACTGTCTAAAAAAGGGTGGTTAGGTTGTAAGGGCCGATATTGATTTTGAATAAAACAGAAATTATTTAGGAAATTATTGTCATTTCTTTTTATTATGATAATATTGGTATGATTCAATTTTGTACGGAACAAAATATCGGCCAAATGGCCGCCGCGACCTCGGCGGCACACCTCCATCCGATGGTTTACATTTTCGATGACGGCATAATTGAGGTTATATGCCGTTAATGTGCCGAATTGTCTCATACTTTAGCTCTTGAATTGTTGCTGGCTTATCGACGCACACCTTTTCGTTCAAATAACCCTGAAGAAAGAAGTCCAACGGTGTCAAATCACATGATCTTGGCGGCCAATTGATATCGCCACCACGTGAGATAGCACGACCATTGAATTTATTGCGCAAAAGAGCCATTGTTTCGTTAGCTGTGTGGCAAGTGGCACCGTCCTGTTGAAACCACATATCGTCCACATCCATATCTTCCAATTCGGAACATAAAAAGTTCTTTATCATCTCACGATAGCAAACACCATTCACAGTAACTGCCTGACCGGCCTTATTTTGGAAAAAATTATGCCACCAGCCCATAAACCGCACCAAACAGTCACTCTTTGTGGGTGCATTGGTTTTTCGACAATCACTCTTAGATTATCAATCGCCCAAATGCGGCAATTCTGCTTATTGACGAATATACTGAGGTGAAAATTGAGCGAAAAAATCACGAAGTGCACGATATGCATTTTGATTTGAACGCCCATTTTCATAATAAGCCTGAATAGCTTTAACGCGTTGCTCGATAGTGTATCTTTCCATGGTTCAGATTGAGTTAGTCTGAAATTGAGAAATTTCAAAAGGAGTGCAGAAAAAAACTTAACATTTAGGTGTGGTTCACATTCAACATCGGCCCTTAAAATTTAACCACCCTTTAATAATAAATAGTTGGCGCAACAGGTCCGGAGGAACCCTAGGCTACGCTTCTCACAACCATTCGTTTTGTGTGAGTTTTTTATATTTGGAACGAACCTAAAGTGGCCCATAGACATCACACTTGTGCGCACACCGGTGTGCGGTGTGCTGAAATGTAATGTGTCATGGTGCCGTCTGTGGGCTAGTGTGCACACCGATTTTTGGTGTCACACACGGTGCGAGTAAAAATCAAAACTTTTTGATTTTTGGTGTCGGTGTCTCGATCGGTGTGATGTGTGTGGGGATGGGGATGCACGCGCACTTTCAGTTCTCAGTTGCATCCGAATCGTTGATATGTGAGGAACGTCGGCATTCGGCCGTATTTTGGAATGGCAATTCGTGATTGCGAATTTTGGCGATCCTTTGTAAAGGGTTTTCCAATAAGAGGTGTTATTTTGGTATTCAAAGAAAAATGTCATTTCTTGTGATAAATGATCGAATGTTTATTTCATAATAAAGAGGAAGGTATGCCGTTAATAACAATGAAAAACAACATCAGTCAAATGGCCACCACGAGCACGCATACAGGACCATATCCTTTCACAAAACACCTCTTATTGAAAAACCCTTTAGATGTGTACAAAGAGTTTCCGGAGCTCTGGCAAATAAAGTCAAGTGAATATAAAAACCGCGATAAAAAAAAAAGAAGCATGGGAAACCTTGCTGCAGATATATAAAGAAAATGAAAGCCACGCAACATAGACAGCGATTGCAATTAATGCGCAAACCTCATCGTCCGCATCACTCATGGTTTAAACTTTCCTGGTTGAGACCACTTGCTTAACTAAAGTGTGTATGATTTGGTGTGGCGTGTGTGGCGGAATGCAACACCGGTGTCAGTACCGAATCTGAACGATTTGACAACCATCTGTCAGCAATATTGGCTAATATTTGCAGATTTTTTATGGAGGGGATAAATGCTTGGTTCTCTCTTTTCGACTGTCTTCTGCCCAACTTTTGCGTAAGGGAACGAAGTTTGACTATTTTTGGCGAATGTGTTCGAATGCATTATCGTTAGGGAACAGACCTTATTTTTGTATTCTAGCGACAACCAATTAAAATTCAATTTCACGAACACGCAGCATACTTAAGCAAAGAAAATACCGGGACAAGTTAGAAGGAGAAATTCAAAACGTGTATGAAAGAGAAAAAAAAAAGTGATACTCTTATGTCGTTTTCGATTTGGCTTTTCAAATTTGGTCTGAAATCTCAGATTTTTGCTGCTAAATCGAACAAGAAATCCGAGCCTCTTAAGAATTTTGTCATTTGTAGTAGATTTATTTCATAACAAGCCATTTAGGTAGGCTGTTTTTGTCAACACCGTATAACGTAGTAGAAATATAATATAAGGTTGAAGTTTGATGGAAAAAAAATGTGTTTTTTGTAATTTGACCGGATTTCGCACAAAATCGTACCAAAGTCTTATTTTTTTCCTTATTCCCACGAGACGGTTTCTTACCATCGAAATTCCGAGATGCCAACACTGCTCCAAAGAGCTGATTTAGAAGTTATTTCATGACAGTTGTACTCTCGGATGTTTGTGAGACGTTCGCGAGAGGTTGAGCGGTGGAAAAAAATGTAGGATGTAATCAGTGTCATTTTAAGAATCGAAGCAGGGACCCCTCGCTTAGCAGTCCGACACACTGACCACTAAGCCACTGCGCCTACATTTTATAACTAAGTTCGTAAACATTTTTCCCATCAAGCAAACCATGGCTGCTTTATAAAACTCGTCTGTCCTACAGACAAAGTCTCATATTGTCTTGTTGAAATTAAGTTGTTTGAGGGTGCAAATTTTGACTAACATCGTCACGATTGAAACGATTATGTCACTGCCAGCGGACTGCTTGCTACGACTGACTAGTGACCTATCCAGGTCGTTAGAACTCACAATTAGTCTACTAGGCTAAGCCGACATCAGGCGAGGGGAGGACTGTTTCGGACACACTTCCCTTATCCGAGGATAAACTGGCTCGATTCGTAGGAGGATTGCAGACGAAGACAAATTGTCATACCTAAGCACAAAACAGCAATAATGCGCCTACTCCCACTAGCATGTCAAAGGACCTAAACGAATTTGGTCTAAGTGTGTTTTTCTAGACAGCCACCTTAAGTATCTAACTCAACCTAACCTAACCTAAGGCGTCATTATCAAAGCTAGTTTTCGTACGGGCTCTTGTATACATAAAAGAATCGTTTTATCCCTTGGTACAACCTTTCTAAATTATCTCTGCATTATGACAACAAACTTGCCTGCATTTATAACAACTGAGTGCAGATTGTGCAAAATATTCCGCCGTAATGTCTCCTGAAACAAGTCGAATCGGAAGTCTCTTGCTAAAAAAATGCTAAAAACCTTGAAAAAATAAAATAAAGAAAGGTTTGCTGAAGCTGAAAAATATTGCAAGCTTGACAAGCTAGAGCTATATGCATAGGAGATAATGGGTTATGCAACTGTGGCGTTGCAGGATTGATACGATTCTTGGGAAGGAAAGTTGGAAGATATTTAGAAACGAGCTCGATTAAAATAAACGCTTGCCACGAAAGCTTACAAATCGGTTATTGGAACCCGTCAAGAACACGGCTCTTCATATTCCCAAAACTAATAATTAATCACAGCTACCTAGGTCTTTTAAATAATATTCACTCCCACTGGCAAGGAGCAAAATTCCCTAAAGGGCAAAGTACCTCAGCAAACCAAGCCGCCTTCTTATTCTATAAACAACCCTCAACGCGGGCTGTAGTGCTTTCGATCATTCCAAAACCACTCGCTCCGTCATACCGTCTTAACTAATGGCAATGCAATTTTCAACACCACCACCTTAATACCACTTGGGCGATGACAAATTGCACTTGCAGCGCAGGTTGCCGCTTGCAAGTTGCAACGCACAAGGACGGTGTGCGCGGTGTGGTACTGCGGCCATCGCTAATGCTGATGTTACCTCCCCACTATACACCACTATACAACCTAATTTAAAACTACCGCTATCATCATCGCAACGCAGGACTTCTTTTGTTTTGTTTTATATTCCCCTAGCTCATCTAAGGCTTCTGTATTCAGTTTTCGTCGCCGAATGCAGCTAACGTCATTACGGCCGACACCTGCAGCAGTTCTGTTTGTTGTGTTGCGTTGGCTGTGTTCGGGTTCGGGGTGAGCGGAGGAGAACGCGATATTAAAAGTGAAGCAAAAGGAAGGTGTCATCAGTGAATGCCCGCTGGCTGTGGCAACAGAATTCGGACTCGCAAATGCCAACTAACAATACCGGGCGCTGCTGGAAAGGACCTTCGTTTTCAGGCACATAAAACGTTCAGTATCTCCTGCACGCCGTTGTGTGTATACTGATGCCAATGGTAATGGTGGTGGTGTTGCTTACAAATTAAAGCTTATTGTAACGCTGCGGTATAGGACTGCTGCTGCGGAGCTGGTGCTGCATTCGCAACCCCTTACCCTTGGGGGTACGCTTCATCCACGAGGAAATTTTCGGCAAATTTTATTTGCGGGTAGCAACGGATGCCACCACGAGCACAAATGCAAAGATCATGGTATTGTGTAGGATTTGAAGAGAAAACGAATGCAGGGTAAGCACCTAGCAAGGGTGGGAAGCTGAGCTGCGCCATGCCATGGACAATCGAGGACTTTGCACAGCGTTCTGTTGCGGAATCAAAGTGTGAAATAATTGTAAGGTGTACATTGTTAATTTGTTTTTATCATACGTATGCTATTATTGCCACTAATGCCACTGTTGGTATGTACTACAAAGCGATGAGTGTAAATTGTACACAAGAATTTACATAACAAATGAATTTTCAGCGGCACTCTCTGATTACAATAATAATTCGGGCTGTAAACTTGCACACTTTGGCTGTTGTAAAAGAAACGCTCAAGGGATGTATGTGTAGTTACGCGAGAAGATGATACTTTAATTATTTTAACAGTGTTTGCTTAGAAACTTACAGGATGTTAGTTTGTTGTAATTAAAACAGAGCAGCAAGGATAATTGCGGAAAATAATTAGGGTGCCGCTTTAATAGGAAATCTTATTTCTTGCCAAGAGAAATAATAGAGTATGTATACACGACATGAAATGTCAAACAAATGCAGGCAGGTGTTCTTTGACTAGTCCCACGGAACCTATGTGCATCTTCCTGGACAACACTTAGACCTCAGACTTCATACTTGTTTTTGGTTTGGGAAGTAATTTCAAAATCTAAATGCATGGAAAAGTCTATCAAATGGAAGGAAAAAGCGACAGGCTATTTGGAAGTGGTTCTGATTTATTGCGATAAAATAAAACGTACGAAACGAAAAACGGGGAGGCAGTAGGAGGGTAGTAGGGTGCTTGGGCATTATACGTATATATAACACTCGTGGTACAGTGACTCACAAATCCAATGAAACGAAAAAGCGACAGGTACCGAAAGGGCACGTGGTGATTCCGCTTGGAAAGAATGACACCGCACAGTCTTCAGAGGATAGAGGATAAAGCTCTGATTTGGCGCAATTTGAATAAGAAGAACCCTGCGTTATCATGTCGCGCAGACACATTTCTTATAATTCTATACTAAATTTCGTCAAGACTGGCAGCTATACAAAATCAAAGTACTAATTGATATATAGGAATTATAAGAGAATTGTTCTTGACAGTATTATTCTCTTACTTACATTATGTAACAATGTTCTTAACGTTGTGTATGTGCTTGATGCTTGATTAACGTAAAACTTAGAGAGTAAGTTAGTCTTAAGATGAATGTGACGATTAAAGGCCACAGAAATAAAACGTGTCAATTGCATTTAGATCGGGCTGTCATTACCATCAGGGCTATTTATAAAATTGACTGCGCTACCAAATAAGACCAAAACAACTTGACAAATCCGAACGTCCTCGTTCATTGCAAAAGTGCATTTTAAACTTAGAACGAGTTAATGGGGAGACCCACTTTTTCCATTTGGACCAAAACACAGCCACATTCGGTGTATTTTGAAAAATCGTTTAAAGTTTTCATATTCCCAAATAATTCTGTTTTCTTCTACCTTCAAATTCGATAGTTGCTCGCGTGCAGATTCTAAAATAATCACCAACCTTTTCGCTGATTTCTTTAGCCTGGCGTTTGTGAATGATGACGTTGAACCCGACCCTAACCATTTCAGTTACATGGATGGCTGTGCTCAAACATCTTTCACATTTATGAACTTAAGCTTATTTTCAGTAGTTGAAAAAATAAACCTTCTTAAAGACGACTATTCCTGCGCTCCAGGTGGTATCCCTGCGCTCAAGATGTAGTACGTTGTAGTCTCGTAAACGTCATGCCCTGAATCAAAGAGAACAACGAGCCTGTCTCTACGGTATCATCTATTCTATCTCTTCGTGGGCGTCATTTGCGACGCTCAACTTAACCTTCGTCGACACATCGACAACATTATTAGCAGGGCTAACTCTGCATTCTGCACTCGGCTTTGTTAAACGTTGGTCGAAGGAGTTCTCTAACGCCTATGTCACTAAATCCCTTTATACGACGTTTGTAAGACCACTTTTGGAATACTCCAGTCAAGTCTGGTCACCTTACCATCAGGTACATATTTTGAGAATCGAAGCTGTCCAGCGTAGATTCATTCGTTTTGCCTTACGTGGTCTTGACTGGGATGACCCTCACAATTTATCTCCCTACGAAAATCGCCTTAATTTGCTCAATTTACAGGCTCTTATGACTCGTCGCGTTATAACTCAGTTACTATCTGGTAAGGTAACATCGATTGCCCACATCTACTGCATAAAATCTCATTGAATACTAATCCTTGACGCCTACGGTGAATTCCCTTTTTCCGGCTTCCCCATTCCCCAATTATGCGCTTATGTATTATGTTTGCGACTGTACTTGCAATATCTGTATTTTAGTCTTTAAGTTTCTAGATTGTTTATTGTATACGCTCGCATTAAGCAACTAATTAAATTCTGAAATGAACTTTGGCCTTATGTTCAGTAAAATTACAATTGGTGGGGGTGAGAGATCTACCTAACTACCCTACCCTGATATAACGGCTCCACTTCGGTGCACTGATGCATATTTCTCTTAATTCAGATCTTACAGCAAAAGAGTATAGGATAGCCGTTTACACTTCATGATAAGTTTCGCCAGCTTGACTAGCGTTGCCTTAAAATTGCGACTGCAGTTTCGCTGCCCTTTCGAGGGGGAGTTGGTGTTCTGTTTGTATTAAAGGTATAAGTAAGGTGGGCCAAAAGAGATCACCCTATTGGAAGATGCTCTTATTTTTGCAAATGGCCGCTAATGTCAAATCTGTTTTGACATTTGTGGTTTGCGGACTAGGCAGATGTAGAATACAAGTGAACATGCCGTGGAGCGACACACTCCCCAAGAACGCGGACTAATCGTATGTCTATTTTTTTTGCGTAACAATTCGTCTGTAGTGTTGGCGCAGCGCGAATTCCATCGCCGATTCCACGGCCGTCCGACAGCGACTGTACGAACACTGCGCCATTTGGCCACCAACCTTGAAGAGTATAGGACCACACGAGACGTTGCCAAGAGTGGCCGGCCCCGGAGCGCCCGTTGTGCCGAGAATATCGCCGCGTTGGCGAGGATGTCGAGCTGTCGCCGGAAACATCGACCAGACGCCGTACCTCGCAATTAGCCATCAGCCGGTCGTCCCTAAGGCGAATTTTGGTCAAAGACTTGCGCATGTTCCCGTACAAAGTCTAGTCCGTGCATCAGCTGCTACCTGTCGACCGTCAAACGCGTGGAACCTACGCCCAAGCCATCCTCAATCTCCAGAACGAAGTGGAAGATTTTTCGACCAAAATCATAATGAACGACGAGGCTCATTTCCACCTCAGCGGGTAAGTGAACAAGCAAAATTATAGCTTCTGGGGCACCGAAAATCCACGAGTAATGCACAAGGAGCCATTCACCCCGCTCCAAGTTACTGCATGGTGCGCTGTTCACGCTGAAGGAGTCATCGGGCCATTTTTTTTCGATAACGCCGCTGGTCAAACAGGTGCGCGCTATAGGGCTATGTTAACCGAGGTTTTGTGGTTCATGTGGTTCATGCGGTTCATGTGGTTCCAACAGGTTCATGTGGTTCATGTGGTTCCAACAGGACGGAGCTACGGCACACACTGCGCGAGCCACAACCGATATTCCGAAGGCAGCGTTCCCGGGTCGCCTCATCTCTCGTTTTGGCGATTTGCACTGGCCCGCAAGATCGCCCGATTTGACCGTTCCAGACTTTTTTTGTGAGTTCCCGTATTTACGTGAACAAGCCCGACACCCTAGAATCCCTCAAGGACAACATTCGACTCGAGTGCGAGAATCTGTCGCCCGAAGTTCTCGCGGAAGTGTTGAAAAATGCCATAAAAGGGGCCCGTATGGCAATAAATTGTGACGGCGCCCATTTGGCCGATATCATCTTCAAATAAACATAATCAAAAAACAGAATCGAAGTTTTTCATTTAGAAAAAAAAAAGAGAGCCAAACAACATCGGATGACTTCTGTTCGCCCACCCATGATTGTGAGCGAAATATCACTTCAACAGTTTCATTCGAAAAATCCCAAATTGTAGGTACAGGAGTTGTATCATATCTACGCCACCAGCTCTTTCTCACTGAGCTATCTGAATTTTTCTTATTTTACAACAGCTGGGAGGTACATTCCTTCGCCAATACTAATCTCGCAGTCAAGCCGTAGAAAAATACCTGCTCCACGAATCGATGTCAGATATGTAACTTCTAAAACGTTTTCGAATAGTTCAGATAGCTAACCCCTGATTGGCATCCAAATCCCATCGTTGTGACCAAAAAAAAATGGAGGATAAAAATGGAATTCCTACCAAGCCTTAATTTATTTACCTAATTTCAAAAGCATCCCTTGAATTTATTTCATTTGCTTATTTTTTTCGCAACAAACAGACAACATCCATACGATCAAGAGGTATGAGTAGCAACTTTTATGAAATACTTTTTTGAATAATTTGGGGTTTAACCTATTGTAACAAGCCACCATTCATGCTATACAATCCCGAAATAAACTACCGTAACGACTTCAGTCATAATCCGTTGAAAGTTGCCTGTGGGTAAAACTTTTCAGCCGTTAATATGCTAGTGGTTTTCGTATGCTAAACCGACTTTGGGTCAAGGAAGCCCTATTTACGTATCACGTACACCCACTCTCCAGATGGAACATAGATGAACATAAATTGTGGTATTACCATGTACTGTCTAAAAAAAATATAAATACATATAATATGTACGAATATATGGATGTAAGGCGGGGAAGGCACGTTTCAAATATGTAGACTGACTATAGCGTTGAAGAGGCTGGAAGTTGCTGGCAATTCAAAGATAAAAGAAAACTCACGAACTGAAATAAACACTGAATGATATGGGATTCCTCTTTTCTCTTGCCTGTATTGTTGTTGCCGTTTTTGTTGTTGTTGCTTCTGGTTGATTTATACAAACAGTCTTCTTCCTCCTTGTTTTTCTTTGTGTTGATGGTAGCGATAAAACGCGATTTCTTTTGATTTCAAGGCCGACAATTCGGGCCGAAATTTGTAAGACGAGCAAAATCTCTTTGAAATGTCATTGTTGGGATTTCTTTTGGTTGGGCTGAAATGATGTTTACTGTTAACATTCACATGTAAGAAACACAGGAACTGAGGAGGGTGGTATGACATGACAATCAGCAATTTACTCTGATTGCGATTTGCTTTTTTTACGCAGTGATATCTAAATGAATACATGAGGTTTTTCGGCATGAAGTTTCGATTGACAATGGAGGCGTGTAGGTTTGGTTGTGTCATAGATATTGATGTAAATGCTGATGTTTGATCTTAGGGAGGGTCGGGCGACGCAGGGAAGGTGCAATGATTCAGTTTAAAGGATGGAAACATTTTATGGTTTTGCGATGATGAGCGTTTAAATTTGGCGAGACGCAGGTGAAAAATTGGTAAATTGTAAATAGATTTACAAAGGTTATTTTCGAATATATATTTACAGTCGTTTTTTTTTTTTCCTCCAGATATCCATGAGAAACATATGATGCTGTATCGTTCACAGGGAACAGGATTTTTCTGTCTGTGCTGGAATTTAAAATATGCACAAATTGTTTAAAAGATTTTGCCATTGATATGAACCTTAACAATCCTTTTTGATTAGATATTACATTCTGAAAAAAAGAAAAAAAAATATGGCACGAATGCGATAGGTAACTTTAGCGCCGAAAATTGATAGCTGGAGGGGTAATTTAAGAAAAAAAAAATACTTAAAATGCAATTAAATATATTATAATAACAACGGCAACAATTACAATAAAGTACGTTACCATTCTTGAAAGCCAGGAACCTGTTCTTTCAAATTATTTCGAAACCAAGTTTTTTTAGATAATAGTTTTTGGAAAAAATACCTTCAAACTTGAAATTTAAGGAAACAAAAATTTAAAAAGAAAAATGTTGAATGCTGATTTTTTCAAAATTGTGAACAAAGACACTAACTTTGTTCGTATTACCTACTTACTGCCCCAAGTAATTCTTAATCGAATACTGGAAACCGGATTGATTTATGGATTTATGTCTTTTAGCTTTTGAGAAAATGGAAAATTACTTTTATATGTTGCTCCGCTTAGAGTATGTTTACATACCCCTCCAGCCCAAATGGAGCGGGCCCCCTCCCCCCTCCTAAAGTACAATATGCTTGTATTAAACCGCTTTATAAAAAACCGTTATCAATTTTTGGCGCCAAAGTTATCGTACTCTCCCCAAAAATACAAATTTATATACCTACTTCAGTTTGTTTTTATAATAGGTACCTACTTATTACGAGGTATATAATCCTTTATTATCCGTTTTTAATCCATTGTTTAGTACGCTCACTATCACTGCGAAATAGGTATACCTAAACTACTTTAACCCGACTGCTTTAAGCAAAGATTGAATACCGAATTGCTGTTCAGCAAAACCACATCATTATTATATCCATCCACAAAAAGAAAATATTTAAAAAGATTTCGAAACGATACATGGACTGGACATTCTGTGACGTGTCGTTACTGCGTCGGCTACCTGTACATGAACAAATTCCACACGTTAGGTAGTTAGTTCCATGGAAATTACAAAAAAAAACAAAATATTTTGCAATGTTAAAAAAATAAAGACATAAAGGATATTTTGGAAAAAGTAGCCAAATCTGTGGTGTTTTCAGATTTATCAGGGGCGAAATATTTATGACCGTCTGGCAAGGCTGACCAAGGATGATAAAAACTAGATGGTCAACTGTCGTTTCTGTATAAATTAAAGGAGCGCTATTACTGCCGCACGCATACTTACAAAATCCTATGCTGGGACTTGATCAGGGTCAATCGAGAGGCCATTTTTTGTGCAATTTGAAGTGGGGGCGAATGTGTTCGAGCATTTGGCTTTTTTTGGTAAAGACCATCATACAAAATTCTCGTTTATCGTCCTTTCTTTATGAGAAATACTCGGAACAGTAAAAAGTCACTCTTTGTATTCTCAAAACACATATTTTTGTTAGTTAATAATTTAGAGAGGTTTATGAAAATATCAGTGGCCATTTAAAAATAATAAAATTTGTGAAAAACGTTATCTATAGAAAACAAAAAAGAGCGAATACCAACAAATAACATAACAATTTGGGCTCTTACGTTGAATTGAATAGGGGGAAAGCGGGAGACTTGAGCCACTTTTTGTTAAATCGGTCATTACAACTTTTCTATTAATCTTAGCCACATGTTGAATACATTTTTTTAAAATACACTATGAGCATAAAAAAAAAGCTATGTTTAGAGAAATACTCAAGATGATCTTTATTTTAAAATTAACCACGTCTTCATGTCATGATGACTATTCGAACGAGACTGACCCTTTTTCTCGTGCTGTCTCTTTTCATGCTAACCACACATTTACCTATTTTAAGGTTAGTCACCGCTCAGTCGGGAGACTTAACCCACCCCTTTGGAAACTTGAACATACTTAAATTCTTCGGGTAAAACAATAAACAAATAATTTAATGAGTTCATATCTTATTAGAATTAATTTTTATTATAATAATGGTACATATTATGAAAGAACAAAAAAAAAATTTTGGACATTTTTTATAAAGAAACAAACAAATTAATACAAACTCAAAAACATAACAATATAATGAATATTAAAATAAACATAAAAACTCAAATTTATTGAATATTCAAACATTAATAAGATATTAGAGAGTAAAACATAAAAAACAATATTAAAAAACCTTCAAAAACTGAACAAAAATAAGTAAATAACTTAATTTCTTAATAAACTACTATATTTACCTATAGCATAAAGGTATTTTAGCCATGTGTACGATTAGCTTCTAATTGGTATCATTACCATTAGGGCATTTAAGGATCTCATTGTCCCTTTTGGTCAGTCCAACACATATCTCATGCATATATTTTTGTTACTAAGCCGCAAGAAAAGATCTATTATTTCATCAGAACCACTGATCAACTCTCCCCTTACCGGCTCAAGTCTCCCATTCACATTTTTTTACAATTAAAAACTAATAAACTGCTCAGTGTTATTCAACTACAGAATTTCCAATCGTATTTTGATTTTATTGAAAACGTGCCACTCTGCGGCCATTAATATTCACACAAAAAAGAGCGTGAGTAACGAAATTTCTCCGAAGATCGATTAAAAACAAATATTTATTTTCTTTCGACTCAGGGTTGCAATTTTAATGTCGATTCAAAAAACAATCTTAATTAACAATACCTATTTTGCCCAGGGGAATTCCAAGAACTTGTGATGTGCGGTAGACGCTAACTCATCAAGTTCTTGTCAACCAGGGAATTACAAATGAAGAAGTACTTAATTGACAATATTTTCTTAATATCTAGAAGGTGAATGTACTGGAACTGCTGATTGGGTGGCTCGTGTTAAAGGGGAGTCAGGGTGTAGGTGACTTAACTCGCGCGAGAGAGGGCTGTCGTTCAAAATTTGCGAGGAAAATCAGTTAGGTCAGCGGAAGTTGACCGTCTAGTTTGGATAGTCGTTGATTAATATTTCTAATCGTAAAATTCAACAAAGAGAATTTGATATTCTTCGTCGTTTTCAATGTCAAATTACTTGATTTACGAAAAATATGTAATTCGTGAATTGCAACTCAACATTTTTCAATCGGTGATTTTCAATTCTTTCCATGTGATTACTGGCGCATCTATAATACTTGAATAAATTTCCGGTTGGCCTCTTTTATTCATTTCAATAAATGCGTTTACATTTTACTGAGTCAAAAACGAGTGTCTAAAACGAAAAACGGTCTCTAAACGGCGCAAATAATGTATCATCATTCCACAAAGTATTTGAGTTAAGTAGGTACGCTTTTCCAAATTTCCTGTTGGAAAACTCGGTATCCGTAGCAAAGGAAAACTCCCCTGCAAACTTTTCGCCTAAATAGGTAGCTACGCCTAATTTCAAGAATCGGATTATCACGGATTAGGCTAACGTTAGACGATAAAATATAGAGATTAAAATACCGTATCCAAAATACCTGCCATTAAGAGTCCCAACCGGAAGGAAACAATCAAGTGCCCGGCTTCCGCATAGTCAGGACATTTCGCACGGCTCAGCATGTGTTTATCAGTTGTGAGCAATATAATTTGAAAAGCCCTCACTGTGACCAGAAGGTATACTCTCAGGCCAGGGCACACAGATCCTGGTTTCGTACATTGTGTAGCCAAGCACACTTGTTTTTTTTTTTTCCAATAAAATGCCAAAGAGGTTTCCAACATCTGTTCGAGGACTCCCACGTATACTGAAATACACTTAAAAAGTTGTATATACCATGTATCCATATCCATATCCATATCCATTACCTATTCACGTCTGGCAGAATATTTGGCATGGACGCATGGTCACGCTTCATTCCGACATACGACAGATGGGGAATGGGGATGTGGGTGCATAGCAGGGAGCAGAAGGAGGGAATCAAAATTAATTACACATCTCTTCTTCTCGCCGAAGCCATAGATCATTCTTACCTCATTCACTTCCCTTAGAGTGCTACTTCCACTCAGATTTTTTTTTGCCAGTTTGTCGGTCTTTCTTCGTTCGTGTGAAAGCATCTCTCCAGCGACAGCAATATCCATCCGTACGAGTATATGTTCTCCATATTTGTGCCAGGGAGAGTTGATGTAACCCAATTTCCTGGGATACAGCAAGAGCAACTACCTCTTGCAGGCAACCATATTCACCTGAGGGTGAAAAATAAATCTCTGCTACCAATCAACTCATAAAAATTCAATGCGAAACCATTCGAGATCCGGTTTGTTCCACAGCCACCGCATAGCTTTGGCCCGCTTCAATGGGATTGAGTCGAGTAGTACCTACATTTACACACAAATGTGGAAGCGTGCAAAAGTCTCATGGCACAGGTAAAAGAGCAACAAAGCGGCAAAAATGTATGCCTCTTGGTGGCTCTGGTAAATTAAGTTAATGGCGTTCCCATAACATCATGAACATCATCTTCCACGTGGGTATGTAGCAGTCATCGTCATCATCAACATAGTCATCGGTACCGATTCCTGGGGGGCGGCGAACTATATGTGCTCTGTGGTGGCATTTTTTTATTTTTTTTATTCATGCCTACAGATGGGTATCTTCAATCTGCATCATGTTTGTATTGAGGACTCATCGTCGAATTCCCACTTGAAATACATAATTCAATGCTTCCGATGTACAATATTTTCCGCCCTAATTCCGCTTCATCAAGGTCTCGTACATCGTACTTCATAACTTAATAAGTTGCTGGGGCCACTTTACGAGTGGCGATTGCCAAGAGAAGGTATGTTCTGGGTTCCCCTAAAATAGGTTTTTTCCACCCACATGGGATTGTATAGGTATATACGTGTCAAATGTCAATACAAGCTCATAGAAGTGTGATTAAATTTCCTTCAAAATGGGGAGTTTGCTTCAGCTTGACTAACCGCAACCAACCTGAAGCTGTTGTTCCGTGTCCTTCTTCTCGAATTGCCCGTCAAAACCAATGTTCATCTGACTTTGAAAGGGAATCCAAATTTGAATGTCATGGCGTAATGCTCTGATCCGATTTTATTGATCGACAGGATGAAGTATGGTATGAAGCACAGCTAAATCCAAACCAAGTTTGGCTGAAACCGGATTATCTATAACTGTATCCTTTTCGACGTCCTGTTGCATGATGGGGGAAATACTCTAAAAGTGTTACGATTCTGTATTATATGCATGGACGAATGTGTCCATGGCTAGCGATGCAATAAATCCCAGATGTCATCCTTGTTTCATTTCGTTTCTTCTTGTTTTTTTGTTGTTATTTTTTGCTGAGAAATACCACTCAACTTGAGTGAGGAGTTGTATTGTGTCTTTGCTCTTTGCTGCAAGGAAGACAACTTGTTGTCAGGGATGACATTTTCAGTATTCAGTAAGCAACGCCTTTGGTGATGTAGAATGGAGTAGGTTTCTGTTACATTTTTACAGACAATGAAGCTTAAAGGTTGAGTGCATAGTTGGGGGCTTGTTTAAAATATTATTTCTTTATTTTGTTCCTTTCTTATTACTACAGCATACTTTGTTTTGTGCAAACGTTTGTGTCTGCTCTCTGTCTTCTATAAGCTTCTTAAGAAAACAAGAAAATTGAAAGGTTCTATACCTATATAGATACCTACTCGAAAAGATTTTCGTATAGTGAGGTCCTCGAAATATATTTCAACTTGAATACCCATTTGGATCTTAAGCCTGAGAGGATTTCGAAAAAAAGGTAATTCTGTCAGAATAGACTTCTACAAAATAAGCACCTACCTTTAACTTTTTGACTCAAAAACTGGAGCTATTCTAAGAATGAAGAAAAAATACACGATTTTATTAGTTACTTAAAGAGACAGTAAAAGTGACAACCCATTCATTCACTGACCAACTTCTCCGTTTATTCATCCAGTTAGTCAATTCCTAAACACAGTAGGTACTACATATGTAGTTCAAGTTCAAGCTGGTTGGGCATTTAATCCCAGTAAAACTTAAAACAGATGATCAAAATCAAGTCTCGGAAAATGTCGTTTTATTTTATTGGCAGTACTAAAAAAATACATATTAAAATTAACCGCTGGGTTTCTGCAAGGTAGCCATTTACATTTTAAGTACATTCATTTGATATAAAATATCCTGTATCGTCATTGCGATGTAGATAGTAATAACAAATTTTAGTTTCAACTTTAAGGTAAGGGAAGCTTACAATTGCACAATTTGTTTAGAAAATACATATATGTATAAAATTTTAATTTACCTACTAAAATTTATAGTCGAATTTAAATTTTACTTAACTTACTTTATATATCTAGGTACGATAATATTAACAGGCTTAACTCCAATCAACACTCAAAAAATTGTTAGTACACAAAAAAGATAAAATCTTTGTAAAAATACGAAAAGCGAGGATTTGTAGAATGGATAAATGTTTGATACAAAAATGTAGTACAAATATTCGTTGTTTTGGCCAAATTCTAAAAATTAATGGAATCGTAGACTTTGTACATTCAGTGAAATCACCTTTATTATTATACAAAGACAAAATTGTTAAAGATACGAATATTATTCGTAGACTGTACAAAGGCTTGGTAAATATAGAAATAGAAATTTGTAACAATTTCGTGCATATTCGATTCGTAAAATCGCTGTTGATCTATAAAATGAAACGCGGGTTTTATAATACATGATAAGTATAAAATAAGCATCCGAGAAGACAATCACGATATATATAAAATAGATTTAAGAAAACAAACATTGTATACCGTTAGGCCACTGTTGTTGAGCCTTTAAAAATTAACTTGTCACCACCATTTGTTACCTAGCCTTAAGTCAAATTGTATATAGTTTAATAAAAGCAAATATAATGTATAAAATTAGTTGATTTTATTAAACGTAAAATTTTAGTATTGAAATGAAAAAGTTAGAACGTTGTTCTCGCAGAGAATGCTTGGGAAGAAGTAATGGTTGCGTTCAACAATTAAGCATTGTAATACTTAGTGCTGCCAAGTCAAGATGTATATTTCAACAATTGCTTCCTCACAACTCACTTTAAGCAACAGTATCTAGACCTTAGGCTTCTCACAACCATCCATTTTGTGTGAGTTTTTTTTATTTTTGCGATGAATGCAAGGGACTTAAAATTTTATTCCGAGTCCGAACAAGTATTTTTGTCAAAAATCGATAGTACGAAAGTATAGTTCACATTGCAGCCGGCAGAGGGAAGTTTTGTTGTCTGCATTTACTTCCAAGAGTTCCCAGTGCTTGTCACTAAGATAAGTGCCACCTTTAGAAATATGAGAACATTTTTCTTATTTAAAGATTTAGAATGCAACTCGATTAATAAGGTCGTATGGGTCTTGCAAACATAATTGCGCTCATGGCCTGTTAAGGGTTGACCTGCGTCTTATGGAACTTATGTAACTTAAAAAAAAAAAAGCAATTGTAATTGATATTTTTGTTTTGAAAAATAAATCCTAATTTATTTAATTGATGTACCTCTACAATCTAGAACTTAACCAAGATAAAAAAAACAGAAACAGAAGACTTTTATGTAATTAAGTTATTTATTTAAAAAGAGGCAAACCGATAGAACAGAACAGAGCACCAGAAACGGTATATGTACAAACATATTTCAGAAAATAATAGTTAAAAATTCACGCAAAATTTTAATCAGTATTTTCAAATATATTTTTCTATTAACTTTCTGTTGCGTGAAAAACAGTAAAAAAAATCGTGCGATGACTATCAACAATAATAAAAATATCCTTTATTTTTGTCTTGAAGTACAAGTTAAAGTAAATAAATAAGCAAAATGAAAAATCGCCCAACTTTTTGATGTGGAAAATGAAAAATGCCTAAAACTACCTATGGGGCGATTTTTAATTTTTTCAAAAATTTGGCGATTTTTCGCTAGGTACTAAAAACCACAAAAAAAACTGAAATATGAAAAATGGCCTTCAAATGATGAAAAATCGGCCAAATTTTTTTTTTGGGCTATTCTTCATTTTCTTTTGTTACCTATGTCAATCAACAATGCAAATAATTATTTTTGGATAATCTTTCAGTCTGTCATCTTCCGTGATTTTATATTCAATTTTGGGTCTTCTCGCATAATTTTTTGGGTAAAATTTCATTATGAAATAAATATTGGGTCATTTTGCATTTTTCGGTTTTGTGTCTTTCTGAGGGCCATTCAAAGGGAGCGTTTTGCTACCCATATTATGGTATACATATTATTGCTACTAACATTTCACAATTCATAACAATTTGTCTTCTAAATACCTACATTAAATATATTCAAGATAGGTACGAGACAAAACATACGAGGTCGAATTATTATGAAACGTCAGTCAGAATGAATGAATTCAGTGCCGCTTTCAATTATGTGAACTTCTTTATGGAGGAAACACATTGCTAGTTTTTGTGATGAAATAAGAAGTTTGGTTTTTAGAATATTTTGTTTGAGGAATACACAAAATAAGATATGCGGGGCATTTCTTGTTGGCCCAGGCCAATTGGCACTAGGCACATCATTTGCATATTTTCCTCCTTCACGCTACTCTTTTTTTATCACAAAAGAACTTATAATGGTCGAAGTGTATCGTCTAAGGTCTAACAGACAGCCACTTCAACCTACTCTCAGGCGAACCCTTAAATGCTTTAAGATTCCTTTTCAAACCAAATACCTAGAAACCTTCTTCAGTTATAACTTCCACGCGTGTCTATTTATAGCCAAAGTTAACTCATAAGAAATGGCTTACTTCGTGGACTATATCCATAGCCATATTGGAACAAAGTGTTCACTTAATCTGCGCCATGCCGCCGTATATTTTCATTTGAGAACATTCGTCCTTTGCAACTACTCTCAATCATTAGCAGGTAGGTACAAAATGTGACCACCTTTTATTGCCGTTCCGTCATTTTGTCTGTCATTAAATCACATTCGAAATAAAATGGTGAAATGGACGTTAAAACTGCCGCCGTCGTTTGCATGTCCTTCTCCGCGTGAGATGGCATTGTCGGCCATCAACGATAGCCGTGCGGCATTCAGGTCGGAGTGAACAAAATGAAACAAACTTATTGCCACTACGTTGTACTGTTGCTTTTTACGGCTATACTGTCACCAAATTGCTGACATTTAAGTCGCTATAAATTTTACGCTATTAAAGCCAAAGTGAACCAACCCAGTCGGACATCAGAAGACAGAAGGAGTCAAAAAAAAACACAACTACATGCTTGCGCATATATACTTGGTGTTATGTGACCGACAATATGAAGTATAAATTGCTTACGTTGAGTGGTGGTACAGTGTTCGTCTTTCTTCTTTTGGTTTAATGGACTTAAATTGGTGTTCCTGTCACAATAAAATATACTACGTGTGCAACAGACGATGGCGAATAAAACGTGCAACATTTCGAATATACGGATATAGCTAATGTTCGAGACGAGTCGACACACACAAGGTCCTCGGATTTTATGAAAATTAAGAGATAAAGCGAACGACAATTGATAGTTAAAGGAGTGCAGTCCACAGCCCGAGATTGGGGTCGTTAAAGCGAAGATATCAGGTCGTCGAATGCCACAAAAATGTCATCAAATGCAGCGAATTAAATTGGCATTATTTGCAACGATCAAAGAACGATAAATAATGGACTGAACGAGTGATACACTGGAAAAGTATAAATCGAATCTGAGAAGTTGTGGTCTTGTGGTAAAGAAGCATCACCAGAATGTACCTTCCAACAAACTAATTAAGTGTGGAGAGCTCAGTTGATGTGAATTATTGCCCGGCAAGCAAACTGTTGAAGAAAATTATGCAGGCTCGGAATTTCGCCTGCGTAGCTGAAATCTGCAGCAAATATTGCATGTAGCTGTAGACTGTTGAATCAGCTAAAACTCCTCGGCGTTTTAAATATCCGCTAACTTGATATAGATCAGCTTCTTGCAACCACTTCCGCTAATATTGATTTTAGTTAAAGTGCATCAAACTGCGTAAAATAAACATAACCCTTTATATCGAGTTGAAAACAATTTCATCATATCCAAGCTTTCTGCACTAAAAATTATGATTTAATAAAAAGAACTGTAGCCAGTCGACTTCTTGAAAAAGAAAACTATGACACTCCTTCGAGTACTTTAATTCTGATGACGCATTTCGTTGGCAAAAAGTTTCCTAAGACGATTTCGTTTGCCGGTTGATCTGGGAATCCCAATGATGATGCATGTATTGTATTAAAGGAAGATTCACCGGCGATACACCAAAACCCACGCGGTAGAATAAAATGCGTCCATCCAGACGAATATACTGCGAATATATTGGGAAGATTTACAAACTTATGGGGCTTGTTGTTGCTGGTAAAGAAAAATATTAAAAATATCTACCAGTACGCGAATCTTGTAAGCGTTTAGTTACTAAGTAATCACCGAATAAAAAACCGATTATTTAGCTTTGTGTCGGTCCGCTTGATTACCTACAAATTTGGATTGATATTGCCCCACGTTGCTACAGAAAAGGTTGGCATTATGTCCCGCCATCGCGCTTCTGAAAAAAACCCTCAAACACCTAAACTATTTTGCCTGGTTGAGTTGAGGCGCTTTAGGTTGTTTTCAGTCGTCGATCATCCTTTCGAATTCCTTTAAAACTTTAAAATTTGCACAACTTCAACACAGACGGCTTATAAGTTCTCACTGAGGTTCAGTGTGGGAGGACCCAAGAATAACCAAGCTGCATTTTCCTTAAATTTGGCTATACGAATATTCCTTTTTAAGTTAAGAAGAAGAAGAAGCAAAAAGCACATCTGGCATAGTCCAACGCCACGATGAAATATCGTTTTCCACGCTCCCAAGTTTACACCCAAGGACTCGGTTTTATGTCGTCTCTCAAGGTTAGGTTTGGTAACAACAAATGGTGCCAGAATTTAAAAAAGAAAAATGCTAGGCTGCAAAAAAAAAATGAATGAAAAAACAGTCGTCGTCGAAACGATTGAACAAAACAACATCGCTTTTTAGTTTGCTTCATATAAGATCATCCTCGAATCCTTCTCGTTTTGAACAGTTTGAACATGTCTGTAAAAAAAACTTTGACAACTTAAATATCAAAAAATGTATGGAAATTGATTTATTTTTTGTTATTGTATGGTAAGAAATGAAGCCTCGACTAGTATTAAGATGCAAGTATAAAAAGCCAAAGGCCAGCTACAAGTGTGAAAAAGCAAAATTCGCCCAAGAAAGCTGGAATGCTTAGTGAAAGTGCTTGTGCAGGAACTGACCGTTAATCCAATGGACTTTGGAGTTAAATTCCAAAAGCATAAACTGGATGATAAACTGGTGGAAAGAAGTATAGCAATGTGAAAAAGTGTTGCGATTCTTAAAACATTTATATGTACATATATTATTTTAGAACAATTGTCAATAAATATCTTAGATTTCGTTGGATAGAAGTTTATAGAAATCAAGCATCACATATGAGATTTTATTGCTGCAAAAATTAATTCAATGAATGCTATTTTATGATCGCATTTTTTTTTTCTGATTGCATTCTTTTTTTTTTCTGCAAAAAACGCGTTTTATTTCAACTTCGATAATAGCTAGTCCCCTCCAAAGAGATCATCTTCTGTCTTCCCTAAAATATTTTGTTATACTTCTCTAAAGCCTAACTAAAAGTGAATAAAATACATCAAAAGCGATGAAACGATTGCAAAACAGTCATCGTTCAATCGGATCGTTTCGATGACAGTATTTGGCAGTTAAATTAGTAACGTGAAGCAACATAAAACGATGATCGTCCAATCGTTTCGTTGATTATCGTTTTTTTGGTTGTTTTACTCGAAGTAGAAGCATCGTCGAGACGATGTCGTTCGAACGTTTTCTGTCTACGCGGTTAGGTTATTTCTCGTTCCGTGAAAAAGTGAAACGAAAATGTTTTCATCCTTTTACCGCATTTTCGATTCAATTTCTAAGAAAATGTGAAACCAATCTTCAACATTTTTTAGGGAGAGTTTAAAAGTTGAGAACCTAATTTCATACCTAGAAAACAGTATGCGATATTGAATTCACCACAAAAGTTTCACTTATTGAGCGAGAATTGCTTTTTAGTAGCTAGTGAATCGAATCGAAAAAGATTTATTCGATTCACTCTTTCACAGAACCAGAATTGACCCCCAGATGTTTTAAATTAAAGTATCAGTCTTCAGAAAAAAATAAAAAAAATAAAAATAGGAACAGTTTGGAAGTACATAAAAACATTTTTACTCAAAAATTAAGATTACACTTGTAATTCAATGATTTTAACTACAGAGGTTGTATTTTTTTTTACGTTTGAGGTCCATCATGGAGAAAATATTTATAAATCTTTCACCGTACCTATATCTATATTAGCCCATGTAACTACAGGGTATCCGCCGGGAAGGTATACTACTTTTGTTTATAATTTTTGATTTAATGAAATATGAAAGAGAATGGAAATTATATTGATAAATGTTTTATTTAATGTCGGCAATCTATATATATAAAAAGAAAACCTTAAAATTGTGTTCGTTAGTCGTCGATTCACGCCTTAACGCATTTACCGATTTGAACCAAACTTTCACACATATTTGCTATTGGTCTGTATATCATTTGTGTGAAGTTTTGTCGCGAAAACAAAACTTTGAGGCGATGAAAAAGGCTATGAAAGTTTGTATGGGGAAATGCACCTTGAAACAACAAAAAAATGGATAGAAATCGAGTAGTGACATTTCAAATACAAAAAAAAAAAATTAATTTTGAAAGCAATTGTTGTTGTCAATTATTTCAATTATTTTCCGAGCAAATTGTTGTTGTGAACAATTTTGAAATGTTTTTTTAAATATAGGTAGGTAACCTACCTAATAAGTTTGTTCTATTAAATTATGTTTACTATGTTACATTAAGTAACATTTTAAAGTGGAGTAGATATACTTTGATATTTGTTTGATAGTGTTTGAATCCATTATTTTCAGGATCCTTGCATTAGTACGAGTATGAGTAAGTTGAAATGTAGGGGTGATTGAGATGACGTGGACAATGATGTTGTTCCGCGTTTTGAGTTTTCACGTAGGGGTTGTTACGGAAAATGAGCGAGTACCAATCTTGGTAATCTGCTCATTCGTGAGTAGGGTTATGGCACCTGCAACAACATTAACCAATTTTTTCGACACTTGCCGAAGCCACGAGTTTGCAAGAAAACTTACTTATTGCAAAATGCCCCGATATTGGAATGCGTCGTCGAAGAAGTTCAAGCGGCGGAAACTAGGTGAAGTAGTTCCCGCATTCCGTGGTGTTTATGCAAGTGATGCAATTATGGTAGAATATACACAGTTCACCCGAAAAACAACGAATGCTCCTATTTGAGAATACTTTTGACGAATCGCTGTGGACTGGTGACGGTGTGTTGTGTGCTATGGCCGACGATATTTTGCATCGAATTCGCACTGTGACATAGGATAATGAACTAATCGGATCGGATAATCATCTGATGTGAGATGAAAAGCGCAACAAAGCTTTGATTTTGATCGTGGATATGTGTCTACTCATGAGTGGCAATTTTTGGTTTAAAATGATGACACAAAGACATTTTCCGGAAATCTAGATGGTTTTGGCGTTCATCAAAATTATATGGCCTTTTATAGTGATTTGACGTCTCAAGATGTCGTTCGAGAAGTTAAAAACTACGAGTTGGAAGATTTTGACAATACAACAACACTCGAAATTTATAATGAGGCATTAGTTATAATTGAAGATATGTGCTTAGCAATTGCAAATAAAACATTGTCACAATTAGGTTTGCCAGTTCCTAATTGACCTTTGCATGACGTATTTAATCAAGAAATGCAACGTGAACAACAATACGATATAAATGAACTGAACACATTTATAAATTGGAATCTGTCAAAATTGAACCGAGAACAAAGAAATGTATATGATACAATAATTCAAGCTATACAAAACGAAAGCGGAGGAATGTTTTTTTTATACGCGCCAGGTGGTACCGGAAAAACGTTTTTGATTTCCATGCTACTAGCTACTATAAGATCACCGAAGAATATAGCATTAGCACTTGCATCGTCTGGAATAGCTGCTACATTGGATGGTGGTCGTACAGCGCACTCCGCACTTAAATTACCTACCATTGAATATGCAAATTAATGAAAATCCAACGTGCAATATTTCTAAAAATTCTGGAATGGGAAGAGTTTTGCAACAATGCAAATTAATAGTATGGGATGAATGTACAATGTCACATAAGAGATCGGTGGAAGCCTTGGATAGGACTTTGAAAGATTTAAGAAATAATCAAGAAATATTTGGTGGCGCTTTAATATTATTGGTTGGTGATTTCCGTCAAACACTGCCAGTGATACCCCGTGCAACTCCAGCAGATGAATGAATTTTCTAGGCAATTACTGTCGATAGGAAATGGACAAAATCCTATTGATACTACTTGATTAACCACTTTGCCAGATAATTTTTGTAATTTCGCACAAACAAAACAACAATTGGTTTCAAGTGGTTTTCCAAACATTGCGCAAAATTATAAAAATCACAATTGGTTAGCTGAAAGAGCAATATTGGCTGCCAAAAATAAGGACGTCGGCCAATTGAATGCGGATATTTTAACTGATGTGCCTGGTGAGATTGTAACGTACCAATCAGTAGACACGGTCACAAATCAAGATGACGCTGTCAATTATCCGACGGAATTTCTGAATTCGCTGGATTTACCTGGATTGCCGCCTCATCGTTAACAATTGAAAGTTGGTGCACCAATTATTCTTCTTCGGAATATAAATCAGCCTCGATTGTGCAACGGAACAAGATTAGCAGTTAGAAAGGTTATGAACAATCTTATTGAAGCAACGAATTTAAAAGGAAAATTTAAAGGTGAAGATGTATTGATTCCGCGTATTCCAATGATTCCACCAGATTTAACTTTTGAACTCAAAAGATTGCAATTTCCGACACGTCTTGCGTTCGCTATGACAATAAATAGGGCGCAAGGACAATCGTTGGAATTGTGTGGAATCGACCTAGAGTATCCATGCTTCTCCCACGGACAATTATATGTATCATGTTCACGTGTAGGAAAGCCATCAGTTCTGTTTATTTATACTACTACTCAGGACAAAAAAAAATTTTGTTTATGAAAAGGTTCTGCGATAGTTAAAAAAACACATACTTTAAATAAAAATAATAGTGATTAATTTGTCCACAACATTTTTGCTTTTTATTTTTGACGAAACATTTTTTTTTTTAGTTTTCTAGATTTGGCATCAAAAATTATGTTTAACACCAAATCTTCACCGAACCACGATCCATTCCCAAGTTATGAGTGCACATACGGACGTCAGTCTCATTTACATATAGCCGTACCCACCATACCAAAATAGTATCCTCTTTTTCAAACTGTAACCAACCATACACAGCCCCGAAATTTCATTGAAATCGGTTAAGTGGCTTAGGAGATTGAACACAGCGCCACCTATCGTGCCCAAAATAGTCATATCTTTCAAACTGTAACCAACCAATCACAAAATTCCATTGAAATTGGTTGAGTGGTTTAGGAGATCGACAACAGCAGCACAAATATATTTTTTTTGCACCGTTACCACAGATGTATGGAAGTTTGGTTAAAATCGGTAAATGCGTTAAGACGTGTATTGGCGACAAACGAACACAATTTTAAGGCTCAATTCTTATATATATAGATTGGGCGGAACGAAGTTCGCCGGGTCAGCTAGTTATGTATGGAATACAAAATCAGGTAAACGTCCGCCTCTGTTAGTCTCACAAATGCGAGCCCTTTTGAGCGCATTTTTCATTACATTCTCACACATTTCACGCGGTATTTCATTAATTTCATCACGAATATTTTGTTTGAGTTGCTCAAGCGTTTCTGGTTTGTTTGCATAAGCCTTGCTTTTCAGATATCCCCACAAAAAGAAGTCCGGAGCAGTCAAACTAGGCGACCGTGGACGTGGAGGCTAATCAACATCACCATTTCTGGCAATAACTAACTTGTTGTGGAAAGAGGTCCCGCAGTAATTCCATTGTAATCCTGGCAGTATGCGATGTGGCACCGTCTTGTTGATACCACATGTTAATCAAGCCCAAATCATGAAGTTGTGGCGTTAAAAAGTTTTCAACCATATCACGATATCGCTTCCCATTTACAGTACCCGTTACGCCGTTTTCATTTTCAAAGAAGTAAGGTCCACTGATTCCTCCTGACCGAATTGCACACCAGACTGTAACTTTTAGTGGATGCAAAGGTGACTGATGAATAATTTGAGGGTTTTCCATTGCCCAGAACCGACTATTCTGTTTATTTACATAAATCCATTCAAATGAAAATGTGCCTCGTAAGTCAATTCACGTAACTTTCTCATCGTCACAGTAATCGATGATTGATTTTGATAAAATGTTTTAACGATCAAAACACGTTGGTTTATCGAATATTTTTCCAAAATAAATTTGCCACGTGTCTACTTCACGGCTGTCAAATATGAACTGTCAAGACTAATGTTTACCAAAATGGCGGCAAAACAAAGTAGTATACCTTACGGGCGGACACCCTGTACTTATCTATCTCCACGTAGGTATGTACACAATAATTGACTGGATTCGTCGTATTCAGATTTCACATGCTCACATTTCACATTCCATCTTACCTTGCGAAAGTTAGTTGTGAGAAACATTTCTAAAACTTCGATGCACTGTATATCAGCTTAAAGACAAAGTTTCCAGTAAACAAAAAAAAATGCAGAAAATGCTTTAAAAGGCACCCATAAATCCGCTTGAAATCGATCAACTCATTTGCTCTTCGAAAAATGAGAATTTAGCATTTAATATGCTTGAATGGGAACACTGGTAACTACTTCCACTGCTTATTTTGTTTGCTATAAACCTCTTTATCCCCCCTAGCGCACACTAGCATCATGTTGATTGTCCTGTTGTCACTGGTGAGCTTCCTTATGTTGGAGCTTTTTTGGAAGAATTTTATCATAAGCTTGAGCAGGTACAACAACCAATTGTTCAAAAAAGCTTTTCGGCGCTAAAAAGTGCAGTTAGTGAAAGTAGAACTTTTTCGAAGATTTAACTGCGTTTCCTTTCTACCAGATGGCAGTTACAAAATTATTAAAATTCGTTATAATTTTATTTTTTAAATGCATGGCAGTGAAAAAGGCGTTAGGTAGGTACCTTAGCTATGATTGCGTATAATTAGTATAGGGTCCGTCAAATAATTTTTTTTTTTTTTTTAAATGCTATAAAAAAAAACTACTGAATATTTGCTCAAATTTCTTTTTTTATTTGAAAGTACAATCCTAATATAATAATGGAAATAATTTCATTCAAATGGCTGCCTCGGCTGGCCATGCGGTAGAGCTTCATCTGAAAAGATGATTTTTTTGGCAAAGTCGGCATCTTCTCTAAGTTGATCGCAGGCCCACTTAGCAAAGCGAAAACTGTGTGGCGTCATACCAAGGTCTTTATACCAAAATTCGTCTCAATGATGTCTCCGAAATGTTCAATTGTTGAGAACGACGGTGAATTGACGTTGATGGCGCTTCACGCACACTTTCTGCCACAGCAGCAATTTTCTCGGGTTATCAATGAGGATGCCAGTTTCTTTCACTTTTTTCACAAGATAACGATAATACGGAGCTGACGGTGCTTCTCTTCTTCCAAAATCCGTACGCAATTTTCGCACACATTCTGCAACATTACCATGATTTTCAAAGTAATGTCGCAATATTTCCCAGCGTTCTTCAAGCGTATACACAACCATATTCGTTCAGCGGAAGGATAAAAATCTGTCAAATCAGACATGAGCTAAGTGTTACCATTCGCGAAATAAGCACTAGTTGAAAAAAACGTTAGATGGCGGACCCGTTATTAGTCAAAATAACTCCGCTTTGCACTGAACTTTGTAACTTCAATTCAGCTGGGGAAAACTGAGTAAACAAGCAACATTTTAGTGAACAACCGAAGGATATTTTGTTTTCAACGAGTTTGTTTGCTATTCCTCGCGAGTTAGCAAGCAAGTAAACTGTTTAGTGTGTGTAATGTGTTTTTGTTTTTGCGCAATAGAGTAAGTTCGGGTAATGTGGAGTACCTACCCTTTTTGTTTTCTGAAATATTTCGGAAATTGAAACTGATTTTGTTAAGATGGGGCCAGTGGACCAGTCGCCAAACTGGTCACTCATCGATTCTAAATACATTGGAATGCATTCCAAAACATACTGATTACACCCTCCCTCAGTTTCAATTCGAAAAGAACTTCGAAACTTACATACCCTCCAGGAGTGACTGGGAGAACGAAATAGTACCCCGCAAGGAGTCTGTCTGTTTCTATACAGATGGGTCCAAAACTGAAACAGGAGTAGGGGGGGGGTGTTTTCTCTTATGATCTAAATTGTAAAATCTCATTCAGCCTTCCTAATCACTGTAGTGTATTTCAGGCGGAGGTCATGGCGATCAAAGAGGCCCTGTCGTGGCTTCGGTATAATGTAATATCTGTAAAGGATATCACCATCTTTACCGACAGTCAAGCCGCGATTAAAACCCTGGATTCTGTCGTCTTCAATTCAACAACTGCCCTCAATTGCCGACTATCTCTGAACGAGATGGCGAAACAATTCAAAATTCACCTTATATGGGTGCCGGGCCATAGAGACATTCCAGGTAATTGCATCGCCGATGAGCTCGCCAGACAAGGCACTACTATGTCGACTCTACCAGAAAAAAGGAGTCTCTATATGCCTCTTGCTACTTGCAAGCTCCTAATTAAACAAAACGCATTAAGCGCTACTAATCGCAGGTGGTCTAGCTGCTTAACGTGCCACACCTCGAAACAGATCTGGCCTCAGCTGGATTCCAAGCGCTCAAAAAGTCTCATTACACTGAAAAGACCCATAATAAGCACTCTAGTAGGTGTCATCACGGGACACTGCATCATAGGGAGACATGCTCTCAGATTAGGCCTCCCTTCAAATGATTTCTGCAGAAGCTGTATGGACGAGGAGGAGGAGGAGACTGTTCTTCACCTTCTCTGCACGTGTCCAGCACTGTCACTCCGTAGAAAACTATACCTCGGAGAATATTTCTTCGACAATCTCAGCGAACTCGCAAACATAGGTATCAACTGCCTCCATCGCTTCATTCTTAGCTCCGGCTGGTTCAACGGGTAGATAAGGAGTCGATATCGATCCTGTGGTAACACAATGGGCCTAATTTGGCCTAAGTGAGGCTGCACTTGAGGCGGCCTGCCACTCTAACCTAACCTAACCTAAGATGGGGCCATTGTTATTATCTATTTATTGGAATATTGTTGTCAGCATTTACTTTGCTAATAGCTCAATTTTTCTTAAACAAAAACAATACATATTTGCAAAAGTGTAGAAAAGTTTCAAAATTTGTCATTTTCAAAAGTGTCGGGTAATATGGACCCATCTATGCGGGTATTGTGGTGTACTACTTCGCACTACCAGCAAGAACTGGATCAAGACAACGATACATTTTAATAACATTATTCAATATTTTATAAATAAAAATAATAAACATTAACTTCAATTATGCAAACAAAAAGTGGAATTAACATCACAATGAAAGTGGATTGTCAGCTAGAAAAACGTAATATGCATGAAAAATTGTAACCTTAAATATTGTTTAACAAATATATCCCTTTCACCTAGATGTCCACAATGAGAGAGAGAGACAGGAGAGACAGAATTTTAGGGTACATATTTTAAACACATCCTACCGAAAGGAGGTAACGATGGCTGTTTTCAATAGCGGAAGACGAAGTACCTTATCATGATCCTTGTTCTTCCGATATGCAGCTTTCAAATAAATCCGGCTAAAGGGTTATATGAGTGCTCGCGCTTTTGACAAGTTGTAAAAGTGGTTTGGGCCAGAAGGTCAGGCAAGACAAATTTTTTTGTGAATTCATGATTTTCATTACCTACATTTATTATTATTATTTTATAACCTTGCTATGGACTTATGGAGGACAGGGGTCATCCTTTCCGTTTATAAGACTCCGTTTGGTAGGTTTGAATGTTTGTTTGTTTATTTCATTTCAATTTACGATACATATAAAGGGTGGTCCAACAACGGCCACCTAAGCCGTGGCAAGCATTTGGCCGAAATTTTGATAATTCTCTAAAAATGTTTGTTTTATTTACAATTGACCCTGTAATACAACAATTCTTATTCAAGATCCTAGAATAAGGGTTACATTCTCAAGTTTAATAAAATATGAATTATGGTTAGTTTTAAAAATCACACAATTGATAAGTAAAAGTGTGAAAAGAAATTTGCTACTATTAACTATGAATTAATTTTTGAAATGAAAATGTATCTTTGTGGTTAGAGTACCGGTTTCAAGTGCACTATTTAAAAAAAAAATATTTTGTTAGGTCATTTGAACAGGCTTACAGAAGGATCTTGCATTCGTCAAAGAAATATAAACCCAAATCCTTTCTGATGCCTACGTGGTTATGCTTTCTTTTATAAAGAACTCTACAGCCGTTAAAGACTGGTAACAGTCAGTCCCATTTTTGCATCGCCCTTACAAAAAAGTATATAACTTCATAGACTTAATTCTTAACCACCCTCCTATTTGTTTCCCCGGACCTATTTTGGCACATCCACTAAACTGCACATCCTTTCATTCCATAAAAACAGGGACACAGTGTCCACTGTGAAAATTATTAAATTAAAACGTTATCCACCACCAACTTTCAATACGAGTTGAAGCTATATAGGTACACATACGGAAACCAAAAAGGACACACTACCATATTACCACTGTACACCATTTATTAATGCTTAACGAGACATACGAAATCCCTTATGACTTTTCGACGGATGTTCCTTCGCTTCCAAATGCCATAACTTTGCTGAATGTCTTTTAATATTTCACAAATCGTAAAAAGAGGACAACATTCAGTGACAGCAGGTATGCATGCATACACACAGCCACAAAAAAAAAAAAAAAACTGTTACGTATTCATGTTCGCAAAACTAGAAAGTCCACTAACCATAAAGAGATCAAAATATCATTTGTCTTCCCTAATGGATTACTTTTAAAAAGCATTTAATTGAAATTTATAAGGATTCTCTTAAAACTGTATAAATAAATTGTCCCTTGCATATCAGTAGGTATAGGAATGTGTGTGCGTAGAGATTTGTTTGGAATTGTAACAAAAAAAAAAATATATATATATAGAACTGACCATATTACAAGGACGCCTTATGGTTGAAGGGTGAAAAATATTTTGACAAAAAACCAGAATCTTTGTCAGGAAGCCAATTTCTGGGGGTATATCCTTTTTCATTATACTTTTAGTATTAATTTTATAATCGTGCTATGGACTATATGCCAGAAGAGTATGGTGAAGTGGCCCGAATTTTCGACATCGGACAGTCGATGATGGACGAAGGGGTCATCCTTTCCGTTCAGTTTTTCATCTCAATAGTAAACCCAGTTATGGATTCAGGAAATACCCTGCACGGCTTCACATGACTGAAAATGGATAAAGGGAATAAAATCTTTTAAGGATGATTCATTATGAAGATATGGCAAAAAGAAAAGGGTGCCTGTTTTTGTTTTAGTATGTAGTGTGCCTGTGTTCGTATATATGTATGGTAAGGAGAAAAGTATTCCTTACGAAAATGCATGCGGTTTTTTGACTTTACAAGGAAAAGAAACATTTTATAGTAATGACCGTGAACAAGTCGTGAAGGAGTTGTTCATATATTTAGACTCATCACCAAATGTTTGATAGGGGCAAATACATTCATTGCATTGAGTGTTCAAACAAAAATTAAACATATTGTTAACCAGCAGTGATCGACTTCAGTTCCCTACTGTAATGAGTGGTGAAATCCCAGCCACTTAATTTTAACTACGTTTTATTTAGAGTAGGTCCTGCACATGCAGCTCGACTGGGTGAAGTTGGTGGATGGAGTAAATATATTCATTCCATATCGACGGTTATGGGCGCTCGGTCGTGTTCGAATATTATCTACTGGCAAATGCAGTATAGGGTCTGAAACAGACTTCCATTCAGGAGGTCAGGCGGAAGTTTTGTATCGCCTGAAGGAGGAACGGATTTGAACATAAATAGGTAGCAGAATAGGTTAAGCCCACAGCATACACAATTTTTAAAAGAAAATTAATGGAGAGCAAAGAAGAAACGTTTAACAAGGGCTACTAAATTATGGACCGGAATTCGAGTCTAAATAGTTAAATATAAGGATTAGTCTTATAGGGTTGTGGTTTGGTTTAATAGGCCAAAAATGTCGGGCTATGGCGGTAGCTATGTTCGGGACAAAAAAGTATGGCTTAGGAATAGTTTAATAGTTTGCGGAACAGGTTTATTTACTTTTACGAATTGTTACTTTTAGTGTAGCATTTTTAAGTATTTTCTTTAAATATATACAGTACACGTACCTACATCGTAAGCAGTATCTGCATATCATTGAGCGATAGCTAGAAAAATCTATTTAGTTAAACGTTGTGACTTTTTTTTTATAATATATATATTATATATATTTTTTATAATTCACTAGTGCTCAAGGGGTTTTTGTTCCCTTATAATGCTAATGCACAGCACAAGTGGAAAGGTTATTAGGGAGGATAGAGAAGAGGTACTGGTGCATATTGGTCTTAAGCAATTGTGGGCTGTAATGAGAGGGGAAAACCATGTGAGGCAATGCATTCCACATGCGTGGAACGAAATGTGTGGCTTTATACTTGAACAACGTTGGGAAATATTAAAAACATTTTTTTTTTTTTGTGAAAATAAGTTTCGGTCGAAATGAAGTACCCGTTGCGGTGGGTTAAGCTAAAAAAACAAAATTGCCACATCACCCGCATGCATTCACAGAAAGTGACAGTTTAGTGCGTACTGTGGATTGGTGGCATCATTGAACCATTTGTCTTCGAAAATGAGGCTGTTACAGAGCCATTGTAACAGACATTTTTTTATTTACTGAAATTGAAGACATGGATTTGGATGACCTCTGGTTCATGCAGGATGACCGCGCCATGCCACACAGGCCATGCCACAATCGATCTTTTGGGCACCGAATTCCCAAATCGTGTTATCAGCCGTCTTGGTGATGTCAATTTGCCACCATGGAGCTGCAATTTGATCCCTTTGGGCTTTCTTTGTGGGGAACCATGAAGGACCGATGTTATGCCAACAATCCGGAAACGATTCAAGCACCTAAGGCCAATATCATGCAATCAATCCGTTGATATCAACGAAATGGATTTCCATATGGAATTTTGGCGAATTAATCACATCATATAAATCGGTTAACTTCGTTTCAAGCCAAGATTCTGTCGTTCACTATCCAATAGAATTTATAAACTCACTGAAATTGCCCGGATAGCTGCCTCATCAACGGATCGGTTGTTCCGAAATATCAATAACCACGTCTTTGTAATGGTTTTAGATTTTCAAAGAAGAGAAACAATATCTAAGCTACAATTCTCAAGAGAAGTTAGAAAGGAGATGGCGGTTTTATCCCACGCATTTCGATGATACCGACCAGAAGTAAAATTATAAAAAAAAAAAAAAAGTCATTTGACTTTGAAAGGTTGCAAATTCCAGTCCGTCTTGTATTCACAATGTCGAAACACAAATTGCAAGCGTGAGTGTTTGCGGCATTAGTCTGGGAAATCCATGCCTTTCGGAATGCCGATTATAATTCTTTGACGTTAGGCAAAACGGTCTTAAGTCAGAAACTTCTGTTTTACGTAAAATTAAATTAAAAGTAGTTTAGTTTAGTCTTAACTTAAAATTGAGTTAAACCCAATTCGAGACCCAAAGTGCATTTTTTTACTTAAGACCTTTTTGCCCAACGTCAAAGAATTTATAAGTCACCTGGTCCCGTGTTGAGAAACCAACATGCTTATTTGTTCTTGCGCCAGAACGTAACAAAAAATTATATGTTCCAAAAGCACTGCAATAAACCAAATGGTAACTTTCAACATGTGAATTAAATGTTTTCATAGTTGTTTTAATTTCAAATTTAAATTATTGAAATTTGTCATTTGGTAAACATGACTAGGTTTTTTTTTAAATTTCCCTTTGTTTTATTTATTTTTTCCTCAATTGAATGTGGAATATTTTTTTGTGACCATAACAAGACTGCCTGTCGCGTCAGATAGTTACTTCTTAATATATTAAACAAAGTTGCATTCGTAAGACCGCCCATAACTCGAGACCGTATCGTCCGATTTGAGCTATCTTTTCTTTGTTGTGTTTGTCTACGCCTAAGAAAGGTTTATACGACGAGAAAATGCTAAATTTTAAGAGGAAATTGAAAAATTCATATAAATAAATTGTCCATACATTTTGTACTGGGATTTTTTTTTTTTTAATTTTTATCGTAATATACAGTGAGATCATTTTTGTCAAAAATTGTACATGAATTTAATTACTTAGTAGATTTTTGTTACGGAAACAATTTTGTTTAGCATGGGCAAAGCCGGGCGGCAACAGCAAGTTTAAGTTAAAAAAGATGTTAGCGATGTGCTGTTTTTTTTTTTAATACGACAGTAGATTTCAATAAGTAATGACTTAATTCGCCGGAAAGTAACTCGTTTGTAAAATTTACTTTAGGCCTGTTCCTTGAGTAAAAATGTCACACTTACTATGAGCACGCGCCGACTGTCCAACTGTCCTCATAGTGTCTTCTAGAAAATTTCCACCTTCCTCGGAGAGAAAAAAAAAAATGGCAGTGGTGGGGATAGAGGTAGAGGCACTTACGAAACAGTTAGGGAACACTTTTGTAGCAATCTATTATTAACGACGGATATATAATTCAAATATTCAAAAAAAGTGGTCCGAATAGTCGTAAACTGTCTGATAAACTTGAGGAATTTGCTAATTTACTAAGAAAATTAGATATATCGTCTACCTAGCGATGAAAGTGATCTGGAATGAATCGAACTACTTTTTATGAATCCGATTATTTGTAATGATTGAACTAACGGGTGATTTTTTAAGAGGTTTAGAACTTTAAAAAAAAAAAAAAACACAAAAAATTCGAAAAAATGAATGAAATATTTATTTGAATCGATAGTTTGAACCTTGCAATTTAATGTTTAAAGATAATTTCATGCAAATGTTGACCGCGGCTGCGTCTCAGTTAGTCTATCCGCTGAGTCCAATTTTGGCATACTCTTTCACACATATCGGCCGGTATCTCACGAATGAATGCATGGATGTTGGCTTCCAGTGCGTCAATCGAAGCGGGCTTGTCCCTATACACATTAGCCTTGACATACCCCCACAAAAAATAATCTAATGGTGTCAAATCGCACGATCTAGGCGGCCAATTGACCGGCCCGAAACGTGAAATTAACTGTTCACCAAACTCGCCTCGCAATTGCGCCATTGTTTCGCGTGCTGTGTGGCATGTGGCACAGTCTTGTTGAAACCACATATCATGCAAGTCAAGAACTTCCATTTCGGGCAAAAAAAAGTTTGTTATCATCGCTCGGTAGCGTTCACCATTGACAGTAACGCTGCGATTCGCATCATCTTTGAAGAAATATGGCCCAATAATGCCGCCGGCCCATAAACCGCACCAAACAGTGGCTTTTTCGGGATGCATTGGTAGCTGTTGCAATACTTCTGGCTGATCTTCACTCCAAATGCGGCAATTTTGCTTATTTACGTACCCATTCAACCAAAAATGAGCCTCATCGCTGAACACAATTTTTCGATAAAAAAGCGGATCCTCGGCCAGCTTTCCAAGAGCCCATTCACCAAAAATTCGGCGTTGTGGTAGGTCGCCTGGCTTTAGTTCTTGCACAAGCTGTATCTTAAAAGGCTTTACGCACAAATCCTTCCGCAAAATTTTCCACGTAGTGCTGTAACAAAGGCCTAACTGCTGGGAACGGCGCCGAATCGACATTTCGCGGTCTTCTGTCACACTAGCTGATACGGCCGCAATATTTTCTTCACTACGCACAGTACGTTAACGTGTTGGTGGTTTAATGTCCAACAAAGTAAATTTGGTGCGAAATTTGGTCACAATCTTCCGAATAGACTGCTCAGAAGATCGAGATTGCCGATCATAAAATGGAAGCAGCGCGCGATGAACATTTCGAACCGAGCACGAATTTTGATAGTAAAATTCAATAATTTGCAAGCGTTGTTCATTTGTAAGACGATCCATGGTTAAATTGCAAACCAAACTGAAGCTGTTTGACAGTGACACAAGGTACTAAACACACGTCAGCTGTCAAAACCAGTGTTGCCAAAACCAAACCAGCTAAAAAATCACCCATTACAAGCATGCGAGAAGGAGAAAATATTTTTTCGAGCTAGGGCTGAGTAAAAATTCGTAAGAATTAGTACAAATTCGTAAGATTTAAAAGTAAAGGAAGAGACAGACCTATTATGTGTTCAAAATAAATAATAAAGAAATCTACTACCTACGACCAGCGTTGCCGCTTGGCCCCTTTTTTCACCTTAGGACTCTTTGCTCCCACTTTTGGAAAAATGATCAAAATGTCCCCTTTTTCAGTTTAATTTTATTCTTTATTGAACGAAAAAGACAGTAAACATAAATGAAAAGAAGTGTTTCGTAATAATGTAAATGTTCTTTGCTTTTTTGTTCCCTCTTTTTTTCGGTTGGGGCCCTTTTCAGTCCCCCATTTTGAAATTTTGCAGCGGCTATGCTGCCTACGTCCTTCTTATATAACTAATTAAATTGTCATATATTTTATGACACATCCATCCCCGCATGTGGCTGCGGCTGGCTGTCTTTTATCTCCCAGGTAATGCAAGTGCCTACTCTTTTATGAAAGAAATAATTTAATTTTATTCAATTATTCCACTTGGTTTTTGTAAATGAATTTTTTTTTTTTTTTGTAAATCTCTATCCTTATCCTGTGTCTATTTGCGAAATTTAATTACTAATGCATCCATAAATTATGTCGTGTTAACTTTGAAGCTACAATGTACTCATTTAAGCATAAAATTCGAGTTTTTTTTTTTTGCCTCTTGGGTTAAGTAACTTCCGTAAACTGCGTTACCTTACAGAAAGTCACAAAGCCCAATATCGCATGCTGGGTGTGTTTGTACACTTTGTCGAATTGCCATGAAATTTTCATCGGATAAAATGCTGTTTGCCACATAAGTAGGCAGCATGAGCCGTGGCAAAAAAAGGGTTGTAAATTAAGTAACTGCGAAACGGAACTGGAATAAAAAGCAAGAGGATACCCGGAGGAAGAACACATGATAATGTATGTAAACGGAAACACTTCCATGTAGGTTGTGTGTTAAACCGCCTTTTAACCTCTGACATTATAAGAGTTTGGCTAAAAATGTTAAGGTCGCTTGGTGGGAGTTCTTCAGACGACATGGGCTTATATTCTGAAATACATATTTTATTGAAAGGAAGTTCCACTTAATAGGTAGGCGGATGTAACCGGAGACTACGAAAAGTTCAGATCAAATCCGTATTTTGATGTTTGTCGGGCCTCTTTGTTGGAGATTTGCTTGGCAGTGGAACATTCGGCGATGCTGACGAACAAGACTTCAACCCAGCTGACAAGTACAGCGTGTATCAAAAAATTGTTACGATACTTATATGGCATATGGTTCATCAAAAAAATCCTACAAGGTTTAAGGTGCAATTAACCTACTGAGGCCGTCGAAATGGAAAACAAGTCCATACGAACTCCTAACTTTACGAATTGAAGGCCAACAATTGTCACCAATTTTATCTCTCAAGTCTCTTACAGTTCGAGAAAAAAAGGTCTCCGTTTTGAATGTGGATTTGATCCTGTATCTTCTACTTGTTCACTATTTTGATTAAAATTTAAACCACATTCAAAGTGCTGAATGGTCCCTTAAAGGCACTCGCCAAGTGACAACATTATTAGAGGATGTCATCGTAAATCGCATTAACTCAATTGTTGAGCACAAGACATCACCCCATATCACATTCCAACATACCAGGCTCGCCTTGCGAAAGAAAAACAGAAGGGGACACTTACACCTAACCCAAGGGGCAGAGATTTTTTTTTCTCCGCCACCCACTTGTTCTTCATTCTCCCCAATAGCATTCCAAATGTGAAAAGAACGTATTTTTTTTTTTTCATTCCAATGGTTATCTGAAAAGCCCCAAAAAAGTACTGCACTCCGTTAGGGATGTTTATTCTACTCGCCTCTTTTTGCTACTTACAATAGGTTATCTCGTCCTTGTTTGCAAAAAAAAAAAATACCAACCATATCGAGTGCTTTTGTTCTGCTGATGTAAGTAAAGGGAATCGAAAAAAAAAATATACATCTCACCAAAGGGCAAATAAGGATTAGCGTGAATTAAAAAAAGGAGACAAAAAAAAAACATCCTCTGCACGACCGAAAGTTGTGGGAAAAAATCTGAATAAAGTCATTCAAAGCCACTCGACTGTATAACAATGGGGAGGATTAAATAATTCCACGCAACGGAGAGTTCTCTTTTTCGAAATCTATTTCGTTCAACGATCACTTAGGCATACGCGACATTTAAATCACTTTCACACATTGCGTTAAGTGAAAAGTTTAACGGAGTCGACGAAACACATTTCTAATTCCAATTTCGATGACTTAACGCGAGTGTATCCTTGAAGCTTGAAGTAAATTATGCCAAAGACGTAAATGCGTTTCTTTCGAATGAGTCTACCAAGCACCACCGACCCACCACCCCAGCGCTCCAAGGCAAACACACACGTGAAAGAAATCAAACATCCTGTTAATTTAGAAAAGTAAACCATCCACTCCCACTGCCAAGTAATAGATGCACCCCCATTCACGGAAAAAAAAATCCTTTTTCATTTGCGCTTCGAGAAATGTTTTAATTTCTTTCAGACTCTTTGGTTCGTGATCCTGGCGCCTAATAAATTTCATTTCATTTTTATCCCAAAGTGAACACTCACACATAATGAAGGAAGAATTCTACAAAAAAGAAAAAAAAAAAAAAAACGCTCCCCGTAAGCATAATGTACACACAGAGAGTGTAATCAATTCCTTACGAATCGGCAGAGGGAGCAATTTCCTTCGAAAAAGGGTTAAATTTTCTGCGGATAAATTGGGGATTAATAAGAGGCTCACGCACGAAGAGTTTGCTTCACGAAAATCAATATCGAAACGTGTGTTTGGAGCACGCCTATCGTTCGTGTAAAATGCCTCGCGGAGCATGACGACTTTGATAAAATGGCTGTAGGACAAAACTGGTTCCGTGATCTTTAACTAGAAAAACTATAAATGGATACACTAGATGGCATGCTGTGGGATACGCTATTTATAAAATAAAAATATATAGTTGTCGCAACAGGTTCGTGCAGATACCCTAGGCCTAACTTCGTTTTACGTGAATTTTTATTTTTCGAACGAATGGAAGGTACAATTTTATATCGAGGCCACTCCAGAATAAGGCTGGATTAAGAAGTTCGCTCTAGACAGTGGTTGTACTTTCTCCAATGTGGCGCTAATAGGAAAAACCTTAAGATGTTTCCATAGTAGGTACACCAACCAATGAGCAATGAGATAGATGGAAAATAAAGTGCACGACTGGGTCGAACGAAACCTTCTCGTTCATCAAAAGTTTGGTTGGTTCTTTTCTTATTTTGTTAGGTAGATAGGTAAAGATCTGAGAAGCGATGCTAGATAAAAGAAAATGTTCATAATAGAAATAGTGTTAAATAAAATCCACTTTTGGGTTATTCATCTGATATGGCAGTATACTCGTATATCAAATACCAATGTGAGTTTTTATAAGTTGAAGCTTCTTGTTAAAAATTTGTAAGCGCCTACTGTACTGCGAGAAAACAAATCTGGCCAAAGCTGATCTCCCTCGATAGGAAGCATATTAGGGCTACAATAGGTGTCATCACGGGACACTGTCTTATCGGCAGGCATGCAAAAAGGCTTGGCGTATTCTCTATAAATAAAACTCTACTTGGGAGCGTTCTACTTTAGTCATCTGAACGATCTAAAAAACATAGAAATTCGAAATCTACTACGCTTCATTAGAAGCTACAATTGGTGGTTCAACGAGTAGGAGGAATGAATACAGATTCACGTGGTATCACAAGGGACCTTATAATGGTCTAAGTGTGTCGCCTAACCTAACCAGTTAGCCGACAGCCATTTTAACCTAACCTAACCTACTGTACTATTTTAAGATAATACAACTTTTTCGAGTACACAGCCAAGTGTAGCAGGAGTTTCTATTTTTTTGATCTCTTAGGACATGTCTTTATTTTTGACTTGAATATAATTTTAGTAACGCTGGTGTCTATGATTAGAAGTAGGGTTCGTGATAGCCAGATATCTTTACATAGATATACTCGTATATGTAGGCATTCAGGGATTTGTTTTTTTAATTTGCATTAGCAGTTATTATCAAGAGAATTATACCGATGGAAGTGTGTGGGATGTAAATAAGGTGGGAGTTTCTGATTTCGTAGGCTCTAATGGTTATTATTAAGGTGAATATTCTAAGGTGAATGTTTAATATCAAATCAGATCTGATAGGTCCCTATCAGTGCGGTTTTAGGCCCGGTAAGTCCACGACCGATCAAATATTCACACTACGCAGATCCTGGAGAAAACCCAAGAAGTTCAGATCGATACTCACCATCTTTTTATCGATTTTAAGGCCGCATATGACAGCATTTATAGAGACGAGCTATACAGAGCCATGTCTAGTTTTGGCATCCCTGCCAAACTTGTCAGATTGTGCAGAATGACGATGGAGAACGCTCGCTGCTCCGTAAAGGTCGGAAACAATCTCACCGAGACCTTTGATATTAAAAAAGGATTTAGACAAGTTGACGCGCTGTCATGTGACTTCTTCAACATCATTCTTGAGAAAATTGTGCGAAACTCACAAGCCAACACCAGAGGCACAATTTTCCATAAGTCTGTGCAACTGCTTGCATACGCTGACGACATTGACATTGTTGGCACAACACAGCGAGCTGTCACTGGTGCGATTGCAAGTATTAGTATAGAAGCGGCAAAAATGGGTTTAGTGGTGAATGAGGGTAAAACAAAATATATGCTGTCAACAAGAAGGGACACACAACATCAAAGAATCGGACAGAACGTCACGATAGACAGCTATAACTTTGAGGTAGTTAGGGACTTTGTCTACCTCGGCTCCGCTATAAACTCTGATAATGATATCACATCAGAAATCAAGCGAAGAATCACTCTTGCCAACCGCTGTTTCCTTGGCCTAAGACGGCAATTGATTAGTAAGGCCTTGTCAAGAAGCGCTAAGGAGATTCTATATAAGACTCTCATCATCCCTGTCCTGCTCTATGGCGCAGAAGCATGGACCCTAGCAAAAACGGATGAGGATCTTCTTGGTCGCTTCGAACGCAAAATTCTTCGAGTGATTTTTGGTCCCGTTTGCGTTGACGGGATTTGGAGGAGAAGATTTAACAGCGAACTCTACGAGCTGTACAGCGACCTCGACCTGGTCAGAAAAGTACGCATTAGTCGTCTAAGATGGTTAGGACATGTAGAGCGAATGGACACCAACGCCCCGGCCCGGAGAGTCATCGATTCCAACCCGGAGGGACAACGCAGTAGAGGAAGACCTCGCCTTAGGTGGTGCGCGCAAGTGGAAGGGGACCTCAACCAACTTGGAGTGCGCAACTGGAGGCAGTTAGCTAAAGATCGCCCTAACTGGAGAGGCGTATTGCTTGAGGCCTTGCTCCACCCGGACTGTAGCACCACTAGTCTCACCTACTTAAGCTCAAATATCAAATTTGGTTGAAATCGTTAGAACATTTTTCGATTTTTAATCATACCGAAATGCAAATTTTATATGGGAAATACGAAATAAGTTTGAACAAAACCCGGGTAGCCGTTTAAGCTGTAGGCCTCCGGACATACGAACAGACAGACAGACGAACAGAATTTTGCGACCAACTTTTTTGAGTTCCTCCATCATCGTAATGTCAGAGTTTATTAACATCCCGAGATCCAAATTTTGTACGAATTCAATATCTTTCTCTTACTACATAATCCAGAAAGTTAAAAACAACGATTCGCTAGATACCTCGCGGAAGAACAAAATGCGAATTTGTGGATGAAAAATATGCAAACTTCCTGCAGAAGGAAACGTAAAATGGCCGCAAAACCTTTATATTTCGATGTACGTTAATCATTTTTAATGGTGCAACGTATTCTACAATTATAATCACTGCAATTAGATCTAGGGAACTTGCTTCAACAAATTCGTTTTCACTCTTCAAGAACAGGGGTTGAATTACAGCATCCGTGACCGAGTTATACGTGACTGAATTTGTTATTGTCTTGCTTGTTAAATCCACAAAACTCAGTGATCATGGATGCGGTAATTCGGCCCCAGTTTCTGTGCCTGTCAGATATACAGTGCAGGAAAATATATCCACTGGAAATAACTCAACATGGGAATTTAATTCATCTTGATTGAGAAATAAGTCCTACTTAACAAAAGTGTACTTAGTAAAAGTGTACTTAGTTCTTACCCAAAGTGAGAGATAATTTCACTCAAAAATCAGTGGTATTTCGCCCTCGGGCAAAAGTAAAAAGTGAAACAAATTCACAGTAGATAATAAACAAAAATATCTTTTTGCGTTTAAACATGTACGAAACCTTGTATTTCTCAATAATATATGCAAAATTTAACATTATGAATAACAAAAAAGAAAAATTCCCTGCTTGGGGTAACTGTTTGGAGATTGAGTACAGGCAAAGTTTC